>CM067374.1:55100026-55419798 GCA_034401795.1 Chaetoderma sp. LZ-2023a | reverse complement strand
ATGAACACGTGTGTTGTGGTGGTGGGGAGGAGAGGTATGATGTGGTTGGGGTGGTGAGGAGTGTTGTGATGGGGAGAAGGAGAAGGGTGATGTGGTGTGGAGGAGAGGAGTGATGTGGTGAGGAGTGAGTGGTGAGGAGAGGAGTGATGAGGTGAGGAGATGAATGATGTGGTGAGGAGAGCAGTGATGTGGTGAGGATAGGAGCGGTGTGTTGAGGAGAGGAGTGACATGTGAGAAGTGGTGAGGAGGAGAACTGTGATGTGGTTGGGTGGAGAGGCGTAGTGGGGTGAGAGGACAGGTGCTGCTGGGAGGGGAGGAGTGATGTGTGGGGAGGAGAGGAGTGATGTGGTAGGGAGGAGTGGTGTGGAGGTGGGGAGGAGAGGCGTGATGTGGAGCAGAGGGGAGGAGTAGTGTGGTAGTGGGGAGGAGAGGAGTGATGTGGTGGGGAGGAGTGGTGTGGTAGTGGGAAGGAGAGGAGTAATGTGGTGGGGAGGGGGAGGAGTGATGTGGTGGGGTGGAGAGGAGTGGTGGGATTAATTGTTCTAATGGCGAGGTCTGGACGAGAGGAGACATACTATGTACCATATATGGTGGGGGCTGGGTGCGTGCTGGGAGAGGTGAATCTTATTCAGCGACTACTTGTGCACGTAAGCTGCCAAAGTTAAATTTCAGAAAAATTAAATGAGGGGTTGGGGTGGTCTAATTTAGTCTAAAAGGTTAAATGTGAAATTAGTGAGGCAGTTATCAGTTGGGATGTAAGTGTTGTTTGATATTGGATCTAGACATTATTTCAACATTGCAAGTACTCTATTTAAAACCTTTAATGAGACGTCAACTGAGCTACGCATGTAATAATTTTGAGGATGAATGCTGATCTGACCTTCATAATGACATTTCCATGGTCTGTTCTGAAGATTTCCTGGAAACAACTTCACAGCAGACAAACCACCCTAATAGAGAGAATATGACAACAAATGTTCAGTGAAAAAATCAGCATAACTACAGTGTATGCACCTCACAACACACATAGTTATATCTGACCACTTTAATGGTCAAGATTAGCCCAGAAAAACCAAGAGTTTTGCTTAGTTAATTCATACACCAGAAGACCTTTTTTTTTTTTTTTGCAATTACAGAGCAATTCTTTAAATTTATGAAATTGTCAAATATGGTCTCTTGACCTGCAAATTGGCATTGCCCAAAACTGCTGAAGAGAAATCAGTTTTAGTCAGTTTGAGCATTAACCATTTAACCATCAAATTTGTTCAAGAAAATTTCAATTGGAAAATGTCCATTTGCAGACCAAGTGAAAACCATTTATTTTAAAATTTACCACTGGAATGACTGACTCGGTTTATCGACCCAGTAATTTCAGTGGTAAATTTTCAAAATTAGTCTTCTTTGGTCTGAAATGGACATTTCTCAAGACCACTACAGAAGGTGTTTTTGGGCTGCTATCAGTTTTAAAGGGTTAAAGGCCAGACAAGTATAAACGGTTTAAAGGAAAGGATCAGGGAACTAACATATGCTCTTGAATGACAGCTTTATATAATAATCAACCTATACCCACCAGTGAAAAACAAAAATAAATTAGAATAATTTGAAAACAGCAGCTAAATACTGGACCTATGCCCTCTGGTGTATGCCGAGCTAATAAATGATACCTACTACAGCCGGTCATATAAGCTCAGTTCTATTCTCGTTCTTCCTGCAGGTAAAATACTGTCTAGTTTTAAAACAATTCGATCACACAAATGTCAAAATATTCAGTAGGCATCATATTGCAAACTTGGAAACCAGCAGTGTATTTTGAAATCATTTTGACCAAAACTTGTTGCTTCCGCCAGAAAACGTTTTCAAAAGGATCAATAGTGAATTAGCAGTAGTGAGTTAATTGCTCTCCATCGGCGCCTTTGGAGAATATTATTAGTGAGTTAATTGCTCTCCATCGGCGCCTTTGGAGAATATTATTTATATCGCTTACAAAACTATATTTAGGTGGTCTTTCACTATATTGAGGTAGGCCTATACGGTACACATGTACACACACTTGACACATGTCAGAGTGCGAAGCACCAGCGAAGTCGCTAATTGGCTCCAAGTTAAACGCTCCTAGATTTAGCAAATGCTTTTTCTCAAATAATCCCTATTCATTTCCATTTTTTACCGATGGTAGTTTATTGAATATTGTATGAAATTACCAATAAACATAATTTTTTATTTCCCTTTCAATTCTAAATGGCGCTCGAATTTTGTATTAAAATAATAGAGTGTGACGTATGTAAGCAAGAGATGCAATTTTCATGTCTATACTTAGTTATCAAAGAAAGATATTTGGTGTTTGATTGTGAAATTTCAATATATTCCCCAAGTTTACTGAAGCCGCCATTGCATGCCATTTCACCCAATATCCAAGATGTCATTCTGGCTCAGGTGTCAAAGCAGGCTAGTAAATTATATTCTCATTGTAACGATAAAGCCAATAGGCCAATATGCTTCATGGCCGTAATATGATTGTGTGTCAATTTCACATATACCCTAAGTTGAAATCCCAATAAACTCTTATGCAAGCCTGTTGGAAAACTGTTGAATATTTTGAAACTACGCGGAACAGCAACATTTTGCAAATTTAAGTAAAAAATATTTAACAGATTAGTTTTTATATTGCAGCGATTATGGGTTAAGAATTGAATTGGCTATGAACTCTTGTCAAAGCCGTCTATAAATGACGGCATGTGCGCAATTAACAGGTTGTCACCGAAGAGCGGCAGTCGTCACTAAATTCAGCTAATTTGAGCGTAAATGACGTCAGATACCACTGCGCAAGGAGACAAGGTGGCCGCGCTCTCAATGACAAAATAATGCTATGGTCAAAGGGTAATTGAAGGCTTGTCAATAAATGATTGTTTCTGGAAGTCTGTTAAATCGTATGGTCATGTCACACTCTATTATTTCAATACAACAATCTGGATTCATTTAGAATCGCTTTAATGTTCATTCCGGGATCTACTTTGTCAGAGGCAGCGGCTTGGTGTAGTGCCGAGCACTTAGAACTACTTAACCGGAGAACCGGGTTCATGCCCGAGCTGTGCACCATCTTTGCAGTCGATGGAAACATGGGCAATCTCCTTTGCTCCTTGCCTCTCTCCACCCAGGAGTATAAATGGGTACCAGTGCTGGGGAAGTTACCAATAACATACTGAAATAAAACCAGCTTAGATATGGCATGAATGGGACCTGGAATCAAGGACTCGATAGATGCCAATCAAACCAATAACTTCTGGATCTACTTTCAGCTAATCTCCATTCACTTTACAGCAGCATTCATATTAATTTTTAACTATGTAACCCTTACAAACAACAAATGTTAAATGCTTTATAATGGGTTTAGTATTTTGAAGTGAAAATATTATAAAACCCATAGTTAGGGGCATAGTCAGAGGAGTTTCGGTTCGCTCATATGAACCTTGTTTTTGTCAACTTTCAACCCCAATTAGAAATTTCCGACATCAAATTATGGGAGACTTCTCCTCCTGACCCACCTACAGGGAGGTCATTCCCCAGCAACCACCTTTTTGGAAAAGCTGGTAACACCCTTGCTAGACCACAACCATGCAGGAAAGTGACTTTTTCCAAAAGTCATTAGTTATTTCATTTCAAATGTTATTAAATATTTCATCATAGTTTCTACTTTCCACAGTTTAATTGGTTTCAAAACATCCAACAGATCCCATCTAAAGATAGTTTGCTACATGTTGTATGCATTGGTGAAAGGCACTTAGGTTATTTGTAGGCATTGTACTTACAATAAACTTGGATCCTTCTTTCCTGCTGCTGATCAGATACACATCTGTATTATCTGGCAATAATGATAGTCTTTGATACACTAAATGCCAGATTTTATCATTGCAATCTGTAATAATACTAGCTTCAGCATCACTGAATGTGAATAGTAACTTTTCCCATAATGCTTCCTCCTCTTCCCATCTTTGAAGAACTGGAAATGCAATCCGTTGGTAAGAATTTGCTCCTTGATATCGCAGGATAAACTCACTTGAATTCAATGATGAATTTACTTCATAGGTTAACTCCAATAACGGAAGCTGTTTGCTTGGAGATGTAACTGACAATAATATAAATGATGTCTGGACTGAACTATCTAATGATGAGAAGTGTACTGAGAAATACAAGGAAAAATTACTTGAAAAATATTTTAATATCTTTGTTGGTTGAGAAATCTGCAAGTAAACATTGGAAGCTTGGTTCGCTCGGATGCTGAAGCCGCCATTCGGTAATGGTTTTACATTATGAGGAAGATTTGAATGGTTCACACTTGATAAGATATTGATGCCTGAAATGAAAAAAAACAGTGTTTGGAAATAGTGTGGGCAAATATTAATTTTTCAAACTTCATACAGTCTACAAGATATATACTTAACCCTTTCATGATGAAGCCGGCCAAAAATCAGCATTTGCAGTGGTCTTGAGAAATGTCCATTTGGAAGACAAACGAATACTATTTTTGAAAATTTACCTCTGGGTTGGTTGACTGACTCGATAAGCCGGTATCGAGCCAGTCATTCCAGAGTTAAATTTAAAAACAAAAATTCTGCGGAATTAAATGTATCGCATGTCTCCTGTTTGTTACAGTGAAACTGAAAAGTGACCTCAATGTTATCATCCTGCTTCGTAACATTATAGATACCATAGCGGTAACCAGGTATTCAAGTTTAGTTCCAATAGAATTAACCAATTCTGATTTATATGTAACATGTAAATGATTTGCTAAATGAAAAAACTCAACATTGAAAAAGCAGAGATCAAATAGCAATGTCAGAATGGCCTTGACATTTGACCTAATGACCGTACTATCATCATGCTGCCGCAGTATAGTATATGAAACCATGTGTCCAAGTTTGAGTCCAGTAGGATTAATAAGCAATCCTAAATCACAGGCAAATACAAAAACTTAACATTGGAAATACACACATGACAGAGGTCAAATATCAAGGCTACAATGACCTTAAGCTTAGACGTAGTGATGTCACTATCAGTACACATCATCCTTATTGTATAGCAGTATGTATCCAAGATTAATTTGAGTAGAATTAAGTAATTCTGAAATGTAAATGATTTGCTAAACAGAAAAACTTAGTCGAAAAAAACAGAGGTCACATAGAAAGGTCAGAATGATCTTGACCTTTGACCTTGTGACATCCATGTCACCATCCTGCATCCTTCTGGTATGAGTAACCAATTTGTACCCAAGTTGTGTTCCATTAGGATTAAGCAATCTCAAAATATAATCTGATGTTTGCTAAATGCAAAACTTCACTTAACGTGAAAAATAACAAAAGCTTTGTAGAGGTTAGACTGACATTGACCTTTGACTGAAAGAAATTTCAATTTCCCTTTCTTCGAGATCTAACAATACTTACCACTATATTACTTATTGATAAAAACCACCTTGGTGTTTGTGCCCTAAGAATCTTAGATTTCTAGACTCTTAACCGGTTCTTGAAACCGGGAACATGCCCCAACAACCGGGTACCTATTACCATGAACCCTCACTCATTTACATATGTAAAGCAAGAGCACATGATACATGGCTCGCCTCCGTGGGACTGGGAGCCTGGGCCTGTAATGTAATGGTAAGTATTGTTAGATCTTGGAGAAAGGGAAATTGAAATTTCCTTCATTCTCCATCGATCAATACTACCATTACATCACTTATTGATAACACCAGATATGGTCCGTAACCTGTTAGGGCGAGCCAGAAGACGTAAGTGACCCGTAGAGAAAGAATGAGACCCCCCCCCCCACCCCCCGACACACACCCACCAAACCCCCTTTCTCCAGCAATGGGAGAGAACTAAGGAACATGAAAACTCGTCTGAAACACAAATGTGACAGGTGGGTTAACAGCACCTGACACATAATAGCCTGGGAATGAGCATGAATATATAAAATGAATGAACATGATATATAAACAGAATACAATAAGCAGTCAAACTTGGATTACCTTATGAACATTGGATTCCAGACGCAACGCATCAACAGTCATCTTGGCTCGGATGACTTCCTTGGTTGAGCTCCTCTCGCTGACCACACCTGTAATATCTCTTAAAGCAATGAGCTACTGATTGGAGAAAGAACAGTGTGGTCTAAATAGCTTGGGATTAACAGCTAAGGCGAGTGGATTGGCTGAGTCCAACATATCCCTCATATAGTAGTCCGTGACTGAGGACTCACAGTGCCATTGTGCAACTGCCATGATGTCCTCTAAAGCGACACCATTATAAAGGGCTGTAGAGGCGGCTAGGCCCCTGCTGTCATGAGCCCTGCCACATTGCATCTGGTGCCAGGTCACGACTTTGTGGGTAGTCTGAATGCATTCGCGACTACCCAATGAGATATAGTATCTATGGATGCTGCGTCATAAGGCTTTTCATGGCAGATCCACAGATGCTTATCATCTGACCATAATGAGTGTGTTCGCTTTTTGTACTTAGTCAAAGCATGGACCCGGCACCTGGCACCATGATCATACGGAGTTAATTTCAGCAGAAAGATGGGTTTGCCGGGATATTTCTAAGACTGAGTCTTTGAAAGGAATTCTGCTCTCGGGAGAAGTCACAGACCTTCTCCAGAGACAATAAATTGGTCCCTCTCTGCAGAAAGTGCATGGATCTCACTGTGCCTTCTGGCTGAGGATGCTGCCAGCAGAAAAACTACCTTCAGAGTCAGATGCTTCAAGATAACCGAAACCACAGGTTCGAATGGATGATTGGCTAGCACATTAAACACCAAAGCTAAATGTAGACTCCAGGCTGGAATGACTACCGGTTGTCTCGGTCGGAGATTGCTCATTCCCTTTACCATCACATTCAAATGGGCCACCTCAAGACTATCCCTGTTGGCTAGACTAGGGATAACTAATGCTAAAGCTGACTTGTATCCAGCACTCGTATGGGGAGCTAAACCAGAATGGAATAGCTCAGTCTGTTATTTGCTGAACAGATGCTTGGAAGGGATCGAAATCCTTTCCTTTACCCCTTCTGCAAATTTGTTAACCTTGTTGTTAAATGACTTCAAGGTTGACCTCTTCCTCGCGGCTGCGATGAAACTCGCAGCCTGTTGAGAAAAGCCTTCCAACGTGGAACGTTGTTTGATAATATCCACACAGTGTAGGAAGCAGCCCTTGGCCTGAGAGATTATGTTCAGAATCTCAGGCAGCTGCCCTGGATTGTCCAACAATAGCTCCAGCCAAAATGGCGCTATAAGCAGGACCAGGCATGGTTCTTCTCGGATCTTCACCAGCACCTTCGGGAGGGAGCACGGTGGGAGGATACGCGTAAATCGCTTTCCAGATCATCGCTAGAGCGTCTGTATCGACAGAATTTGGATCTGGAATCGGCGAGACATAAGTCTTGATTTGAGCATCTTCCTTTGTGGCGAACAAGCCCATGTTTGGATTGCTCCAATGCTCAAAGATCCTTCGTAGAACTGGAGGGTTGAGAGACCATTCTGTTGGCAGTATTCACTGTCTGCGAGATAAAGCATCCTCCAGAATGTTCACGAGGCCAGAAATGTGAGCTGCTTTCAAAACAACCGAGTAATTCCTGCACCATTGAATCAAGTTCCACACATTCATGCACAGTCTTGGAAACCTGGTCCCGCCTTGACGATTTATGTATAATACTACTGTCGAATTGTCTGACCGCATCAATGTCACCTTGCCCCTGACTTTTGGAAGAAAACTCTCCAGTGCTAGTTCTACTGCCATCATCTCAAACAGATTGATATGCAGCTAACTCTCTTGAATAGTCCACATGCCCGAGACCTGGTGTTCACCCAGGCAGGGCACCCAACCCCTCCAGCGATGCAGTCATGTAAACAGACAGCTGGGGGTGGGGTTGGTGAAGCAAAACTCCTACTAGGAGATTTTGACGCTCCTTCCACCATGCGAGTTGTGACACGATTGGCTCCAAAACCGGTACTGGTTTTGACAGCATTATAGCAGCATACGGGATCACCTGCTCAATGGAGACCATCATGCCCAGCATCTGAAGAAACCTCCTCTCCTGAATATGCTTTCCCACTCAAAAATTCTGGAGAATGGCATGCAATGAGCGAGCCTCGGCTCTGATGGATAAACCATGCCCTTTCCCAGATCGAATAGCATGATTTGTCCGAAATTCTAACCCTGGAATATGTTACCGCTATAGCCGTCAAAATATTCAACAGTCCATTTATCAAATTGTAAATAAATTTTCATATTTAGTCTTTCTGGTTCTGCGCAATATTGTGAAATCGCTGATACGTGTTATCTCGATGACTATCTGTATGCAAGGGAGGTAACTCGTCTTTCATCTGTTCTTCATATTTCTTGTATTTAAATGCCTGTATTTTTCTATTTCCAGGTTTAGTGTTTCTGTTTCTCTGGAACAGATTTTTTCCTCTTGGACCTCTCTGTTTTCTCTCGCTTTGCTGTTATTAATTATTGAATTATATCAAATTTCCTGTATCTTTGTGATTAAATATTTCTCTTGGCTATTTTTAGAATTATTTTTGTCTTTGTGAATACATAACTTATCAGCGTTATTTAGTAACACATATATGGCCGAGAGAGTAAGTGCGTTGTATCATTAAAATTGTAAAATCACAGGTTCAAATCTCGTTATTAGCAAAAGGTAAACATGTCTACAATTACTCTTTACCCGTAAGATATCACGTCATGACCAACTCGCAGTCATTGAAAGTCAATAGTAGCTGCTATGCGTTAACACCTAATTAGATGCAGCATCCATTGGTATACCGGCGATCATACACGCACAACATTACGTGTAAACCATGAACTACGTGTAAACGCTCATCTACAAACAATATTACACACAATAGGCTGGCCTGAAGAGCTATGGTCATGCATGCATGATGTAGGCTGTGCGGCGCGACGAGAAAAAGTACCCGGGCTATTGTGTGATATGGGCAACTATGCAGATCAAAATCTTGAGAGATGGAGAAGCTCAGGGATCTCAACATTCCGCTCGTCATTTCCACTAACATGCCTTACGCGTTATCCGATGACTGTGATAGCGATGGACAAACTCTTCAAGTATATGAATTATTTAGAAACGGTTTGCAGTTTTGCTGTGGGTGCTGCTATTGAGTTGGAACAAGAGTTGAAACAAGAAATAATGTAGTGATCCCTCGCCAACCTCTCAATGCGCGCACTACTCCCACGTATCAGGTCCTGAACATCGACCACATCTCACACATGTAGCGCAGCAATGATACTAATACATGGCCGAGATAATTAACGCATTAGATCCACATTTTTGTGTTTATTGGCAAACTAAAAATCACAGGTTCAAATCTCACTATTAGCATTTGTGGGTAACTCGGCCATTTCTGGTCCAATTTTAAAATGGTAAACAGTTTTGAAATTCTCGCTTCGAAACAAGAAATAATCCAGTGATCCTCCCCCACCAACCTCTCAATGCACGCTACTCCCACGTATCAGCTCCTGAACATCGACCGCATCTCACACATGTAGCGCAGCAATGAGAACACATAACTTATCAGTTTTACATATTAATACATGGCCGAGGTAGTTAATGCGTTGGATCCTTATGTTTATTAGCAAACTTAAAATCACAGGTTCAAATCTCGCTATTAGCACGTGTGGGTAACTCGGCCATTTCTGGTCTGATTTTAAAATGGTAAACAGTTTTGAAATTCTCGCTTCATTCCGGTCCTGATTGGTACCAAGAACGACGAGAATAAAGTGATTTCTCGGTGCAATATAAGCATACACTCTCTCACACATAGTCTCCGTCGGTATCACGACACGACGGTCCACCCCACAGGTACCGATCGCCTTGTGATCACCACACATAATAGGTCTGAACGTCCATTTAGAGACAAGCATCCAAAGGGACATACCCCATGATTACTGTTGCACAGCTTTGCGAGGTTGCAAAACAATTCGGCCTTAGAGTAGCCTCTAAGGCCAAGAAAGCCGACCTGCTCCAGATGATCGGACAGGCCCGTGCCGAAGAGTCGCAGAAGCGTCTCCCCCGATCAATGAAGACGGGAATGTTTCCAGCGCTTACCAAAGACGATCCTTTCAATCACCACAAGAAAGCGCAGCAGCTCCGTGAGCTTCATCAGGTGGACAAGGAGGTGACTGCTAGCTTGCGAGCGGCGAGGCGGATGGTGGACCATCCACTGGAGTGCTTACCTCCCCTACACAGGATCGCTAAGTGAATGATGAGGAGGCTGAGGTCCGAACCCTTAGCCCGGAGCATGAGGCAAGAAGCCAAACACATTCTCGACCACCGTCTCGGCGAAAGGGAGACAGAGGATAGAGGACACCGGTCAGTACGCTGGACATTCTTCAGAGGTCTTGAAGGAGACCTCACAGGCCAGATCCTGCAAAAGATCCAGTAGACTGTCCAGAATGCCTTCTACCTCCGCTACACCCATACCTATCGCATCCGTCACATCGAAGACGGTAGGGTGATGCTCTTCCACAAGAATGCTCCAGGGAGCCCGTGGCTGAACACGATAGGAGCAGCTCAGGACTGGGTGGCAGCAAGAGAGCAAGCCCGCCTCGACACAGACAATATCGATCAACCCAACACCAAGTGGGCTTTCGTTCGATCAGTCAACGTTGAGGTCAGGGCTGTCATTGACTGCCAACTTCTGCTTGGGACAGGCCCCCTCCCAGACTGGCTACGACAGAAGAAGAGTATGACTGCCCTCGACACCTACAGGGACAACATGTGTCTCTGGAGATGTCTAGCAGTCCACCGAGGAGCGAGAGCTGATAGAAGTACAGCTCCTGCACGAAAGCTTGCCACACAGTTCTACGGCAAGACAGTACCTGATGTCCGCAAGACCTCGCTGGATCAGCTGGACAAGGTAGAGTTCTTCGCCAAGATCGGGATTCACGTGTATGAACCAACCGAAGTGGGCACCTGGCACTTGATCAGGCAAGCGGCTCACTACCGTCACACCATGACCATCGGAGTGTGGGACCACCACGCCTTCTACATCAAGAACATCTCCAAGCTGGCACATACACTAGTCTGCAGTCACTGTCAGCAGAGGTTTACACAGGCATGCAGTCTTCAACGCCATGCTGATCACTGTACAGAAATCGTGTGTCTTGGCGAGAAGGTTGAGCCGCCACAGTCTGCGTATGAGAAAGCCTTCTATCCGCCCCAATGATCCAGTTCAGCGGCTACTCATTGGGTCGAGTATGAGTCGAGAAACAGAGGCGTACACCTACACCATGTAGAGTGTGGGCACGATGGCGAGCGCTGGATTGAGGGTACTCCGGTAGATGGTTATGATCTGACCACCAACACCGTTTACCAGTTCCATGGCTGTCACTGGCACGGGTGTCCACAACAGCAGCGAGGTGAGGATGCCAAACAAAGATACCGCAAGACAGTCCTGAGAGAGGAGAAGCTGAGAGCGTCTGGATGCACGCTTGTGGTACAGTGGGAGTGCTGTATAAAACGCTGTCCAAGCGTCCCTAAATGAGTTCGGACTGTCCCATACCCACACTTCATAGTTTACGACTTCGAAGCACTCCTAGATGGTATCAAGACTCATCCTACGGAGACTCTCACGATCGAGAGTACTCACATACCTATCTCTGTGTCAGTTGGCTGCTCCTTAGAGGGCGCCACGAGTGAGCCCACTCACCTCTGCAATCCTGACACCAAAGAACTGATCAGAGAGTTCATGCTGGTGATCCAACGGCGAGCATCTCTAATCCGGACAAGGGTTAGGGCACAGTACATACCAACAGACCTGGACAAGCTGTCAAAGCGACAGATCAACGAGTGGTGTAACCAAGTGCCTGTACTGGGGTTCAACTCTGGGCGGTATGACCTGAACCTCATCAAGAAGTACTTTGTCGATGAGCTGACTGACAGTACAGGTACAGTGAAAGTCGCCAAGAAGGCTAGTCAGACCATGTTCCTCTTAACACCTGAGCTACGGTTTCTCGATGTGCTGAACTAGCTCGGCCCAGGAGTCTCGTACGAGGTATGGGTCAAAGCTTACGGGTGTACACAGCAGAAGAGTTGGCTCCCGTATGAATGGTTTGATACACATGAGAAGCTCAACTATCCAGGGCTTCCTGACTACTCAGCATGGACATCTAAGCTCAAGGGTGGCTACCTCTTGACGCGAACAGAGCGGGAACAATGTAACCAGACATTCAGCGAGCACGGAATGCGGACATTCGCCGACTGGCTGCGATACTACAACAACCTGGACGTCAGTCCATTCATCGAAGCCCTAGAGCGGATGCGGGAGTTCTATACAGAACAAGAAATAGACATCCTCAAAGACGCGGTGTCTCTCCCAGGTGTGTCACTGCAGTACCTCCTACGTGGAACCGGTCAGCACATGCCGGATGTTAGCCTCTACTCTCCAGGCAAGGAGGCCTACGAGATGCTGAAGGACGCGGTTGTTGGAGGGCCCAGCATCGTGTTCACCAGATACCACGAGGCAGGTGTGACATGCATCCGCCAGAGTGAGTGTGTCTGCCTACGTCTACTTGGCTACGACGCAAATGCTCTGTACCTGTCAATGGTGACAAAAGAGATGCCCTGTGGTAAGGAGACAGTGAGCCGTTGGTCCGGTGCCAGTGGTGTAGCCCGCTTTAAGGAGCTCCTAGCAGACCACTGGTTTGGATTTGCTGAGGTGGATATAGAGGTCCCTAAGGCTCTGTGGGCAAAGTTTGAGGAAATGCCCCCGCTCTTCTATAACCGCGAGATCCCGGTAGAGGCTGTCTCTTCTGAGATGCAGGCATATCTAGAGCGTACAGGGCGGAAGCGACCCACCACCCAGAAGCTGGTCGGCGTCCTCTCTGGCAAGAAGCGGCTGCTGTACGCACCGACACTCAAGTGGTATATATAACCCATGGCCTGGAGATCACTGCTGTATACCGCACCATAGACTATGAGGCCAAGCGCCCATTCGAGTGGTTCGTGGAGAATGTTACTGAGGCCCGCCGCTCGGGAGATGTAGATAAGAGCAAAGCGCTCTTGGCAGATCTCTTCAAACTCCTCGGCAACAGTGCCTACGGGAAGCTCATTGAGGCCCTAGAACGCCATAGCAACACTTGCTTCACGAAGGATGAACGCGTGGTAGACAAGGCCATGCGTAGTGCATGGTTCGAAGATCTTGAGGAGATCGGTGAGTCATACGACCTCCAGAGTCGCAAGATGAGAATCACTATTCGAAGGCTCTTCCAGGTGGGGATAGCCATTTATGAGCTCGCGAAGCTGCGAATGCTGGAGTTCTACTACGACTTCCTCGATTGCTACGTAGCTCGTGACAGCTTTGAGTACCTGCAGATGGATGACTCCGCGTATATCGCTAGAGCAGGCTCCAACCTTGACGACGTCATTCGCCCTGAGATGCGAGAAGAGTACCAGGCTCATAAGCAGGACTGGCTAGCTTGGGACAAATTGTCTGGACGGACTCCGGGACTGTTCAAGCTCGAGTTCGAAGGCTCTCGTAGCGTCGCTCTCTGCTCCAAATGCTACTACATGGTGAGCGCAGCTGCAAGTAAGTCCTCGGCTAAGGGAATGTCAAAGCGGCAGAATGAGGTCTCTTGGCAGAGGTTCTACAGTGCCCTACATGGCGGGGTGGACAGAGCTAAAAACTGAGGCCTACGCATGTGCAATCAGGGTATGGTGACGAAAGCGCAGAAAAAACTCGGACTCTCCGCTTACTATGATAAGCGCCATGTGCTGCCAGATGGGGTCCATACTGAGCCCATCGAGTATCATGTTAGCACCCTAGGGGTGGTATCTGTGTGTCTTCAGGGACTAGCTGAAGCTCTTCTACGACAAATGGTCGCCTGGGCACTCTGTGCTGGCGTGCCAGGTAGTACAGTGTAGGCCGCCCCTCCGCCTCCACATACCTGTCAAGCCTGTGAACATCTATCGACCAGTTAGGATCTGTTGCACGACGTCGACTACCTTCCAGCTCACCAGGCTCATACAGGTACCGAACCAGAGCATCATGTGGTAGGCACTCCTCTCCCTTGTTCACTCCTCTAGAGCTGTGACCAGCAGTGTCTGATAGCCTCTACTGGCTTCTTCCCGATTATCCTGGTAACCTCGGCATTGGCACCACAGCAGGCAGCCCTCTCACCCATACTCTAGAACGTTCACTTGGTGCGGCCATTTCCTGGGCGTATTGGTGTGGGAACAGTCTCTCTGCCAGTGTCCGATTCCACCGCTCAACGATAGCCTGGGCACGGTGATTCCCTACCTCGCCTCGCCTAACTGGGCTGCAGTCTCCCCTCTGAACTCCTTACCCTCATCCACCTGCAACAATTCCGGCCACTGGAGGGGATTTTCCGAAGACTTGTACCTGCTGGCGACATCGACGATGGTGAGGGCATACTTGTAGGTCCTATGACCAACCGAGTCGTGTGGAAGGAATAGAACATCTGCCTGGTGAACTCTGTTCGGGACGCCCTGTGGTAAGGAGACAGTGCGCCGTTGATCCGGTGCCAGTGGTGTAGCCCACTTTAAGGAGCTCCTAGCAAACACAGTAGAAGATAAAGTTTCCTCGAAATGGGCATGCCTGATGTGCTGTGGACGAGGTCTGTATATCTGCCACATTGCCTGGTGGCTGAGCCACTGGCTAACTGTCTCCAATGTAACATTGTGGCCCTTGCGACATGCAGCCTCAAGTAGTTGAGCGGGCTCACGGTAATATCCACCAGGCTGATAGTAGAGTTCCTAAAAAAAGACGGTTAATAAACTCCCGGATTTCATCACTGACGTCCACTACCGTCCTGTCATGCACGGCCTGGATGAACTCTAATCAGACGAACAGATGGCCGTCATTCATTCGACCATCACTGAAGACCTCAAACACCTCCGTACACTGGCGTCTAATCTCTGCTGGATCCTCACTGAACAGTAGTTTACCGACCAACCCTCGGAAGTTAAGGGACTTGACCAGGTCGTACAGAGAGGCCATCCATATATAGTACAGCTTAAATGTTTGGCAGCCCAGATGGCCGCGAGCGCTATGGCAACGTACGGTAGCCAAGGGCCTGCGACTCCGAAGAACGTACCTACTCCTGAGGCGATGGCTGGTATGGCTTCAGAAATCTTCTCCACCCCATGGAGAGCATTGTTGGTGATCTTGCGGACCGTCTACCCAGCCTTCGATGTGAACAGAGCGATCAGAGCCCCAACTGCTGCCAGTGGACCGATAGAACCTTTTATGTAAGTGCGATAGATTCCTTTTGCTCTGTGTACTAGCCTGCGGGATTCAGGCGCGGTCTCCGCTACATCATCATACTCACCCGCAGTCTCCGCTACATCGTAGTCGTCTGCATCATAATCTATATCCTTGACTGGATCTTCATAAGCTTCTGGTTCATCCATATCCGTCGCTGGTGGAGCTATATAGTAGCTTTAAACTGTAGTCTATAGCATGGCATCCGCAATCTTGAATGCGTGCGTGTTTGCCTTAGCGAACTGGGCTCAGCTTCGCCGACAAGAAGGCGGCAGAGGTCGAGCGTGAGCGTCATAACCAGGCGATGGAGAAGCTGTCTAAGGAGAAGTTTGAGTACAGCAAAGCCCTCGAGCATATGCGCCAGAGGGAGGCACGCAGATGCCAACTCCGAGCGCAGGCCAACCAGAGCCTCAAAGAGGCAGATGAGAGTCTCGATGAGTACAACGAGGCTGTAAAGATATCTGAGCCAACGCTCGACTATGAAGCATCGACAGGTCAGAAGACAGCAGAGCTTATAGTAGTGGTGGCAGCTGCAGCGGTGATGACAGGAGTCGTGCTCTATGCACGCTCAAGCTGAATACCTGATGTGTTGGACACGCATACCTAGCATAGCCAAAGTAAAGTACCGTCACACCTAATGAGCGAGTCCCAGCTATGAGGTTTCCGATGTTGAAGCTGAGCCGGTTGCACTGATTAGGTGGGATGTTCCTGCCCCCCGATGTGGTGACGGCCCTCGAGTGCCGACTCGAGGTCATCGCTTCCACTGGTTAGTCGCAGAAGTGCAGATGACTTAGTTTTCTGTCTGTAGAGTTGGCAGTCAGCCAGCTCGTGTACCTCACCAAGAACATTGGTCCCAGCAACCACAAGCTCGAAGTCGTCTAGCTTATCCACCTGCTGGATGGCTCCTCCCTTCTGAACCAGGACCACAACAGCGACACAGTCTGATGCACCACGATGCAATGTCAGCTCTACCCGTTGGTTAGCTGTGGCTTGGACTTGCTGGTGCTCTCGCTCCACATGCACGATCAGCTGTTTGGAACCCATTTGCTTCAGTTCCTGGTCATTCTCGTCATGCCAGACATGAAGTCTTGGAGCATTCATCGTCGCATCTGCAAGCTGCTCAGTGTACACCCGGAGGAACAGCCTATCCTGCATGGTAGCCAGATTCACGTGTGTGTTCTCGAGGAGGGTTAAGAGTGGAACTGCCACAGGCTTCTCGACACCTGCCCGTAGTTCGAATTCCGTGAACCCCCTCATTGCACCGTACAACGTAGTACCCCTTTCCCTTCGCATAGAAGGTTGGTCCACAAGCCAGTGGACCTAGGACTCGGTACTCATCGTTCACATAGGTGGTGTCCATGGTGCTGTTGCTCTGCACGATCTCCCACCTGTTCAGAACCTGCGGGAGCTCTACCGTCTGTTTTATTGTGCTCTGAAGCTTGAACTCGAGTGTCATGCTCTTGATCTCGTGGATCTGTGCCGAGATTGCAAAGTCAATGTACTTCCCAGCAGCGGACAATGGGTTCTCATCGTGTATACTGGGTCGAATGACCGTCAGGCAGTCCTTCCGAGGATCAGTGCGGTGCGATGTCGCAGGTTAAATGGCCCCATCTGGATGTTGCACATACTGCAGCATGTTTAAGGTCTGGGTATATAGAGGGTTAAACGGCTGCCATGTTTGGTAAAGTTCTCCAGCAGATTGTCTATAGGCAGCAGGACAAGTCGGCACGACAGCCACGGCATGCACTGTTCCACTGTGACAGGGTCCGAGGACTGCTTCATGACATCAACATTATCCATGAGCGAGCCAAGGTCACACCTCCGCCTGATGCGGAGATATACGGGCTGCCATATGGGAAGGAGCACCAGCTCGTAGTACAAAAGAACTCCTGACTCAGATACTCTACCGGAAGTTTGACAGCACCCAGGGCAGGGCACTCGACCTACCTGTGGCCGAAACCAACAGTCCTGTGATACTAGCTCTCCAAAAGGCAATGGTCGACCCCAAAGATCTACTAACGGTTGGGAAGTGGGCTGCCGTATTTAGCCTCCATAGGCAGGAAGAGCGAGAGATGCTGGATAGACTCCAGTCTGGAGCAAATAACTACTTCAGGGAGGAGGTCAGTGCCGCTGTAGCAGAGAGCCATGACACTGGTCATGCAGAAGGTACTCAGGAGGGGCTCAGTGTTGGCCGCAAGGAGGCTGTTGAGCACATCTTCAACGAAAGAGGGCGTAGGAGATTGGCCAGGAATCTGCCAGCATTTATGAAATTCCCAGATAACTACCAGGACTCCCTCATCAAATCCGCTCGCAAGTCAGATGCTCATCACGCATGGACAAAGTGGATCTTCCATGAGAAATTCCAGAAGAAGAGAGTCCTACCATCTGACCCTCAGTGGATAGAGTTTCAGCAACAGGCTTCTGACAAAGTTTCTCAAGCTTCTGACGAAGTTCTTCAAGCTTCTGATGAAGGTTCTCAAGCATCTGACAAAGTAGCAGAGGCCGCGGACGAAGTAGGGGAGACCGTGCAGCCTTGAAAAAAGTTGCAGCAGTCTGTCAGCGATGACGAGTAGAGGAGGCTAGTTTCCTGGCTGGATTGTACGTGAAGGTCTGTGCCTTTTCCAGAGACGGCTTGAAGTGTGACAGCTCACCTGTCTCCTTGTTGCTGAAGATGAAGCAGTACAGCTCAGCTGCCCTCTGTACACCTGCGATAAAGTCCCCTTTGGTCTCCTTGAGGGTTAGGCTGTCGTATATCGTCTCCAGCAGGGCACGTCCACACTTGGAGCTGAAGTATAGCAACCAGGCATTGTGGCGGATGTCTGGCGAGATCTCGCGGGTGTACTTCTGAAAGAGGATGAAGACAGTTATCTTTGTGTGCCGGATGCGCCTGGGGATGTTGCTGAGGTAGGTGACTGTCTTCTGGTCCATTGCAGGGTCATGGATAACTAGAACAAGTGGTTCTGTCAGTCGGGCTGCCAGCAGCTTCTCCATCAGTGCTTGCAGGTTCTGCGTCTTGGTGATTGGCCCATTGTACCATTGATCATTACGGTCAACTGCCTCAGCGGCGGAGTCAGACACCAGAAGGATGTATTGAGAGTGTAGATGTTCGGTCAGGAGAACCCGCAGCAAGATGTTTTTCCCGTGTCCTGATGGAGCAATGATCAGCACCACCTCTACTGTCGAATGGTACAGACATGTGTGCGGAGGATGGTTAGCACTTGGTCGGCGGTCTCCTCGTCTATACCTGGGAGACTAAACGGCAGTACTTCCTGCACCAGCTCTTTCGCCTGCAGAGCGGGGAATCCTGCACCTCCGGCGGATACGAAGGATGCGATGGATGCATCAAGCATGAAATCCCAGCAGCAGCCGAGAAGATAGCGTAGAGGGCCTGTGTCAGCACCCAGTGTCTAGCACATCCAGTATCTGTATGATACATGCATGGGAAGCCATGACTATCCTGTGGTCTTAAACGGCAAACCAAAGAACCCTGACTTCTTCACCTCTGGTAGCTGGAGGCTGGCGGTAGCACCTTTTCTGCCATCGACAGTGATATTGCTCAGGCCGATGGTGCCTACCCTGAGATTCTCTCCATCCTGTTGGAATGAGCTCCGTGGTTTCAGGAGATCCGTAACCAGGTCTTATGCATAGGACTCAGCCATAACCTTGATGGCACCAGCCTCATCGACTCCGAGCATCATTGCCCTGTCTTTGATGCCCATTCCCGTGTATACAGTCTTGGCCTTGTTACTGGCTGATTGTCCTACTGTATCAGTGTTCCCGATGAGATCTCGGGCTGGGATGGTACCTCGGATCTCCCGCGGGTCTCCCTTCTCATCGAAGTCTAGGAAGGAGATAGGGGCAAAAGTGTCCTCTGAACTGAAGCGTGCCTTGTCTAAGTGAGCAAGATTGCCTAGCTCTGCTTTCTAGGTCTGTGAGTTACAGAGTCATAGTGCTATATACACGGCTTAAGCCCACTAGTGAAATAGTTGGACATAGGAGGACCACGCAGTCGGCCAAGGGAATAGGTAGCAGTGCTCAGGGTACTGGCCCTCCCTGCAGGGGCATGCCTTGTGGGCGGCCCACCATTCCCGGGCATTGGTGATCCTCAGTCCGCATGCTCGACTATGGGCTACACACCACCATCCGGCATGCCATGCCTCATATGCTGCAGGGGTCTCATGATCCATCTCTCACTATTCAGAGGGGTTAAATGTAGGCGACGATGATCTCAGCCAATGCACTCGTTGCTAGCCCTAGAACCACGGCCTCCATTAGTGTAACACGTTCACCCATGATCTTGGCAGCAACAGTGTAGGAGGCACCACTGAGGGCGATCTTTGGGATGGGGTGAGTTAATCCGAGTCAGTGCCCAGCCACCCCCTTCACCACTGTAGCGAGGACAGCTGCAGTGGCGGCAGGAAGAACCTCATTTCCCCCTGTCATCTTCACCACAGCCACATTTGCCGCCACGTTACTGGTGACATGGACTGCCAGAGGTTTTGCTTTGGTCAGTAACTTCTGTGTCTTGGTTTGCAGCAGGTTCTCCACCTTCTGAAGACTCACCTGGCTCTCGGGCAGTTGCTTCACGATCTGTACCGTTGACATCATTGTTTAAGCACTGAGTATACAACGCTGTTATGTCTGCATCCCCTGTCGAGAGATCTAATAAGATCTTCCCAGTCTGCATCTGCCAGGTGGCTGGGTTGGTACTCAGGAATATTCATCTCTCTATTGAGACATCTTAAACATGTCCGGGCTCACGCGATGCGAGAAGTACTATGAGGTCTTCCGGAGGGAGTTGAAGGACTACAAGAAGAAGACACAAGATGAGCTCGCTCAGCTCTTTGGTGCTGAGCTGACAGAGGAGCTGACAGCTGTAAAGCTCTATCTAGGATTTGGTAAGGGGCAGATCTGCTTCCTCGAATACCGTATCATCGGTGGGAGTATCGTCGAACAGCTCCTGCGAGCTAAAGGTTTCTACAAGGATCGGGAGTATCTGTCAGATGTGTTTCAGCAGTTGCAGACCTCCATGGCCACACCTGACTCAGAGCTGAACAAGGCTCTGCGATACTACAAGCTGGAAAAAGGATGCGCTATGGAACCATCCAGCTCTTGGATGTGCATGTTGGCAGCGTGTATAGGGGCTGTAGGGCAGGCCAAGCAGGTTCAGTGTCTCACCGTGGTCCCCACTGCTCCTGTAGAGTCAGGATAGTCTTATAGCTGATTTGCTAGCGGCGGAGTAGGTCAGAGCTGTCATGGGAAGCGTCATGTCGACTGGCTGCAGTGTCAGGGTCGGAACGACTGTATGGCCTGTACTACGCGTAGGTGCATTGATAGCAGTGTTGAAGCCGAAGTGGACACCGGGGGAACTCCCCTCGACTATCATGTTGTTATAGCCCTTGACTTGGAGGTCCTCGATGCTCACGATCATGTTATTCGGAATCAACCATAGGTGTGGTGAAATAGTAGTCAAGTTTGCGATGGGCCTTCTGCAACCTCTGCTGGAACTTAGCAATAAGACTACTGGGGTCTGCCACGATGATCATATCCTCAACGAGACTGATGAACATGGCCTGGACCTCTGCTCCGCTGACACCATCCATGGAATGACGCAGCTTGGTCTGTGCTGTAAGGAGGCAGGAGCACAGTGCTTCCAGGGACTGGTTGATCCAAACGATCCCTGCTGGTGTGAGGCCTGAGGTGGTGTGTGGGACAAAGTACTTCCACACATCTGGATAGTCCTGCCGCAAGCCAGTGATGTGCATATTTTGCACCAGCGCTCCAGAGTCAGAGTCTGGATTGAACGAGAATGTCGCTGTCTTCCGGCGGCCTACTCATCGGGGTGGTCGACCTGAGTTGTCACGTCTCGGGTCACCGTACATAACCCCTAGGCCGCTGTTGTCACCCCCATGCCACCGATAGTCTGGGTGAGCGCTGAACTCTCTGTAGTCTGCTGGCCGCTGAGACGCTATGACTGTTGAGCTGTGGGTCGAAGTCGTTTGTATCAGGAAGGCTTGCACCCAGCTCATGGAGGACCGTGAAGTACACGTGGAATCCGAGACAGCTGGCGATGAGCACAGCTTCAGGAGTACCAGAATAGGAGGGAAGCGGGGTGGAACTTACTCCACATCCTGCCGTGGCACACCAGACGGCAAAGTTCAGGCTGGTTCCAGTATGAGAGGCTTGGAGCAGCCATCCAAGTATGAGCTTGCTTCGCATCCTTGATGGTGATGGGGCGGTTGGTCAGTGGTCGTGGGTTGATGCAGAAGCTGGTTCGGGACCATCCATCCACTGTGATGGAGAACGGTGTTAGCTCTGGTATATCATCCAGTAGACCTCTCAGACCAGTCAAGGGTGTACCCAGGAGGGGCAGTTGGCTCCGGATGACTGTCGTGAGGTTCAGTGGGAAAGCCATCTATGCTGGTGTTCTTAAAGCTACCGTACAGGCAGCACACTATTTGTAGTCGTCTCGACTCCCGAGACCGGTGGGGTGACCTCGCCGTACCATCTTGTTTTTTATCTCCTCCATATCAACTCGCCCGCTGCAGCCTTTGAGGTATTGCTGTCGCACTTTAGGTTTCTCCGTGCGGTACAGGGCTTGGACCTTCAATATATGGTGGTACTCTTCATCGGTGACCTGGCCATCCTCGAGAGCTTTGCTGACAGACTCGTCGATAGTCCGTAGCATACTCTGTGCCAGTGTCACATACTTAGCATGCTTCTCCAGCCTCCTTGTGATCTGCCGCAGCCCCACCCCCAAGCCCGTGGCCAAGACAGCGGCGGCTAGTTTCACGCCACCCAGCGGGATGGCGACGAGGGCAACCACCCCTGTAGCGAGAGTGGCCACAGCTGCCACACCCGCACTGGCTCCAATCACACCCGCAGCAGTGGTTGTACGCGTGAGGACATTGTATGTTGTCTTATATCGCCTGCGCGTTCTGCTGTACTTTTCTGCCTCATGGACGAGATTCTGCCTGATGGTATCTATCTGCTGGAGTCGCCAGCCGTGGATGGTACCACCATCATCAGCAGTCAGGGAGGGGTATAGGTCTGGTTGCTTCCGCCACTCTGATTTTGCCATACATATCTGGAGGCTTAAACCAGCATCACCTGCAGAATCTGCTCCTGAGTCATAGAAGGGTTCATTTTGGAGAGCCCGGTGAACCGTACCAGCTTGCAGGTGTAGCGACAGATGTCTCTTAGACAATGGGCATCCAGCACTATGTCGGGTGTCAGTAGCTTTCTGAGACGTGACATCTGGAACTTCACCTTATCTCAAAGATAGTAGGTCCGCCGCTGGAGGGCTTTCTTGGTCTTATCCTTCTGCGCCATCTCCTCTTCCCACTGTATGACCTCTGGCTCATCCTCGTCTGAGACGACGAGTGGCTCATCCTCGTCTGTGAAGACATCTGGCTCATCGTCGTATGTGAAGACATCTGGCTCATCGCCGCCTGTCAAGAATCCTGCATTTCGCTTACTCTTCTTCAGGAGGCCCTGCCAATATTTGGAAGCTTCACTGTCCCTTCGCCTCCTTGCAATGCTCACATTCTGTTGATACCGGCTCTCCCGCTGTAGTCGCTCTCCTTCTTGTTGCAGTGTGAGCATCTGTTCGTTTTGTGCAGGGTTCATGAAGGGGCAACCCTCTTTCATCATCTCGGCAAAGGTCAGATATTCCTGGTATGATATCATGTTGTCGGCAGGTCAAGGAGTAATAAGAGTGTAAACTTTAAATGGGCGTCCGATATCCCATCCGTGCTGGCATATATATTAATGGAGGGGCTGTCAAACAGGTGATTTACAGGTGTGAACAGGCTAGGACTGATAGCTTTCCATAGGTTGCTGTTGGCACCTGGGACATACTCTATCACGTCCCAGCCGACTTCTACCAGTGAGCTGCTGTGTGCACTGCCCGGAGGTTGATGTAGCACATCGGCGTGTATGTATGTTGTGCCCCGCTGGAGCACCTCGAAGAGGACCCATTCTACATGGTACTGTACCACCCGCCTCCCCTCTAGAGGGCGAGATTACGTTCTCACCACCGGAGAGCAGCAGTCGGACAATCGGCATGGTTATATGTCTCATTTAAACCCCGCCTATAGCGTGCTATGGAACCCATATTTGTCCACTCGACTGGTCTTGCTGACCTCGCAGATGTGTACGCAGTTGATGCTGCCAAGGTAGAAGAGAGCGATGGCAACTCATTCGCCCTACAGTATGAAGCAAGCTCAAAGGCATTCTCCCTCCACCCCATTGGTGGTGATGGGGTGGAGCTGCTCACAGACCTCAAGGATGTGACGAAGGCATGCCTGGGTCGCAACATAGATGGCCACAAGATCGTGTTTCGGTACCATTTCCCGAAGAGGAAGTACATCCTCGAGCCGTGGATTGAGCTCTCGGATACAGAGGTGGAAGACATCAACACCCTAAATACTGACCTCAGCTTTCATCTGGTCAAACCCTATTCGAGCGGTGCCCCGCCGATGGCCCGTGATGGCCTGCTATTGACCCTGTCAAAAAACCTGCAGTTCATATTTGAGAAGGATGAAGTGTGGTACAGCGCTGGACCTGGGGGTGACTGGCAAACATGGCTGGCCCTATATAGGCCTCCCACACTCATTGACATAGAGGTTACTCCCATCTCCACTGTTGTGAAAAAGGATGGGACAGTTCAAAAGCTCTACAATCGGGGATCATCCTTCCTCACCTACATAGGTGAAGGTGTCTCCCTGACGAGGGTGGGTCACCGGATCGGGGTTACAGGTGGAAAGCTCCTGATGCGTCGTCCATTCGATGGACCAGAAGAAGCTGTTAACCTCCAGGAGGCCACCCTACAGGTAGATGGGGTGTCACATGTCTCCAAAGTCAAGGGTGCTGTTAAACTGCTTCAGCGAGTCGGACTCACTAGCCCACAAACGACTCATATAGTCCTAGAGCTACGTTTCTTAACAGGCGGCAGAGTGAAACAGCTAGCCCCTGCCCCTGAAGGGATGAAGATCACTATCGATCCGGATGGAACAGGGCTCGATCTGGCACAGATATTTCTCGAGGGGTTCACTCTGTTCAGTTTAACTTCATATATAGCCATGATTCTCATCATACTGCTCGTGCTGGCGTCTACAGCAGTGGCACAGGGCGCTGAGACTGCCATGATATTGGATGCCAAGTGGGCCCACTTCCGAGATGACCCCCAGTACAATCCTTGGGTCGACCCCTTGCGGAGAAACATTTACGACCGCTTTCACCCACGTAAAGAGATCAAGTCTGTCTGCCACTTCTATGGGGTGGAGAGGGTAGGCCGTGGTTGTCTGCTGGAGACCCCTGCTCAGCACCAGATTCTCTGCGTAACATGTGAACATGCCAGAGTCTGTCATGGTTCACATGCTAATCACTTTAGCCTCCTCCCAGGTCAGCATTGTCAAGGTAGCTGGAAGCCCCTAGGGGTGGGCCCATCATGCTGATGCGACTCTGGCAGAGACTACGTGTTTGTCTGAGCCTACACAGAATAGAGACCGGCCACTGGCCGGTATCCTGAGGAGGTTCTCCCGGACAGTGAGGTCCGCACTGGAGTTTTATTTTCCATGTCAGCAACTCCCATCTCGACCACAAACATCACATGTCTCAAATTCCTATGCCCCAGGGATTGAGAGGGCGGTGGGGGCTGCGGATCGCCGAACGGCGGCCAGTTGAGGGCGGTGGTACCATTTTACTACCGACACTACTACTACACCACTCCTTCCAACTGTGGATGGGAAACACCCACCTGGGCCTAAACAGGTGTTTCCCGATTTAATTTTGAGTCACCTAACCCCATGTCAGACTCAGCCACATCCTTCTGAGCCAGAAATTTAACCAACATTTCGGTGGACCACCCAGAACAACATCGCAACGATCGTCAACATTACATTTCGAACAGCGAAAACATAAGACGAACGAATTTGTGGCAAGAACCGCATGAAGGAGGCGCAGGCTTGGCCTAAAAAGCAAGCACAAGGCTACAATAAGCAAGCGGATCAGAACAGAACGGAAAGCAGACAAATAATTTTCTAATATTTTAAAGAAAATTATAAGTTAACCCTTCAGCACCCAAATACCTAAAACATTACACCCAAGATCGCTTAAATTCGTGACAAGAACGCTAAAGGCCAAATATACACCCATAGATCATGCAGGATGTATAAACGAACCAAGAAACCGTGTCGAAGACAGTCGCTGTAAATTTAAGAATCATTTCAAAAATATACTTTCAAGACGAATGACGAAAAGACAGCAAAGCTGACTAGAAATCGACACAAGGAGCACCATCAATTTTTGTCAAAACTGTTGGTGGGTGGTTTAATAGTTGTTAAACTTTTTGCAAGTGCAATATGGCCGCCAAACAGGCTACATTTTGATTGGACCACGGCGGCCATGTTTTTGATGAAGCAACTTTCCTTGAACAAACTTTAATGGCCCTTAGGCCCTGATCATACCTCCCAAATTTTGGCCTGATCCCTTCAGCAGTTCTGAAGAAGTCATTTTTGGGAAAACTAGGTCATCCAAGATGGCTGCCGAACCATTCTGTCAATCAAATCATCTTGAGCAAACTTGGCTTATGTCTTTCCCTAGATGAGGTTTCAGAAGATTTTTTAAAGACATTTCCTAAAATCGGTCGAAATCCAAGATGCCAAATTAGCCGATCGGCTTCATTTGAACAAACTTAGATCCCTATGCCATAAGGATGCTTCCTGCTAAATATAATTGAAATTGACCTAGTAGTTCTCCAGAAGAAGACATTTTAAATTTCCAATTGCTTTAGTATAGGCGCATTTGGCAGGAAAATAATCCAGGATGGCCACCAAACCGTTTATCCGACAGTTTCAAAAATGGCAAATTTGAGCTCAGAATATCCAAAACCATATATAGAACCAATTTCGGCCTTAAAATCCATCACATAAAAAAATCAAATATGGCCGCCAAACACGCTACATTTTGATTGGCCCACGGTGGCCATATTTTTTGACGGATCACCTTCCCTTGAACAAACTTTAATGGCCCTTAGTCCCTGATCATATCTCTCAAATTTCGGCCTGATCCCTTCAGAAGTTCTGGAGAAGAAGTCGTTTTGGGAAAGCTAGGTCATCCAAGATGGCCACTGAACCATTTGGTCAATCAAGTGTTCTTGAACAAACTTGGCTTACTTCTTTCCCTCGATCATGTTTCATGAGTTTTGAATCGATTCCTAAAGTGGTTTCGAAGATTTTTAGATGTTTCCTAAAATCAGCCGAAATCCGAGATGGACACCGGCCAAATTGGCTGATTGGCTCCATTTGAACTAACTTGGGTCCCTATGCCCTAAGGATGCTTCCTGCCAAATATAATTGAAATCGGCCCAGTGGTTCTTGAGAAGAAGTCGTTTAAAGGAAAAGTTGACAGACAGGCGGACAACACAACGGACGGTCGCCAAGGCATAAGCTCACTTGGCCTTTCAGGACAGGTGAGCTAATGAATTAACCCTTACTGCTGTAGAACACGGGAGAGCCGCAGTATCACAAATCTAATCAAGAATTCTGAAAATAACCGTTCTCCGCAAACAGGATGGCAATTATACGCAAAACTTGACCAATAATTCATAAATTTCTTGTACTCACGTGCACGCAGCCACCCAGAATAAGATGCGTGACTAAAGAAACATTTTTCCAAATGAAATAATCTGAGCTAAAAGGGTGTGATGTCACCCGGCCAGACCATCACGATGTACGACGTAAGTCGATTTAGTGTTAGAAACCGTGTATTTCGCCAGTAAACAACGCTGAAAAAACATTTCATACTGCCAGATCGCCGTTGGGGGTTAAAGGAGGTGATCATAAAAGGCATTTTCCGCTTTCACATACGTCCCAGAACCTCGACTATAACTAGATTATGACCTGATTATCAGCAGCATCTTCCATAGTAATCCAAGTAAATCCAATAGAACTAGGCACAGATTCAGAAACGGCAAGCAAAACTTAGAGATTTTCCGCAGAACAAAATGACTGTCACTCTTGTTGGCTATGCAAACAAAAGTGCCCGGTTCATGGTTATTGGTACCCGGGTGTTGGGGCGGGTACCCGGTTCCAGGAACCGCCTAGAGCTCTATAAAAATCAGAAGAGTCTTAGGTCACAGCCCATATTGTGACTCTTATCAATAAGTAATGTAATGGTAAGTATTGATCGAAGGAGAAAAATCACAGCAGAACTTCTGACACAAATCGCTCGGAGAGTGACATCACTTACAAAGTCGACTGTGCGAAAACCTCCTTTTTAAAGGCCACTAAGCAATAGCAGCCAAATACCACCCTAAATACTCCCGCCGTCAGAAACTTCCACGGTTCTTGTGCTCCTCAAGAAACTTCGTGTGTGGAATATTCACGCCGTCTCCTGACATGAAAGAGAAGTCAACACTATTCTATCGCGGCTGAACCTGCAAGATGATTTTCGTACTGTTGAGATCGTCGAGAAGCACTGCTGCCCAGGCCTCTACAAATTGAAAATGTGCACAACCCATTTTTGTGTTAACAAAATCTGTTTTAGGTAACCCATTCTGTTTTGCGTAAGCATTTTTCATGTATTTATGTACAACATGAAAGGAATTGCGGGGAAGGGAAAACAGATAGTCTCAATATTTGCGTAACCTTTG
Source organism: Chaetoderma sp. LZ-2023a (assembly GCA_034401795.1). Lineage (NCBI taxonomy): Eukaryota > Metazoa > Mollusca > Caudofoveata > Chaetodermatida > Chaetodermatidae > Chaetoderma > Chaetoderma sp. LZ-2023a. The sequence continues at coordinate 55,391,852 of CM067374.1, read as the reverse complement.
CGGGAACAAAAAATAGGTTACGTCAATTTGGACATGCCTGCCACCGGCTTGCTGTGAAAGAGCTCAGAAACTCTTAGCTCGGTACTAGTCTCTGACCGAGTTCCATTTGTGCCACTTCATATCGTCTTATTCTGAAGGATACTTCTTCCTGCATTGAAAGAACATCTTGTGAAAGTGAACTTCCACCGCGCCGCTCTTGCGACAGAAACATCTTGTGAAAATTAACTTCTACCGCGTCGCTCTTGTGACTGCTTCTATGCTCTAATAAGTTCCGCCTACCTTGCTTTGTGATCTCTGTCCATCGAGGACTAAAGCACCGCACCAGGTTGTTCCTTGGGAATATATCTTCCAAGGTTGGTTCAAAGCCAGCAACACCCACAATAGCAAAACCTAGACCCCGCAACCGCTGGGCTTTTTGTGACTGTGAACTTTTTACCGCACTTTTAGGACTTGAACTGTGCATGTTAAATCTTAAATGTACTTACAAATCTAGTTCTCTATTCTTAATAGATTACTAGATATACCACCTTAAAGTTCTCATCCATTGATAAAAGATACATTTCCTAGCTAAATATAGGACTATTTGTTGCTTTATGGACATACCTAACTAGAGCTGTAGCCACCGTTTTAGATAGATATGTGTTGGCGCCTATTGTCTTCGCCAGTGCGCAATTGTTGGTATAAAACAATTCTCATGCTAATGCTAGTCATTCTTATCCTGGTTGAGCGCAGTGTCTAGTGCCTAGTGTAGTTCAACACCAGTTGTACGTTTGCTATGGTCCAAGTGACAACAAATATATTTATTATAACAAGTTTACTGAATACTGTTGCCTATAGCAGCAACAGTTTTCCGTCAAATTGTTCTCAAAATAATCAGCTGATAATACAATTGTCACTCGCAGGTTTCTTCCCACACTGGTTAGAATTGACCACCACTCAATAATTCTGACCAGCACTAAAGACTAAACTATCATTTCCATCACCTCTTTTTCACCTATTTTATGCAATTAAGCTTTGAAATCATTTAAAAGTAACATTTTTCAAGGAAGTTTCTATAAATGTCTGGCACTAATTTCATCCTGGGCAGAACCCTGCACTAGGTAATGATTTGATAACCGTTTGTCTGAAAATCGTTGATGCAACCATTTTAAATCAGATTGTTCTCAAAATAATCAGCAGGACAGTCAATGGTGCGAGACTTGAAGATATTTCGAGCAACTTTCTTGACAGTCTTTTTTTTACTAAGGCAGCAACAGCGTTGTCAAGTTTTTGCCACTGAGGCAGAGGTACAACGATGGGAATGGCAACTCCAAGCTCCAACCTCCCACCCATAGACAGCAGAGATGAGCCCGGCACCCTGACCGCCAGGGACAGTTCGGCCTTCCGGTTACGTCAAACTCGGGCAACTGCCATGTCAGAAATGTCCGGCGGGACCTATGTGTCTGACGGTTGACTGCTCCGGTCAGCAAATGATTGTGGGGGAGCCCCAACCTCATGTCCAGGGGATGGTGTCGCAAGTACCGAGACCAGGACAGACACCCAAGAGTCACACACACACACACACACAACCCCCAAAAGAACTCACGAGCGCGGACAGTCTCCGCCACGGCGGACCGACCACACCCGACTGGCACCCCCGCCCGGAACTCAAAGGAGCTTGTGCCATGACCGGCCACCCAGTCCCCTCAGATGGGGACAGGCGCTGGATGGTGCTGGCCCGACCACACAAGTTTCATTAAAATTGAGCCGCTGATTAAGAAGTAGTAGTGAATTAAAGGCTTCTGGAATTTTTTTTCAAAAATCCAAGATGGCCGCAAAAAACTAGGCCAATCAAAATCAGGGTTTGCAGTTTCTTCCTAAGGGCATTTTTCCTGCAGTTGTCCATGATTTTTTTCGCTCCAGAAGAAATAATGTTTTCCACTAGTTTCTTCCTGAAGAAACTCAAATATTTTTCAAATGCTTAAAAGTTGAGTAAACTTTGTATTTCGACCACTAAAAGTGACCATAGATACATATTAATTCTATTTAATGTAATATACAGTGCATATTTGCATAATATGGGGCTGGACTAGAAAATTTTACAAATTGATTCTAGCATGAGGCATATTTCCTAGGGGGGGGGGGGAGGGAGGGGACAAGGTGACTGCTTACGTGCCTGCGCTATTGTCATAGGGGGTGACAAATTATGTCCAGAAATGCAGGAAAAGCATTCTGAGAGCATCTAGATTTCACAATTTCCTGGCGGAAGAGCATTTGTAGGTGCGCTAAAATTTGGTCATTCCAGGGATCCCTTTTCAGCTAAGACTGGAACTGCTATCAGGAGCATAGCCACAGGAATGAGGGGGGGGGGGGGGGGGGGGTACGTGATAGAAACCATCCCACCACCAGGTTTTTCGTCTCCCACAGTGTACACCCCTAACGTATTTAAAAATAATTGTGATTACGCGATTAATCAGCTTGGGTACTAATTACCGAGCCATAATAACAAAGGTATAGATCAACGACGAAAAATGTTCATTTATAGGCCAAGAGAACAATTTTTTGAAAAATATCACTGGAATGCCTGGCTCTAGCCAGTGATTTGTACAGATAAAATTTCCAAAACCCCAAATTAAACACCCACCAAACATCATCCTGTTAAACAGGACAAGAGGCCCAATTAGGCCAATCAAATTTTTTAATCGATCCCCCAAGCGGATTCGGAAAAAAAGATTTTTAAAGGCATTTCAAAAAATTGGCCAAAGTGAAAGATGGCTGCTGAGCAAATTGATCGACCAGCTTCGTTTGAACAAACCTGTATCTCTATGCCCTAAGGATGCTTTCTGCCAAATATACCCGATTTATCTGCCCAGTGGTTCTCGAGAAGACATTTTAAATTCTTTATTGCTTTTGTACATGGGAGCTTTGGCGGAAAGAGGATCCAAGATGGCCGCCAAACGATTTATACAGCATATTTGAAATAAGAATATTCAAAAACCTATATAAAAACAATTTCTACTTCAAAATCCATCAAATAAAAAATCCTATATGGCTGCCAAAACACGTTACATTTTCATAGGTGCACAGCGGTCATGCTTTTTTTACGTATAAAATTCCCGTGAGCAAGAGGCCCACAGGCCTTAACACTTACATGGATCATTAGCATTTGAACAATTAGAATTTAAACAGACATAATAAGTATTTAAATTCATCAGCAACAAAACATAAAATTGGGAATTCAGTACAATCGATATTTAGTGGGAAATTAATGATGAACGATGACCATACAATCAAAATTGAACCTTAGGTTCCATCAAGCCAATAAAAAAGTCCATTATGGCCATCAAACCAGAAAGTTTGATTGGTCCATGACAACCATGTTTTATCAAGGACCAAGTTCTCTTGAACAAACTTTAATCACCCTTAGCTTTCGATGAAATTAAATCTAATGAGTTTCAGCAGTTCCTGAGATGTCATTTTGGAGAACAAGATAGCCCCTGGAATAAGCGGTTAATGCTTATCATTTTAAACGATTTTCAACCATTTTTTTTTTTTTTTAATTCAAGATTGCTTCTGAACAAATCAACCAATCAAAATTCTATATACAATCTCTGAAGCACATCGCTCTAGGGTCCTGCCAGTCGAGATTGCTGAAAATCGTTCAAGCTGTTAATGAGGAATAGGCGTTTAATTGAAATTTTCAGAAAATTAAAGATGGACACCAGAAAAATTGCCCCATCAAAATTCTGTATATATGTTCTAAAACCTACAAGCCTAATACCCTTCCGGCCAAGGCTGGTTGAAATTGCCCAAGCAGTTAATGAGTAGCGTTTTAAACAATTTCTCCACAGAGAATTCAAGATGGCCACCAAAAAAATAGACCAATCAAAATGCTGTATACAACTTCTGAAGCATAACACTTTAAAGTCCTCACAACCCAGTTTGCTTGAAATCGTTCAAGCTGTTAATGATGAGTAGCATTTTAACTGATATCCAGAAATGGTCAGTACATCCAAGATGGCTGCCGGAAAGATTGACCAATCAAAATTCTGTATACAATTCTGAAACCTACCAGGCTAGCATACTTCCAGCCAAGTCTAGTTGAAATTGCCCAAGCAATTAATCAAGAGTAGCATTTTAAACGATTTCCAGTTATTTTTCAGAAAATGCAAGATGGCCGTCAGAAAAATTTACCAACCAATATTCTGTTTATAAGTTTTGAAGTATAACAAACACTAGAATTCTTCCCACCAAGTTTCTTGAAATTGGCCAAGTGGTTAATGAGGGGTAGACTTTTAACAGATTTTCAGAAATGTTCAGAAAATCCATGATGTCCACGAGAAGAATTTACCAATTAAAATTATGTATACAAGTTATGAACTCTACCATCCTAGTATCCCTCCAGCCAAGTCTGGTTGAAATTGCTCAAGCAGTTAATGAGTAGCGTTTTAAATGATTTGCTGCCATTTTTTGGGAAAATTCAAGATGGATGCTGAAAAAATAGACCAATCAAAATTCTGTAGACATGGTTTGAAGCATACGACTCTATAGGTTCCTCCCAACTGAGTTTTCTTGAAATTGGCCAAGTGGTTAATGAGTAGACGTAACTAAGTTTAAAAAATGTTCAGAAAATCCAAGATGGCCACCGGAAATATTGACTTCTCTTTTAGAATTAGTCCACCCAAGTTTCGTTGAAGTCGGGCCATTTCTATTGGAGGAGTACATGTAGCGTTTGAAATGATTTCCGGAAATTTTTCGGAAAATCCAAGGTGGCCACAAGAACAATTGACCAATCAAATTCTGAATACAAGTTCTGGAGCATAACCATAGGATCCTTCAACTCAAATTTGTTTGAAATTGCCCAAGCGATTTTACGGACGTCTGGCTGCCATGGCATAAGCTCACTTGACCCTTTGGGCCAGGTGAGCCATCAAACTGTAATGACCCTTGATCACTAATCATATCTACCAAATTTCAGCCCAGTCTATTCAGCGGTTTTGGAATAGTTTTCACAAAAACTAGGTCATATATGATGGCCGGTGAATCATTTGGCCAATCAAGTTCCCTTGAATAAACTTGGCCCAGTTCTTGCCCTAGATGATACTTTATGACTTTTGAATTGATCAACCAAGCGATTTTGGAGCAGATTTTTGAACACATTTCTAAAAATCAGACAAAATCCATGATGGTCACCAGCCAAATTGGCTGACCGTCTTCGTTTGAACATAATCTTCATGCCCTAAGGATGCTTCCTGACATATAAAATTTAAATCGGGTAAGTGGTTTCCAACTCAGTTGTTTAAAGAAAAAGTTGATGAACGGACAGACAGACACAATATGGTCAGACACTCGCTATGGCATATATGCTCGCTTCGCCATTCAGGCCAGCAGATGGGCTAATAAATAAATAAATGATTAGGCCTACACTACCTGTACTTTCGTTTAGCCATTCATTGCCACGGCTAAAACACTGAATGCACATAAGCAACAGCAAACACTCAGCTACACATCCACTGAAAGCATGTCCCGATAACCGACTCATGTCCCGCTAAATGTGTGGATCACTCTAGCAACGGGAATATATGTCATCCTTCACCAAAACTTGCATCGTAAGATGTAAATTAACATATAATATAAACAGATCAGCTGTTATAGTCATAACATTTTTACTAACAAACACATTTTATTCAGCACGTTTGATAGGTTTGCAGAACATTTTGTACAACTTTCGGTTTCGATTTCCTGGTTTGTGTAACCATATCACGTTGCCTATATGCTAAACCATCTACACAGTAGGCTACACAATCCGCTCACATTTATTTTAACCTACAGCGTAGAAATCCTTTGTGTTCGGTGTATCACCGCAGATGCTGCATAACGAATCTACCAGATTCTACTAAATGCATTACTTACTGTAAATCTTGTCCGCCCACACTTCTAAAGCTGTCAGTGAGAAACGTGTTTTCTGTTTAGTGCAAGTTAGGGTTGTGCGGGGTAATTGTGTACACACGGGGTAAATGCGAAAAAGCGGCCGTCGTCATATATTTATGTCGGTTTCCATTACACTATCAAGAACTTGAAGTATTCGGGTGCTGCGCATCCACTGGATACAATGCTGAGTTAAACCTATTGCCCACAGACTGCGCTTTCTTGTGTCTTTCCTTGCGGAGCCCTTGCGGCGTGTTGTGTTTGCGCAATGGGCAATCCACTTCTTACACTGTCATTGCATTTTTTTCTTGCGGTTTTAAACTCTGCCAAACATCGCATGGTTTTCTACATGTTCAAAATTTGTGCGGGTTCTGCAGAAACCACTAGAATGCGCAAGAAACTTCAAGAACATTCGCTCGGTAGGCAGGGCTTGCGCAATGTTTCACAACGAAATGCATGGAATTTTCCACTTCTGCTTCCTGCCTCCCCCCTCTAAAAGGGCTCAGCTTCTATGCAACTTTCCTATACAGCATCCTTTCCAGCTTTCCTATACAGCATCATTTGGTCAATTTAGTTGGTGCAGCTTGTGTGTAGTAGTGTTCTTTGCTGTAGTAGATTATTTGGAATATGATTTGGATTGGACGGGACTGGAAAATGACAACCACCCCCCCCCCCCCCCAACCCCACAAAAGACCAGGAAGCCACATTTGAAACTGGATCAGGCCAAAGAGCAGGATGTGGCTCAGTGGTTTCAAGACCACTATCTATTCTACAATATACCCTGTATTTATATACCGCCCAGAAATCCAGGGCATCCCCCCCCCCCCCCCCTTGCGATTTCTTGCGAATTAGAGTGGTGGTAAGAGGTGGAGAATCACCACCGGAAGAGGGACAACATTTCATCCAACCTCTCTAGACCATTTTTTGTGTATATTACGAATCTGAACAGTGATCAGCCAGGTTTGGGGGCGTTTCCAAGATATCAGGGGTAAAAGGTCAACAAAGGTCAAATTTTGGCCAATTATAACAATTTACTATGTAACTAAATCAGAATGCTAAAATGCAGTGTTTTTATCAGTCTTTTATGCATTCATGTGTCTAATCTTTATGAAAAACTACAAATACAATCATTTGATTGACTAGCCTTATCCCAAGAGTCAAAGGTCAACAAATAATAATCAATGGAAAAACCGATTAGATATGATTTAACACTTTGCTATCTTGCTCAAAATAGTGATGTTTTTGTATGAAACACTCTTAATATGTTTCAATCACGAAGGGTCATGTGAATCAATATTTAATCAAGGAATCCAGTTTTAGCTATGCCCCGCCCATCAATAGCTAAGCTCCACCCACGCCTTGCCTATATTCGGATAAATCGTTCCCTGCACTCAAATTACTTTCAACATATTGGACAGTATTTATAATAAATAGAAAGGCATACAACCTTACGGACTATTACGCATCTAAGACGGACTAAATCGAGGCATTTATGACGTAATTGATTATGACATCATCTTACTAGTGACGTTGATTAATATGTTTCTATCAGGTATAGTCAGATGAATCAACATTGTCAAATACAAAGCGCGTATCAGTAGAACACACTCTATAGCTACTCTGATGTTAGTCGGACATTTAATCGCCCTCACTGTCTTCACTGTAGTCTGATAATTCGTCCTCGATATTTTCATCAGAAGTATTACACAGAAGTTCCACAACATCTAGAGGACATGGTATCTCAACCCAGTGGATCGATAAATCATCAGCCCACCCATGCTTTACTGGAATATCCAATAATTACATGGGCCCATGCGCCATACGCCACATCCTGGCTACATAGTTACTTCGAGCCTAACGTAATGCTAGTGCCGACTCGCATGGTGGTAATGTACACAGATCAGCTACCTTGCCATCATGAAAGCTAGTGCCGACTCGCATGGTGGTAATGTACACAGATCAGCTACCTTGTCATCATGAAAGCTAGTGCGGACTCGCATGGTGGTAATGCACAGAGATCAGCTACCTTGCCATCGTGAAGGCTAGTGCGGACTCGCATGGTGGTAATGCACACAGATCAGCTACCTTGTCATTATGAAAGCGATTCCAGAAAATAGTAGCTCTGGCTTCATTAATGTGTTTGCATCTCCTGTGATTGTAGATTGCACAAGTACATTTTTTAAGTCCATCAAACACTGTGCTGGAGAGTTGTTGCTCGTTACCTAGTTCTGCGAATACATTCTGCAAATTTTCATCATCTTTTTTCAGTGTCCACCAAGTTTTCTCCCCCTTCCGGAAAAATTAAGAAATGTAGTCATTTCCTGAGAAGACAGGGATGCCAAGCAATGCCTGTTTCTGAAGTTCAGTGAGTTGATACCGACTCAGATCAAGAAGTCACCGACACTTGCTACTCCCATTATCTATGATCATCTTCAGATTTTCGCGTTCGTTGGCTAGCAAAATGATTGGAATATCTGTATCACCAGAACCTGAACACACTACACAGACTATCAGACAACCAGACATGGTGGGTTAGGTTACAAATCTTTGTATCAGCCTGTAAGTTGTCAGTTGCCAGGGAAGGTACTTCTTCTGAGCAGTATGATGTTATCTTCATGCAGAAATTCGCTCTTGCATAGTACACAACTCTGTCTCCAAGGAGACTTCCCTCTTCATGATGAACCTGTTCAATCAGCTCCATTGTTCTCTCTTTGTTCCTTCCATTGTACATAAACTCACCAAATCCAGGCGGAAGTCTGATAACAGGTTGCACAGAATGTACTCATCCGACTGGCCTCTTGCAGTCCGTTCAGCTTGTTTTATGGAATCTGATTTATATGTATCACATGCGAATTTGATCACCTTGTAACGTATGGGTATGTCGGCCATAATTCACTTGGCTAATAACGTGAATATGTCTGGTATATTTACCAATGAACGCAAATAGGCAATAAGGCCAATCACGTAAACTGCTGCATTCACTGGGACGTTATTGGCTGTATTAGTCAAATTCAGTGATGTGATTGTGTAGCGCGGATCGGCCGGACGGGTATGGACCGTCCCAGTTTAGGGTACATTCCAAGCACACCCATCCCCCCTGAGTAGGATAGTACGTGTGTATAAAGCCATATGGGAGAGGTTGCTGAGAAAAGTCCGTGAGATTGCATAGCACGCATGCACGTGCGTCAGAGTTTCCCTGACAACATGTGTCAGCGTTGGGAGAGAATGCATACTAAAGTGTACTGGGTTGGTGCATGTAATCCCTTTAAATTTAACTGTTCTCGTCATTCTTGAATCGAGACCACACTTCGGCGAGAGAGAACAAGTTGTAGGTTGTGTGGCCAGAACAGTGCAAGACACGAGCAACTGCTTACTGACTGTGGCTCCCTATTAGCCACAGCAGTGCCTCTCGGATTTCAGTTCTTAGTCTCTGGCCCGCAATTGGAGCATCCGCATCTAAGTTTTTGTAAGCAGTCGGACGGCCATCCAGGGGGCAACTAATTAAATAGAAGAGTCCCTCACTACCAACACTTCAGAGGAGCCTTCCTGCGGTAATTTCTCCAGTATGTAGAATGAGTGGTGGATCTTGGTGGACAACTTGGTATGCCTCAAGAGCTATGTGGTGTACCATGTACAGTGTACCCAGTAATGTACATGCATTGTTTAATTATAAATTTCAACAGTAGCCCTTCATGTTACGGGCAACCTTCAAACCGCCGATATAGTACAGAACTTTCTAACATTCTGCTTAGTTATTTGTATTAGCTATTATGACTATCTAGTGGACATCCGACGACAGTCATTCTTCTTCACTGTCTTTGAGAGTGAGCCGCATCAACAGCTTACCTGTGGAGATTTCCCAGCAACTCAAGAATCGTGCCATATTGCGTCCCTCATCTGTGACGCAGCATCTACAGTGATTTATGAACCTTTTCCATACAGATGACTAATAGCTATCCATTTAGCTAGGTACTGATGACTAACAGGTACTGCCCTGGTTGTCTGAGACCACAGCATCTACAGTGATATATGAACTTTTTTCGTACAGATGACTAATAGCTACCCATTTAGCTAGGTACTGATGAGTAACAGGTACCGCTCTGGTCGTCTGAGAGCGCATTTTATAATTTATATATTTTACTGTATATATTATCCTTATTTTTGTGCTTATGACTATCAAGCACCACAAGGTGCTATGACCTGGTTTATTCTCAATGCTGTGATAGTTAGTTATATATGGCAGCAGCCATCCTAGTTACTTGTTTTGTTTATTTTATATAAAACACTAGGACCGCAGTATGCTAAGCTATGCTTTACAGCAACAATAAATCCGCGTCACTTTCCCCCCAGCATCAATTTTACACTGAGGTCACTGTTCATGTTCTCATTATGCAAACCTGACATGTGACCGACTAAACCTGGCTATTTTAGATCAATAGGATAGGCTTAAAGTAGTTAGGGACAATCTCTCCGTAGGAGACATTTTGTAGATATGGGATTGTCTTGTGGGAAGTCATGACCCCGCTGGACATCTTATATGTATGAGTAAGTCCCGAGTAAAAATTCAAAATTCAGATGTGAATACCAGGCGAGCTAATAGACTATGTCACCATGTATATTAAGATGTGCCGATCAGCGGTTACTAGCAATGATCATCATCATCTATACTTAGATGCATTACCAGCATCTTATTATTTGGATATATATTTATTATTTGGATATATACACCTGTGCAAAAGTTAAGCACCAGCAAAAACAATAGAACGTAGAAACATGATGGTACAACTAGGCTGCCATACTTTTTGTCCCCGCGTTAGCTGACATAATTCCAAGTACGAAATGCACATGCATGCATGACTTCATGCCGTTTGATGTCCGTGCGTGGCCGGAAACAGCACACGTGTTCAGTTATGTAAAAGTCCAGTTTGAGGTGTAGAACATTACATACCGATTTAGGCGACAAGATTAGGAATTTTGTGTTCATGACCGTGGTTTATTTGTACAGAGAGAATTAGCTCTTGATTGTGAACCGCTATGGCAAGACGAAGATTAAGTGATCGTGTGAAATGGCAAATCATAGGCATGCATACCACTGGTATGTTATGCAGAGAGATTGGCAGACAGCTGAACATTAACCATACCGTAATCAGTCGTTTGATTGCAAAACATGGGCAAACTAACGAGGTGAAGGACAGGCCTAGATCTGGAAGACCGAAGAAGACTACTGCCCGTGATGATCGAACCCTAGTACGCCTTGTTAGGAGATCTCCATTCACCAACAGCAGAGTGCTCAGCCAGCAATGGGAAACGCGCAATAGAGTGTCAATGTCTACCGTCAAAAGGAGACTGTATGCGGCTGGCATGAAAGCTAGGAGACATGTCAGACGTCCTCTCCTCACTGCACACCACAAAGAGGAGCATCTGAGATGGTGCAACGAAAGAAGACACTGGAACATGAGATCCTGGAGACGGGTACACTGGTCCGATGAAAGTCGGTTCCTGCTTCATGCCACAGATGGTCGAACTCGTGTATGGAGGTCCAGACGCACGGCGTACGACCAACGTAACATCATGGAAGAAGTTCCATTTGGTGGAGGTTCCGTTATGATATGGGGGTGCATCTCATTTGATTTTAAGCTGGATCTGTTGACTGTACCTGGAACACTAAATGGACAAAGATATCAAGATTCCATACTGGATAGAGTTGTGGTCCCTCATTTTGTAAATCATGCACCTGGAACCCACCCTATATTCATGGATGACAACGCCCGACCACATCGTGCTAGAGCTGTGCATGAATACCTCCGCCAGAATGCCATCGAAACCCTACCATGGCCAGCAAGGAGCCCTGACATGAACCCTATTGAGCATATCTGGGACATTCTGGGAAACATGGTGAGAAGGAGGGATCCTCCTGTGCAGATCCTACAGGAATTAACAGACGCACTCCATCTTGAATGGCAACGAATACCACAATGGCGTATCAGTCGGTTGGTGACCAACATGAGACGTCGTGTCCAGGCCGTCATCCAGGCACAAGGTGGATATACCCGGTATTAATAATGACAGTCTCAAACTCGTGCACAGATGTTAAACTTCGTTTTCAGACACCATTAATGACAATCTAGCCACGTGTGTCAACTGTAGGGCAATAGTTGTCAGTTGTGTTAACGTAACCATATTCAGGCCTCGTTTTCAAGTTCAAACAAAAACATACAGTTTTTCCCCACCATCATAATCAGCATTCCTCTAGTTGCATTATTACCTCTTGCACTAAGATGGATGGGTACATAAATGTTTATGCTATTGCTTTCTTCATAGCACATGAATATACCCTCGCATGTGCGTAAAAATAGGGTGGTGCTTAACTTTTGCACAGGTGTATATATTATTAGCACTGGATAACTGGTACCGTCCATAGCGTCCTTGTAAGAGGAATACGTACATTATCAACGTGGGATATGCATACATTGTCAGACGAGGTACACATTATCAAATTGGCAAGATGATTAGCGTCTAGCCGGAATCAGATGAAATATGACATACGGAAGCAGTTAGTTACAATGGCGATCTATATTCTCACGAAAGCTTGAGAAAATGAACCGAGAAGTAAACAATCAGGATAAGGAGAATGGTAACTTGTTTACCGATCATTCGTCATTTGGACAGATTCATAAGCAGTAGCCGAAAAGTAATCACTCAAGACTAAGAAGAATGGTAACTTGTTTACCGGTCATTCGTCATTCTGACAGATTCATAGATGTTAGGCACACAAGTCAAAACTTGTCATCAAACCCATCATTCGTCATTCTGACAGATTCATGGATGTTGGGTACACAAATCGATACTTGGTATCAAACCGACCATTCGTCATTCGGACAGATTCATAGGCGTAGATACACAAATCGAGACTTGTCGTCAAACAAGATAAGTCATTCTGTTATAAAAGGCAGCTGGAATTTTAGAGAACAACAAGATATAAAAAAAACTAAGATTGTATATAAGCGGGACTTTAACTTTCAGTCAGTAGTTCGGTCCGGTCTCTAACGTTGAAGGTTCAGAAAAAGATTGGTCTGAAGAAAGCCTAGCCTCGAGTCCGCATAGTTCCGTGGAACTGATTTTGTCGAGATTCAAATGAATTCTTGGTGAATGGCTTTAAGTAGCCAAGAACAGTATTTGACGAAACTGCCTAGCGAATCGTGAAACGCAACTTTTAAATGATAGAATAACCAGTATTCGTATCGCGTAGATATCGGTTGTTTCTGTAGTCATTGGTGGCAGTATAAGTCACCCAAAGTAGTAGGGCTAGTATAAGTACAATATTAATTATTTAACATCGCTGGTGGCAGTATAAGCCACTTATATTTACTTAGTTTTATTTTAACTTCTATCGTGACAGCATAAGTCACACATATTCATGGTCATATCAGACAGTCAAACTTCAGAGAATATATTATCACTTCGATATCCTCGAAGCAAGAGTTTGGGTTATTTATTGTCCAGTCTGGAAGCGACGGAAGACCACCGTCCCGAGCCACCATCTTTTACCCGAGTCAGATCAGGCCCAGATTATCGAGTATAAATATCGTCACCATCACCGTCGACGAGGCGAGCAGATAATCGTGCTACTGCATCTTTGATAAGAGGTTGTCGCAGCAACCGTTACATCATATTCTTATCAGAGGTGTGGTAGATATATTTCTAAATTAGACCCGAAGATCGAAAATCTTCAGTGGCTTCGCCGTGCCAGGATTTATATATTCCAGGATTGGACACTGTGTGAACCGTGAGTACAATATATCAAAGTAACGACTGAGATAGACTGCCCAGAATGGCCCAACCACAAAACCCTACCAACCCGGGACTACCGCCAACCGACCGACAATTGAGACCCGAAACAGTGGCAGCCATGCGGGAAATGGGGACGGCAATGGCGGGAGCCATAGTACAAGGCGGGGACCGACGCGAGACCGAGAGAATATACAGGCGAGAAATCCGGGACGCTATAGAACGCATCCAACCCTGTGACGGAGTGGTACCGGAAGAGGTACGAGAGTTTTTGGACGCCACAAGGAGGGCGTGGGCGACCAACGAGGGGCGACTTGAAGGCGTACCTGTCTACGTCGTTACCCGAGCAGCCCGGGGACCATTAGCACGGGCACTGGACGGATTCCTTGCGGGGAAGGCGAGGGAGGACGTCACCTTCGAAGAGTTGCGGCAATACGTCACACTAAATTTTATATCCGCAAATGAAGGAGAGCGGATCAAATTCGATTTGGAGGGGACACATCAACGCCGAAACGAGACAGTGGTCACGTTTAACAGACGGTATTTGGAGGCAAGCGTGCGCGCCTACCCTGAGGCGAACGCAGATAATCGCCGCACCGTCCTGGGCATTTATTTACGTGCCCTGAACGATAAAAACTTAAGCAAATGCATCGTCCGGAAAAGGACGACGACATTGGCGCGGGCCATCGAAATTGGCGAGCAGGAGGAGACCTGCAACGACCTGCTACGGGCAATGAAAATTGATGGTGGCAGGCGTGAAGAGCGGATGGAGATAGATATGTTGGAGCCAGCGGAGGAAAAAGAGGTGTGGAAAGTAGTGAGGGGGTTAAAAAGCCAAATGGCGCAGCAGGCTAAAATGATCGAGCAGCTGTGCGGGTTGGTGCAGGATTTGCAAGCAGCGCAAGAACGACCTAAACTGGCAGCCCAACGCGCTGCACCCACGCGAAAAACAGCAACCCCGCCACCCAAGCAACTTAATCCGGGAGCGGGACGCAGATCACCGAGAAGCGCCGCAAACATTACCTGCTACAATTGTGGACAAATCGGTCACTATAAAAGTGACTGCCGTCAGGCAGTGCAACCAACCGCACGACGACTACAACCGCGACCACAGCCCCGACCACAACGACCACCCATGACCTGTTCCCAGTGCGGGAGAGAAGGACACATGGCCCAGAATTGTTTTGGGGTATACATGACCCGACAGACGACTCCGACCGTAACGACGAAATGTTTTGGGTGTAATCAGAATGGACACTTCGTTAAGGATTGTCCGCATGGCGTGCGCGGCCAGCGCAGAGAACCACCAACCGGACAGATAGATCGACCGTTGGAACGACGAGCGGTGAAGCGTCCATGTGAAGAAGAGAATTGGGACATGGAAATCGACGCAATAAACGACCGACAGACGAACGTACGAACGACGCCACGAGAATGTTCCCGCAACTACAGAAAGGACATAAACAATCAGATGCGCGTGGGAGAAGATTATATTGATCGTGACGGTTTTATTTTAACGAGTGAAAATACCGATGCACATGGCTGTTATTCAGACGGCATCAGAAATAATGCATCGAATCATAGGCACAGTTACGTCGAAGTGGTTAATGGACGAAGGAGCCCGGGAAACGACGACGGAGAGAGCCGTTGGTGAGACCACCGACCGAGCGGTTCTTAATCCATCTTCGTATAGATAAAAACGGTCCAACGGATCAGGGTGAGTACCTGCATGCCTTAGTGGATACTGGTGCTAGCACATCCTTGATTCGTAAAGATATATGGCGTAGCATGTTGGATGCTAGGCCATTGAAAAGAGCATAAACGCTCTTAGCTGTAAATGGTTCCCCGATAAAACTTTTGGGGGAAACACAAGTAAAATTCAAGAACGCCCGACCCATCCCTAGTACGATTGTGGCCAGAATGTGGCATGAATGTTTACTTGGAGCGGACGCTTTGCACCTGGGAAATGCAAAGATTGACTATCAGGCCAAAATTGTAGTATGGTTTGGCCAGATATATCCCTTTAGATATCCTTATAGGGAACAGACAAATTACGTCCATGCAAGTTGTAAGGAAACGACCAGATATAAAGATATCGACAAAGTCATGGCAGACTTTGCGGATATTTTTGATACGGCTCGTCCAAATACTTTAGGATTGGTTCCCAAAGTCAAGTGTACGGTACCGACAGGGGATGCCTATCCTATTAGGCAGAAAGCATACCGTCTACCACTAGCCAAGCAATATATAGTCAAGAATCAAGTGGCTGAGATGCTGGCAGCGGGCGTCATAAGACCGTCGTCATCCCCATGGGCGTCACCCATTACGTTGGTCCCTAAGAAGGACGGGGGACAAGATTTTGCATTGACTATAGGAAATTGAACTCCGTTTGTCGTAAGGATAGCTATCCTTTGCCGAATATATCAGACATTTTTGATTCTATGGGCGGCGCTACGATATTTTCGACTATGGACTTGAAGTCTGGCTATTGGCAGATACCAATGGACAGCCAAGACATAGCGAAAACAGCGTTCGTTTGCAGCCAAGGTTTGTTCGAATTTGTTTGGATGCCGTTCGGTTTTGCGAACTCAGGTGCCGTATTTCAGAGGGCAATGAACGATATTTTCCGAGAATTCGTGGGAAAATATTTGCATGTTTTTGTCGATGATGTAGTCATATATTCAAGAATCCGGCTGAACATGCACAGCATTTGCGTACGGTTATGCGTAGAATTCGAGAATATAATTTGCAAGTGAAAAAATCTAAATGCGATTTCGCCCAACCATCAGTTGATTTGTTAGGATATCGTATTTCAGCACAGGGAGTGGCTCCTCAGGTCCAGAAGGTCAAGGTCATAAGAGAAATCTCACCGCCACGCGACGTGGGTGAGGTGAGAAGTTTCCTGGGTGCTACAGGGTATTACCGCTCTTGTGTGCAAGGCTATGCCGAAATTGCTAAGCCTTTGATAGAATTGACTAAGAAATATAAACGTTTTGAATGGGGTCAGGAGGAACAGCAAGCGTTTAAGAAATTGCAAAACTTGCTGTGTAGTGAGACGGTTCTCACATATCCAAATTTGAATGCTCCATATAAGTTATATACTGATGCGTCTAGCTATGCGATAGGTGCGATACTGGTACAGGTAGATGACAAGGGTATTGAGCGGGTAATTCAGTATGTTAGCTCTACTCTTAAAGACAGTCAGTTGAATTGGCCTGTGATAGAAAAGGAAGCTTATGCGGTAATATACGCGCTAAAGAAGCTTAGACCGTATCTATTTGGCGCGCAGTTTACTGTGTATACCGACCACAAACCCCTAAAGAGTTTGTTTGTGGGCGAAGTTAAAAACACGAAAGTGCAGCGCTGGGCAGTACTGATTGCCGAGTACGGATGTAAGATTGAATACATCCAAGGCTCGAAGAATATTCGAGCGGACATGTTGTCCAGATTACGTCGTCCGGTGGAAGTCGCGACGTTGGATACGGGCGACTTTGTAATACCAGACGTCGACGAGGGAGTATTACCTCACGTCCCTCTGGAAGCGTTCGACATACCATGTGACGAATTGTGTGCCGAGCAGACCAAGGAATACCCGGAGTTGTTCAAGGACACCCCGGAGGAGTACATGGTCAAGAACGGTATTTTATATTCTTTAATTACGCCTTCAGCATTGGACGCTGAGTACCCCAGAATTGTCTTACCCACCCTGTTCCGTGAGAAAGTGCTCCGGATGGCTCATGAACGAGCTGGTCACCAAGGTCTGCAGAAGACCATCGGCATGGTAAGAGATTCGTTTGTATGGACGTCTTTAAGAAAAGACATAATTCGTATGCTTGAAACGTGTACGAAGTGCCAGGTCAACCGACCTGTCACTACCCGACCCAGGTATAGTGAAATGCCCATGGCCAATTATCCGGGTCAGATAATTGGAATGGATTTGATCGGTCCACTATTATAATCGGGTAAGGGTAACGTATATATCATGACGGTGATTGATCACTGTTCTGCGTGGGCAGAAGCATATCCAATCGCTGCGAAAACATCTCAAAATGTGGAAGAAAAATTCTTCAACGAGTATATCGCGCGTCATGGCGTCCCTGAGATTGTAATAACCGATCAGGGTAAAGAATTTTGTTCCCATTCTCTGGAGGAGCGGTTTAAGGAACACGGTATCGACCATAGACGGTCTAGCCCATACCATCCGCAGACCAATGGACGTACCGAGAGATTCAACCGCACTCTTAAGGAGTTGATCCAGAAAGGGGTGAACAACGCCTCGCGGGCGTGGGAAGACGAGTTGGGAGCAGCTTTGACAGCGTACCGCAGTACTCGTCATGCGACGACCGGATATACGCCATTTTATTTGACGTATGGGCGACGGGCGAGATTGCCAATGGCCGTTCCAATCGATGCGTCGCAAGACCTTATAGAGAGACTAACGTATCTCAACAACGCCTTGCTACGTGCTCGGGAGGGAACAGCTAGATCTCGAGAGATTCACAGGGAACAGGTTAATAAGCGTGCGAACGCTGGTGAGTTTAAAGTGGGGGGATTCGGTGGTCGTCAAAGCTGAAGAGAGGATGAAATTGACCTCTCGCAGTGACCCCGAGTATGAGATCTTCAAAATTAACGGACCTGTGGCCCATGTCCGCCATAAAAGGTCCGGGAGAATGCGTGTGCTTAATATATGTAAGCTGCGCGTCGTCGACTCGGAAATGTGCTGGGACGGGGTGTGACCACGCCCCATTCGCAACCCTACCAAGGGGACGAAAGCTAGCCATCACCCCAGGGCGATGTTGCCCGAGCCAGAACCAATGGTCACCGACGCCGATACGACACCCCAGGCTCGTAAGAGGTGCGTACAGGGGGTAAGAGGGTTGACCGGAAAAGGGTGCAACCCAGTACGAATCGCAGTCGAAACCATGAGTCACCAAGTGACGTCATCGAAACTCATAGGCCCATGGTGATTGATGCTCCGGAGGCGGCACCAGAGCCGCCCCCTGAACCAATGGAGATGCTTCCATCGCATCCTTATATGCTGCGCAAGCGCAGACATACACAGGATGACGATTTTGACAGCAAGCAGCTCCGGCTGGATATGAAGCGGAAACACGGGCATAGGCAGGAGGACGAAGAGGGTAACAAGCGACTCCGTATTGGCATAGTAGACTCCGCCCTTTACGACGACGTGCTATATGCTGATTTCATCAGTCGTATAAATGCCGTTATTCGGCGGCACAGCCGCCAGTAGTGTGTATTGTATCGCTATACTATAACATCGCGAATAGCCGATACGTAAAGTATCATAACAATTAAAACTAAATTCGTTCGCAAGATACAAAAATTTATTCGTTTAAATTGTGAGTTTTAGCTTTGTACCAATAAGCATCACAGAGCGTGGAATCATGTATATTTTACGATTAAGTATGGTGGTAACCCTAGTATGTTTAATAAACGGATTGTGTAAGACGTCTAGTGTACATAGATTACCAAACGGGGTAATGACAACTAAACCAGAGGATATATCCATTATCCGGGCTGAATGGACCGTAGTGGTGTCTATTGACCACCCTTATTTACCTCCCCAATTTCTTGAACGGTTAGCGCAGTTTCGTGCTCTGATTGTGGACATCGGTCAAAAGACTTCGTTAAGCAGTCAAGACATTTTTGGTTTACAACATCGTGTTAACAACATTAAGAAAACCGCTGTTGAGACACAACAAACTATGGTGCGTAAGGACAGTATACGACGCAAACGTGGTTTGTTTAACTTTGTCGGGGATATCGCCTCGTCTCTATTTGGTACCGCTACCTCTGGTGATATAGATGCAATTAAGGAGGTGGTTGAGGTTGCTTCAAGGAACGTAAATCATTTGGTACATTTCTCCAACAAACTAGCCTCTCACGTGAAACTGGCATTCGTAGGCATCAATACCAACGTTAACCGTATCAACGAAATTACCACCGGCCTAGTGGAATTAACTAGGAATGTGAGCAATATATTTAAAGCGCCCGCCGCCCGACAAGCCGATTTGTACGCTTTAGTACGGCTTGGGCATATTATTGACTCTGCCGAGAGTGTGGTATATAGTTACCAGAAGGCAGCAGCACGATTTCATAGACAAACTGCGTCCATAGAGTTAGGAAGACTAACCGAGGAAATATTCGGTCCCGCCGATCTGACATCAGTATCAGAACACGTCAGAGTAGGGAACCAGCTGATACGTCCGTACCAGTGGTACTACCGGAATGTGATAGTTTACCCACGGTGGGAGAATGACAATATGTTACACTACGTGGCGATGTTGCCGTTGATCGACGATGGCAATTATATAGAGTACGGTTTGCATTCATGGCCCGAACCGTTAGCTACAGTGGGGTATTACATGCAAATAGTGGTAGGCCGGACTAGCATTGGTCTCGATACAAAGACTGGATGGTACTTCACGACGTCTGGGTGTCACGGTACCGGTCCTAGGGTATGTCAGGGACAGTTAGAGGTCGATAAGACCCACGTGCCCTGCATAGTGAGCCTGTTAACAAACACCACCGATGGTACGTGTAGCGTGCATCTTTCGGAATCCAACGTAACCGCTAGCAAATTATTCGCCCATAAGAAAGTAGGCGTTGTGTTGAAACGTTCGGTGAAACAATGGATGTACACTGCGATGGACGACTGACCGACCAGTGTGTGGTGAGTAATGGAGTGTATGCACTAATATCGGGTGAATGTGGTTATAGTGGAAAGGGCTGGCGATTCGAGCCTGTTGCATCTTACAGTCGGACGTACACTCGAGTTAGCCTGGCCATCGACATGCCCCAATTGGATGTGACCGGAATTCTTAACCAGTCCGTGATTGTGAATCATTTGAAAATGCAACCATGGAACCATTTACAAAAGTCCAAGTATGTGCCGCTAGCACCGTTATCCATGATCGACCCAGTGGCGGTCGATGGCATTGGGGTACGCTCTTTTGTATCATATTCAACGAGTTCCTTCGTAGTTGTGTTAGTAATTGTGCTTATATTATACAAATGTGGCGTGTTATCACACATGTGGAATGCGCTTAAATGCGAGCCACGTGCGGCCCATAAATGCAAGCCACATGCGGCCCATAGTAGTGAATCGCATGGCATTGCATCAACTGTTCAGACCCAGCAGCCCCGGAGACCTGCAGCTCCACTGGAGCCGCTGCTGCTGGCAGCCGGGTCGTCGCCTAATGCTAATGCCAGGACTGAGATCGACCTGACGGCTGCCGACTGGATAGAAATGGAGACGTACGTTGACATGGTGGATCCTAACGTGAGCATAGACCGCTTGGAGGTATCACCGTGACATTTTGGCACTAACTTTATGTGTTTCTACTGGAACAGTAATTGGTGACTATTAATAATTGTGGCACGAACTTTATCATGATACCATACTGTGTACTGTTTTGTTTAAATAGGAAAAATTCACATGATCTCTAATGATATTTGCACTGTAGGATTAAGGACTGACATTTATGGTGACGTCGTCATGATTAGATGGCGTCATTAGAACAATTGATTGTGGTGTATTATACTATTGTATTGCTTGATTGATCGTATTGTTTTCTATATTAAGTTACGCGTGGATCGAGGTTATCGACCACGGTTTAATGATGCTATTAATGTGTTTCCGGGGGCGGTCTTTTGCGCACGATATTCTGCTACCCGGACATGTATGTTTGTATAATTATCAACCATACACTAACGAATACTACTAATATATTTCCGAGCATTCCGCTACTCGGACAAGTATTGGTGTATAGTATATTGACCTGTATTATTGATTTCTTGACAATTGGATAAATATCGGGTGGTATCCGTTCAGGCTGCTAGTATAGATTTGGGTTGTTGATAGTCCACAACGAGTTAATTATCACTCTCTTTAGGCCTCAAGAGACGGCTAATTAACTTCGGTTGAGGGGCATGTGTAGATATGGGATTGTCTTGTGGGAAGTCATGACCCCGCTGGACATCTTATATGTACGAGTAAGTCCCGAGTAAAAATTCAAAATTCAGATGTGAATACCAGGCGAGCTAATAGACTATGTCACCATGTATATTAAGATGTACCGATCAGCGGTTACTAGCAATGATGATCATCATCTATACTTAGATGCATTACCAGCATCTTATTATTTGGATATATATTTATTTTTTGGATATATATTATTAGCACTGGATAACTGGTACCGTCCATAGCGTCCTTGTAAGAGGAATACGTACATTATCAACGTGGGATATGCATACATTGTCAGACGAGGTACACATTATCAAATTGGCAAGATGATTAGCGTCTAGCCGGAATCAGATGAAATATGACATACGGAAGCAGTTAGTTACAATGGCGATCTATATTCTCACGAAAGCTTGAGAAAATGAACCAAGAAGTAAACAATCAGGATAAGGAGAATGGTAACTTGTTTACCGATCATTCGTCATTTGGACAGATTCATAAGCAGTAGCCGAAAAGTAATCACTCAAGACTAAGAAGAATGGTAACTTGTTTACCGGTCATTCGTCATTCTGACAGATTCATAGATGTTAGGTACACAAATCAAAACTTGTCATCAAACCCATCATTCGTCATTCTGACAGATTCATGGATGTTGGGTACACAAATCGATACTTGGTATCAAACCGACCATTCGTCATTCGGACAGATTCATAGGCGTAGATACACAAATCGAGACTTGTCGTCAAACAAGATAAGTCATTCTGTCATAAAAGGCAGCTGGAATTTTAGAGAACAACAAGATATAAAAAAACTAAGATTGTATATAAGCGGGACTTTAACTTTCAGTCAGTAGTTCGGTCCGGTCTCTAACGTTGAAGGTTCAGAAAAAGATTGGTCTGAAGAAAGCCTAGCCTCGAGTCCGCATAGTTCCGTGGAACTGATTTTGTCGAGATTCAAATGAATTCTTGGTGAATGGCTTTAAGTAGCCAAGAACAGTATTTGACGAAACTGCCTAGCGAATCGTGAAACGCAACTTTTAAATGATAGATTAACCAGTATTCGTATCGCGTAGATATCGGTTGTTTCTGTAGTCATTGGTGGCAGTATAAGTCACCCAAAGTAGTCGGGCTAGTATAAGTACAATATTAATTATTTAACATCGCTGGTGGCAGTATAAGCCACTTATATTTACTTAGAGTTTTATTTTAACTTCTATCGTGACAGCATAAGTCACACATATTCATGTTCATATCAGACAGTCAAACTTCAGAGAATATATTATCACTTCGATATCCTCGAAGCAAGAGTTTGGGTTATTTATTGTCCAGTCTGGAAGCGACGGAAGACCACCATCCCGAGCCACCGTCTTTTACCCGAGTCAGATCAGGCCCAGATTATCGAGTATAAATATCGTCACCATCACCGTCGACGAGGCGAGCAGATAATCGTGCTACTGCATCTTTGAGAAGAGGTTGTCGCAGCAACCGTTACATCATATTCTTATCAGAGGTGTGGTAGATATATTTCTAAATTAGACCCGAAGATCGAAAATCTTCAATTTGTGTAAGCCTCTTTTCCGGATGTAGCAGATATGTAACACCGCACACCAGCTAGATTGTGTAAAATTGGCCAGCTACCTTAGGGCCTCTTATTATATTGAGTGATTGTCTCATTCTATGCCTCTTCAGCCGCAAGGCTTATTAATTGTCTGGAACTCCCATCGACATGTTGGCATGATCTGACTTGGGAAATTATTGGGGATTCCAAGTTGTGAAGACCAAACCCCCCCCCCCCCCCCCCCCCCCCCCCCCCGACACACTGAGTGATGGATTTGACGCAGATCTCCATCTAACTCCGTACAGTGACTGGGTGCGGTTTTGGAAACCTGGTGATGAGTATCTGCCTCTTACTCCCCACCATAAACTTTTATGCACTTTTCAAATTGCTTGTGTAATATTGACTTGTCCTAGTGATGGTATATATGGTTGTGGTGTGATATGTAACCAGATCGTCATATGATTCTGAAGCTGCCACTCCATAATATGTCCGCTCTCGGCCTTTCTGAGGGAGATGCTCCAGAAGGTGACCTTAGTGATTCCGAGCATCTTGGTCAGTCAGGCACATGTGTCAAAAGATAGGTAGAAATCCCTGCCACTTGTGGCCAAAGCTAGTATGCAAATCTAACACCTAACCGGTAGTTTAAGATTTAGCAGAAGGATCGCATAAATAAAAGCGGCAACTACCAATACAGTATCTTGGACTTGCATAAGATGACGGTGCTGAATTCTATGAAAATCATCCACCCCCATCTTCACGTAAAGCAGCATGCATCACATTAATTATAGTTTCACTAGATTGAGTCACACTACACTTAGCATATGTTTGAACAAAAGAGTGGCCCTTTTTGCCAGCTCTCTTCCTCTGCTTCGGCGTTGAAGGCATTTTCCAGTGACAGAGGCCGGCGCGAGGCACTTTCCTCTCACAACAATAATATTTTTGTTATGGGTATAATGGTTTATATTAAACTACATTTAAGTGACCTCGTTAGAGTGCTCCCTTGCAGGGATACCTCACGGATATATACGGATCGGTGATGTACCTCTGACGAATCCACGTTAACAAGACACCAACTTAGTTCTGTGTACTCTATATTTTCTTTAGAGTACCATTGTTTGTATAGTATATATTTTTCTTAATTATCGCGTCTGGGCTCCTAAATTGAGTCATGGTCCATCATACCGGTGATACTAATAGTTGGGATGAGGCAGTGAGGTTCAATCTCGGCGGCAATGGTTGCATATCCCCACTGGAAGGTTATCGTTCCACCGGCTCTAGAAGTCAGTCTTTGTACTTTTCGGAGATTCGTGATACAGGATCCGTAACCCCGAGAACAGTAGCTAACCAGCCCTCCCATGCATCTGTTACATGCGGTGTAACCAAGCGGAGCAGTAGGATGGACCAGCGCGTACCCCAGCGAGCTACAAATGCAATATCCATCATCTTGCAGCGGTGTCTTTCAGCGAGTGCCATCTGCTGTCGCTAGAGGCATAGAGGTATTAGTACTAAAGGATAGTTTAATGCTTTGTCCAAATCGACAGACATGTTCTCTTTACATGACTTTACTGCCAGTAAACCTAGGATATTGTAGCTCGCGGGGGTATGCGCTGGTCCGCCATGACGTTCCTATCCATCACGCCGCATATGCACAATGTACGGGAGGGCTGGTTAGCTGTCGATCTTGGGGTTACAGATCCCATATTGCGTCTCACTGGAAGGTACAAAAACTGGACTCTAGAGCCGGTGGAACGCTGATGTTACAGTGGGGCCGTGCGACCATTGCTGCCAAGATTGAACCACACAGTGTCATCCCAACTATTTGTGTCACCGGTATGCCTATCCACACTAATTTAGAGATATGGAATAAAGAATAATTAAACAATGAGAAATTTAATGTACTATACAAACAGCTTTATGCGTTTGACAGTAAATGAGCACAATAACACACAATGTAGAGCCATCCGGAGTTCTTTCCACGTGTTTCGCCGGAGGTACCATACAGATCGCTGAATCTGCAGAGGTATCCCCGCAAGTGAGAGTTCCCGCAACGAAGTCACTAGATAGTTTAATATAAACTAGTATACTGCTAACACACACACACACACACACACACACGTGCGTGCGCGCGCGCACACGCACACGCACACACACACACACACACAGAGAAAATATTGTTGTTGCGAGAGGAAAGTGCCTCACGCGGGCCTCTGTCACAGGAAAATGCCTTCAACGCAGAAGCGGAGGAAAAGAGCTGGCAAAAAGGGCCACTCTTTTGTTCAACAGAAAGGGCTAAGTGCTGAAAATCCTAATGAAGCTGCTGTTAAGGTGTTGTACGCTGGTTTAAGTGAAGATGGGACGAATAATTTCCGACGAATTCCCAGGTCACTGTCTTATGTAGTTCCAAAGTTACTACATTGGTAGTTGCCACTTTATTTGTGAGGGCCTTCTGCTACATCCTAACCTACCAATTGGTTGTTAGTAACGGAAACAAGCTTTGGCCGCAAGTGGCAGGGTTTACTACCTATCTTTTTAGATACGTTTATCTGTTGGGCGCAGATGCCCGGCTTCTCTAAGGTTTCATAGTATCTACCCTCAAGGATATCGTGCGTACATGTCACGGAACAAAGCTCTGAATCAAATAACAATCCAGCTACCTGGCTCCGCAGCCACATATAACATCACCAGACGAGTTTTCACAGTTCACACAAGCAAAATTTAAATACTGACATGTCATTATGGTGGAGATAGAGAGACGGATATCCATTGTGAGCGTCCTTCCCGTAAAGACGTCGTGGGCTCTACGGCCTCACCCAGATGCTACAACGAATTGGATAGAGATCCACGTCTCATCAAAAGAGAGGCCTTTTTTGCCAGCTTTTTTCCTCCGCTTCGGCGTTGAAGGCATTTTCCTGTGACGGAGGCCCGCACGAGGCACCTCTCGCAACAAGAATATTTTCTTTGTGTGTGTGTTAGGGGTATACTAGTTTATATTAAACTACTTAGTGACTTCGTTGCAGATGCTTCTCTTGTGGGGATACTTCTGCGGATTCAAGAACCCATGTTGTACCTCGTGAAAAGAACACCAGATAGCTCTATGTTGTGTATTATTGTGTGCTCATTTACTGTCAAACGATTCATCTTGTTTGTATAGTATATAAATATTTCTACTATTTAATTATGAATTGTTCCATATCTCTAAATTAGTATGGATAGACATACTGGTGACACTAATAGCTGGGATGACACTGTGTGGTTCAATCTTGGTGGCAATGGTCGCACGGCCCCACTGGAACATCAATGTTGGTCTTTATGTTTCTCGGAGAGACATCATATGGGATCCGCAACCCCGAGATCCGCAGCTAACCAGCCATCCCATTCATCATTCACCTGTGGTGTGATGGGTGAAAACGACATAGCGGACCAGTACGTAAGCCCGCGAGCTACAAGTGGCGCCCAATGCAGGGCTCGAACAAGAAGCAAACCAACGCCAATGCTCAACAACCATGAGTTACAGTCTCCGTCAACAGACAGTCAGCTCCCCCTAGATATGGAAGTAGCATCATATAACAGATGAACTGCTCGCATGTTCACCGACAATGTCGCTAATTTCCCGTGTGCGGAACAACCAGCACTGCCTCAACCCGAGTTCTCACCGATCAGCGAGGGGACATTCCGCGATGCCTCGCAGGTAGGAACTCAATATATCACTTTATCGGATCTCAGTGATAGGCTACCACCATCTATGCTGGATTGCGGACGACCGTGTCAAAGAGCTCTACGGGGGCAACCACAACCTTCATGACCATTAAGTTCGCCAATGTCATCAATGGGTGACCAGTGGCCGGATGCTCATGTACCATATCCCATATCTCCCCCTTTCGTGTGTCTTCACCATACTACCCAGCACCATGTTACAAACCGGAGGAAACGGCAACACCATTTCAGCAATACATCAGAAGACGTCCACATCACACACATCTTCTGCGTGAGTCACCTGCACTGCCTCCGTACAAGGAATATATATCACAGCATCAGGAACGTCAGCATCGTCTGCATAGCACGCCTCCACCGGTCTATAGACCTACACCTGTTTATGAACCCACATCAGGGCGGTATTCGGCAGAACCCACATACCATGCAACACACCATCGATGGGAATCACCTTCCCAGATGCGACAGCATCGACAGGGACATCGACAGGAAACACCACCACCACCTACACGCCGACCAGCATCCGCATTCTCATCAATTTCGCTGGCACCACCACTGGGTTTCACGCCAATCACTTCTCCATGAGGACTTGGCCGGATCGTTCTCCACCCCCCCCCCCCACCCCCCGAATTTAGTGGGGAGACTGATTGGGCCAATTGTAAAGTACAATTTGAAATAATACGTAGGACAAACCAGTGGAGCAATCGTCAGATGGGAGAATACTTAGCCACAAAGCTGTCCGGAAAAGCTCTGCAAGTTCTGGCAGACTTAGGAACAGAATACACCACATCATACACTGAACTGGAGAACATGCTGTCGGAAAGATTCGGTGACACAGCCCTCGGAGAAACGAGTTGACTCCAACTCAAAAACCTACGTCGACGATTGGGGAAACACTACCGGAGTTAGCAAGCCACATTCGTCAGTTAGTTACCCGTGCGTACCCCAGCACGAATCTCGAGTGCGTCACACACTTACATTTAGACACCTTCATCAACATGTTGAGCGGAGAACCCACCTTAAAAGAAAAACTATTTCTCATGGAGCATGGCAGCCTACAACAACTTATGGCCACCGTGGTTCGGATCAATATTTTTTGGAATGAGAGAAAAATAATCACCGCCAACTACACCCAATCAATGAAGTAAATGATGTAAATGTTGCCACTACCACCGAAACAAATACCGCAACCACCAACACATCAGCAAACGAACAACACGCGCAGCATGAACAAAACAGTCAGAATCACGTGTCTAGAGGAAGAGGGCATGCCAATCCCATCACGGGGCCACAACAGCACCAAAGGATGCGGGAAGCAGCACAACAACAACAATAGGCAAAACATCCACGAAAGATTAGAAGAGATCACTAAGCAGATCGCCGCGCTCACCAATCTCGCAACAACACTCAGCACAACCATGGCAACACAGTCCACCACTAGACCGCTACCCACCCCACCTTCAGTACTGCCACCAAACACGTGCTTCAGATATGGTCAGCCGGGCCACTGGAAGGATCGATGTCCAAGCCGACGACCATCAACAACTACATCCACTGACCGACGTACACCTTATCCTGAGAATCAGTCAAACTAGCATGGGCACCAATTACAGTCACTTCAGTGGCCATTTCCACAACCCGGCTCGACTGCGGACCCTGAACCCCAACGTCAGGCAGCCAATTATACTCGTCAACACATTCCCATTACACCATGCACTCACCTGCATCCAGTTTGTTCTATATCGGTGCCTACGATGCACACCACATCCGCAGCACTGCCATCTCCCCCCTGTGGAAAATGTGACCCCACACCTTCCGCATCTACTCAACCTTCTTTACTATGTTAAATGGCAGTGGTAGGTTGTAGCACCTCCACTGAAACAACGTTTCTGCAAGCATCACGTCCCACTGCCAAGGCACTTAGCACCCAGTGTCCTTTGGTGGTATGCAACTCACAACCTCTTACAACCTCATTAACAACGCCCAGCACCAGCAGTGATTCTGAAGGAAGTGCTCATTCGGCATCATAGATCCGCAAAATGAAACATCGTACAAAGAAAGTGAAATCAACACGCCGTCATTGTCTCTTCTGCGCATCAACTAACCATCCCATGATGTGTTGTAAAAAGTGGCTCGCACAGGTAGCCCTCACCCCCGAATGCGAGAACCCTATCCACACTGCAGTACATACCAACACGGCTTACATGGAATCCTCAACAACGCCACCATTGCTACCCCGACTCCATCATCGCCTAAGCAATCACAGCAGCAGCGATGACGAGTTGGCCCTTTCCACACTCAGCCACCAATTACACTCATGGAAGCTATCCGGAAACAAGCCGACTATATACAGAATGATACCGCACGACCATCACTTCCGCAAATGGTATCATTGGAGATTCTTCCGCAGGCTCATCCCAAGGTGATATATAAGTGTGCCTGTCTGTTTAGCGGAATTTGCACCAGTGCCACTGTGGACACTGGAGCTTCCATCACTGTTTTAACAAGCGCGTGTATGAGAGCATCCCACCTCATAAGAAGCCACCCCTTAAGCCTACAAACATATTTTTGCAAACAGCTATGGGAGCTGATGTTCCCGTGGCTGGCATAGTAAACCTCATAATACAGATAGAGGAGAAGCAATTCATTCAGCGAGTTGTTATCGCCTCTATTCAAAACGATGACCTGCTTGGTTCTGATTTCCTCAGTGCCAGCGAAGCCGTCAAACACTGCAGACAACAGAAACTAGACATACACAGCCGACGGATACCCCTTGGACTGGAATCATCACTATACGATACGTGTGCAGTAATATTAGCAACAACTGCCACAGTTGAGCCAGGTCAAGAAAGGATCTTGTAGGCCACTGCACCACAATTAAGAACCAACACTCACACAGTCATGCTGGAACCCAATCCTGAATACATGATCGCCTCACAATGTGCCAGTCCCCGCATAATCGTGGACGCCACCAGCAAGGATCATATACCCTTCAGGGTATTCAATGGCACTATGGACCCAATAACACTCGAATCAGGAGTCCGTTGTGGCCATTTGGTGGATGTAATGTCACTGGAAACTGCCCCACCTGCAATCACACCAGCAACAACTTCTGATGATTTGCCTGAACACTTACATGACCTATATTTGCGTGCCACAATTGTATGGAAATTACTTCACAAATATCGCGATAGTTTCTCGGCAGGAGACATGGACCTCGGAGAGACTCGTCTTGTATGACACCGGAAACAACAGGCCCATACGACAGCCCGTTCGATGTCTCCTTATCCATAAGGAAGCAGAGGCACACCAACAGGTAGAGGACATGTTGCGGACCGGAATAATTGAGCCATCCGCATCCCCCTTGGCCAGTCCCATAATACTAGCAGGCAAAAAGGACGGATCTTTGCGGTTTTGCATAGACTACCACTATCTTAATGATCTTAGCGTCAAGGATGCCTATCCGTTACCACAGATAGATCAGGCCTTAGATTCCTTGTCTGGAGCCAAGTGGTTTTGCACCATTGATTTAGTTAATGGGTACTGGCAGGTAGCCATGGATGAGGCTGATATGGAGAAGACCGCATTCGTTTGCAGAGACTGGCTTTTCCAGTTCCACAAGATGCCCTATGGCTTGTGCAACGCTCCTAGAACTTGTGAGCGTCTCATTGAGCAGGTATTAATTACCCTGCAATGGAAAATCTGTCTGTGTTACATTGACGACATAATCATCTTTGATTCCTCATTTGAGCAAACACTATCCAATTTAGACACCATGCAATCTAGATTCCGCACGGCTAACTTAAAGCTCAAACCCAAGAAATGTCATCTCTTCAGAAAGAGCATCAAGTTCCTGGGACACGATGGAGTCGCCACACAACTGTCAAAAACAAAAGCAGTGTCAGAGTGGCAGAAACCCGCATCTGTCACGGAAACTCGGAGCTTCCTTGCTCTTTGTCAGTACTATCGCCGATACATCTGTCACTTCAGCGAGATTGCATCACCCCTCTTCAAGATCACTGAAAAAGATCGAACATTCGAGTGGATGAGTGAGTGTGAAGGTTCCTTCAGGGTGTTGAAGGAACTCTTGGCGACTGCTCCAATCCTTGCTCATCCTAACCCTAACCTCGATTTCATCCTGGACACTGATGCGTCAGCTTACGCTATCGGCGCAGTTCTATCTCAGATCACGGAGGATGGGACGGAGCAGGTATTGGGTTATGGTTTGCGTACTCTTGAACAAGACAGAGAAACGTTATGTAACCACTAAGCGAGAACTACTGGTTGCGGTCCACTTTGCCAAGTATTACAAACACTTTCTTTATGGTCGCCCATTTACCCTCCGTATGGATTATGCCTCACTATGCTGGCTCAGAAACCTAAAAAATCTGGAGGGCCAGGTGGCGAGGTGCCAGGAATCCCTGCAGGCTTTTAACTTCAATGTGGTTCATAGACCCGGCAAACTGCATGGAAATCGGGCTTGAGAATGAACCAGAAGTAGCCACCACTGTGACACATACAACACAGCCATCTCCGGGGTGGAACACAGAGACAGTTGCTCACAAACAAGCAATAGACGTGCAGACACGAAATGTATATGCGTGGATCCAGGAGGGCGTACGTCCTCCCTGGGAATCTGTTACACCATTATCTGCGACAGCAAAATACTACTACCAGCGGTTCGAGGAATGTCACATGCCTGATGGCGTTCTCTACATCAACAACCGCATAGTGATTCCCGAGCATTATCGAAACACCATTCTAGAACAAATACATGATAACACGGGTCATCTAGCTGTTGAGCGGACATTAACCAGGATAAAACAGAGATTCCACTGGATTGGGATATGCGATAGTGTAAGGGCATGGGTCGCCATATGTGTCCCATGTCAAAGATGCGCTGTTGGCCAGCACCATTCCTCACCTCTGCAAATTAAGATTGTTGGTGTACCGTGGGTGTGAGTGGCTCTTGATGTGCTCGGACCCTTGAATACGACGGATGAAGGAAATAAGTACATCCTCGTATTACAAGATTATTTTATGAAGTGGGTGGAAGCATTTGCTTTGCCGGACCAAGCAGCATCCACAGTAGCGGAGGTCTTGGCAATCAATGACTGTCGGTTCAGAATGCCCTATGAGCTGCACTCCAATTAAGGAAGTAATTTTGAGAGCCGGCTGATCTCTGAGCTCTGCAAATTGTTTCATATCGTCAAAACAAGAACCACTCCGTATCATCCCCACAGCGATGGTATGTTGAAGCGATTCAACCATATGCTTGCGGAGATGTTGACGAAGGAAACACACCTTGATTGTCGAGATTGGGATCTATGACTCCCATATGTGCTCATGGCATACCCCACTTCAGTACATTCCAGCACGGGTTGTACCCCTACGCTGTTACTGTTAGGCCACGATTTAGCCTTACCCCTGTATCTGGCCATGCCCAGGATTCAGGGGGAGAACAATTCACCCTCTTTCTACATAGAGCTCATGCGGCAGTGGATAGAACAGGCCCATGAGCTAGTGAGAGCAACTTTATCCACTGCCCACTGGCGTTAGAAAACATGGCATGACCGGCGGGTGCATGGATACCAGTATGAAGCAAGAAAAATGGTTTGGGTACATGATTCGCGATGTTCTGCAATCGTGCCGAAAAAACAGAGTTACCAGTGGAAAGGCTACTATGTGGTGGTAGGTGAGACATCAGACGTGACCTACCGTATCTGTGCTTCGGATGGCCTGACCTCAGTCATCCACTTCGATTGACTTAAACCTTGTGTCAGTGATGACCCAGTATCAGAGCTTGGGCTGGGCATTCCACGTGATACCAGTACCCAGACAAATGTCTCTGCAGAAATAACTATTCCCGACGTTAGTCCAGACCACCGCAGTGCCAGTTTGACCTCTCTCCTACCAAGCCAGGAGTCCGGTGAATGATTGACTAATGCTGATGACGATGATGAGATACGTACTGGCCCACTCCCTCCTCAGTGCGGGTCTACTAGATCTGGGAAGTCGTATCTGAAGACTTTCTCATTTGTGTTGTCCAAGGGGGGAAGGACGGAAAAATTGTTCCTCTGACCTCTTCCCACTCCCATCAACTTCATGCTATACACCCCATTATAGAGTTACCACAAGCGGAAGCTGAAGCTGCCCCTGGCCATGCTTCTTGTGGAGTGGAACATGTAGTGAATAGCATGGAAGTGAAGAGGCCGAATGAGGCCTTGGCTCGTTTTAAAGAACAGCAGAACCACACAACTCAGTGTACCCATCCATGCCCCCAAATCATGCGACCAATCCCCACCCACGGCCCATCTCCAACGTGCGTCCCTCGTCTATGCACCAATTTCGGATATCATTCGTCCTGTCCACTTCACACTCCACTCATCGTCTGTAGACGGTCACTCTTCAGATATGAAAGAGTGCGCTGTTACAGAGGAGGTGGTATCCCGCACCGCAGCAACCACCCCCACCCCGCTGGCGGTGGGCAGGGAAGCAGCCTGTTCAGCACTCTCGGCTCGAATTTTCCTGGTACTTAAAAACTACGACAGAGTACCAAAAGTCATGTAATAGGAGATGACCATTCCAACGTGCAACCCTGACCACACATGCCCGACCAAACCCCCCCCCCCCCAATCCCACCCACCCCGTGAACAGTCAGAACATCACCCCAGACACAGAAACCAAGGAGCACCCAGAACACACTTGCCCGCAAGGCTGGATACGTCAGTTCACCATTGTGCGAACATCACATACACATTATGGTTATAAGGAAGATATAACGGAGATATTCAACATCAGCAACAACAAAGAATAGCAATCACCTAACGTTTTAAAATCGAAAAAGTTAGAGACATATTTTTCCGCAACATTCCCTCCCGCACAGATGCGGGAAAAATTTCCTGCAATACCGACTCTTCATCAACCGCAACAGACTCAGCATTCACTAGCATGGAAATCTGGATATGCCCAATCCGCAGTACACCAGCACCACACAGCAACCCGGACTTCCCTACAACAGTACACTACCACCATCAACACCAGCCAACATTTTCCACGATCACCTTCTTATCCGGTTTATGGAAAACTGATCATATGGAAAGAAGGAATAATTCTGCAGCCATCTACAGTACGCGTTACGGGGGAACCTCCCAACCCCCCCCCCCCCCCCCACCCCACAACCATCGCATGGAAATAGCTCAAATATTATACATCACACGTAATAACAGTCAATATTATTAAGAGAGCAAGATGCTCACAGTCTGTCGTCCGTCATGAGTAGGATTTTGCTACCGAAAAGTTGAATTCGATAATGGATTGATTCAAGTTACGACAGCACCCTTCTTCGTCATCCACGCTCTAAAGTAACTCTGTCCCGCCTACGGGCCATTACAGAGTGAAATACATCATGTCCGATAAAGTTGACACCGCACCTCAATTACCCGCCCCACCCCAGGGTAATAAAAACGTCACACTTCACAACAGCACAAGAATCATCTGCAAATAAACAGCCATGCGTATCAATGAAAATCATCAACACGACATAAATATAGACACTCAGGTTGACTGTATTCACAATCTCCATACGACGGTATTGTAATTGTAAACTGAGGCACGCATTTTCTTAGCTGTATTATAATGAATTACGTTTAGTTTAGGTAGGGACGGGCCAAGTCCTACCCACAGAGGAGAATGCTTGGCAGTCCACCCACCCAGAAAACATGGTCCAGCTTGGCGGAATTAGTATACTTAATTTCTGCAAGACATGGAGCTGTTTAAACCAAACAATATTTATAGACAGCTATATTGTCCTAATTTTGATTAAGAACACCATCGTTCTATCGTGTATACAGATCATTAACCCATGGGCCGATGAAGTGGCATCAAAACTTCGACAGTATAATATCAGGGAGAATTTCAAATATTCTCTTACCTACATGTTCCCGCACAAGATCAACATGGGCTGGAATACACATATTACAGACAAACCATAGACGTATGTATAAGATCACGCGCATACAGGGACGCTGTTTCGAGGAACAGATTTTAAAATATATATTTCCGTCTTTTGCATCAACAACAAATAATCAGCGGCATCAATACTCCGCCATTACATAAATATTGCCTAAGTTTCCGATCAACCACGTGCTTTCACAACAAGAAACCATATGACTTTCACTTCTATTTCCAGTAAATTGGATCAAAGGCTTTAAACACAAGAGCCGCCCAAAATGCGCATCTACCACATCATGATGGAAGAGGCGAGAGGGGTGAGTCGGGGCAATTGCCGCTGACGTCATCACGCTCTCCCACACCCCATCGGGCACTCCAGCGTGAAATTAAAACAGGCAAGTTTATAAGCATCCAATCTGAAAACCCGCTTCACGCTAATTAAAAGGTGAGCTTCCACAGGAATAAGTAGTTCCGAGTTTTTACGTTGATCGGAGTACACCGGCCTTAGGGCTAGGCAAGCAAGGCGGTCGCCTAGGGCCCAGCTCAAGAGGGGCCCCGCACAGAGGGCCCCGCAAAATGTGGTGGTGGTGGTTTAATGCATACACATAGGCATCGCACTGTATAATTAAACTAGGCCTGCTACACATACATTGAAGCTGTGCGTATGCGGTATTAGTAGGCATATATGTGCTAGCTATTATAACCTAAGTTTATCGTTTTTGTTTAAATGTCTATAATATTGCACAGATTATACAGATGCACCCACTGACATCGCCCCCCCCCCCCGCGCCACGATAGTTGACAATGCGTTCAAATCTAGGCCATGGTGCGTGATGACGTAATGATATGTCATCGTATATAATATTATTATAGACCTAATAGTTATTATCTCTTAGGCAGTTTGTTTATTTATTGGTTTACAGACCATACAGATCCGCCATTTCTCCGAAAAATTGGCAGATTTGGAAGAAAATTAATTTCCACTCTTTTTAGTACCGTACATCATATTCATAGGCCTACCTATTTTGCATAAAATGAAAAGAAATTACACATCTACCTAACCTGTCATTTTTTTTCCATTCTTTGCTATGTTTTGCCATATCATATAGGCTATTCTAGGACTAGCTCACTAGTTTATCTAATATATGCTGCATTGTAGTGACTCACTAAAATCACTACAATGCAGCATATATTATATAATTGTATTTAGCCTATATTTGGTTCTACGTGAAATTCTTTAATATAAAATTGTGCTTTTGCACAGTTTAAATAGTGACGATTATTTTCGCTTCCGATTATAGATTTTCCACACAGAGAAAAATATAGAAGGAAATAGCTATTTTATTTTTTTCCCGCCACGTACCCTAGCTTTGAGGGAGAAAATCTGTAAACCAATAAACAAAAAGTGTCCTTATGGAAGTTAGGGTACTGTGGGAGTCTCACTGCCTTTTGTGCTGACAGTTTTTCGGTGTCTACGTGTCTATCTTCAGTTATGCATTTTGAATTATGATAGATAGCTTGGTGTGCCAGTTTTAATAAAATAAGCAGCAATTAACCATTTCTCCGATGAAATAACATAATCAAAATTTCAGGGCAGCCTTACACAAAACAAGTTAAATATTTTGAAAATAATTTGACTGTATGCTATAGCTACCTCAGACAGCAACAGCTTTCAGGCAAATTAATTTCAAAACATTCTGCACAATGTTAGTTGCTATTATAAATAAGGAATTCTTGATCTGGGATAACACTTAACACTCTGATGTCAACATTTCTGTATAAAATTCGTGTACAAATTTATACAATTATATATTGTGGAGAAAATTTTGAATGAAGATATTGTTGGCTTTAAGGCAGCAACATCAGCAAACAAAATTGTGTCCAAAATGTATGCTGGCATCTGTTTGCTAAAGATAGAATGTTGTTGATGTTGAGATTAGAGTGGTTAATAACTTAATTGTTTTACCGTAGTGGTTATTCGGTTATTCCTGTAAAAATGTCCAAAAGAACCCGAGACATTGGTAGAAAATATACTAGTGGCAGCAAGAAACGTGCCATTGAAATCGCCAAGGAAACAGATGCTAAAAAGCAGTGGGGCTATTGAAAAGTTTGTTTTTAAATCTCCGTTAGAGCAACCACATGCCGCAGAATCGGACGAAAGTACGCACAATGAGAGATACGTTTCACGTTCTGCTAGTGGCGACGAGGAGCAAAATGAACCACTCAATGATATAATTGTTGAAGATAAGTGTAGAGCAACAGAAGAGACAGATTGCCATATTAATGTAGCCGAAAATATAGTTTTAGACACAGAACTTTGTGATCATGAAGAAATGCCACTTGTAAATTCTAGCACCCAAGTTCCTTCCTCTACTCAAGAAATTAGCGATGTCATTTCGAATTTTGCAGATCCGTCATTGTGGCCGAAATATATAAGTACAGCTAATCGTGAGTTCATAGTAAGAAAAGGGCCACAGCAAAAAAACCCTGAAAGTTATGACTATCCAAAGGATAGCACAGGACGGAGGTTTTCACATAACCATTATGAAAGAAAGCTACCAAATGGAGAAATTGTCAATCGCCAGTGGCTTGTGTACTCCACAGGAAATGACTGTGCATTCTGTTTTTGCTGCAAGCTTTTTGGGAACTGTAATATGGCTTTAGGATCTGATGGATACCGTGACTGGAAAAATGCCACTGTACGTCTATCTGAGCACGAGAGGTCACGTGTACACATACAAGCTACACTGAAATGGATTGACTTGGAACAAAGACGAGAAAGTGAATGTACTGTTGATAAACTAAACCAACAAATAATCAATGATGAAAGAAGCCGATGGCGAAATGTTTTTGAACGCCTTCTAGCAATTGTACAATTTCTCTCCGAGCACAACATGGCTTTTCGAGGTTCTGTTGACAAATTGTACCAGCCACACAATGGACACTTTTTGGGTCTCGTACAGTTGATTGCGAAATTTGACCCGGTTATGAAAGAACATTTGGGAAGAGTGAAAGCTGGAGAAATTCATGACCACTACTTAGGAAAACGGATACAAAATGAACTGATTTCTCTTATGGGCAATAAGGTGCGAACAACCATCGTCTCAAGAATAAAGGCTGCTAAATACTATTCTGTCATATTAGACTGCACACCTGATCTCAGTCATAGCGAACAGATGTCATTAACAATTCGCTATGTGTCAGATGGTTCATCAATTTCAAACGTTTCTCCTGGAATTTATGAACATTTCATAAAGTTTATTGAGGTATATGAAAGTACAGGTAAAAACCTTCTTGACGTCTTGCTGTACGAGTTGAATGAGCTGGGACTGGAAGCCATCGATATTCGTGGGCAAGGATACGACAACGGTGCAAACATGAAAGGTCACAAATCGGGTGTACAAGCGCGTCTTCGAGAATTAAACCCAAGAGCATTTTTCACCCCATGCGCATGTCACAGCTATAATCTGCTGCTTGGTGATTTGGCAAAGACGTCTCCTGAAGCAATGACATTTTTTGGCATAGTACAACGTTTGTATGTGTTGTTTTCAGCATCGACGCAGAGGTGGACTATATTCCGGGAGTTTGTTAAGGATTTATCTGTCAAGCCCCTGAGTGACACTCGATGGGACTGTCGCGTCCAAAGTGTAAAATCAGTCCGATATCAAACTGTGGAGTTCTACGATGCGTTAGCCAAAATTTCAGAAACAGCAAACGATCCTATGGCTCGTAATGAAGCAGCATCGCTCTGTAATGAACTGAAAAATTCCAAGTTCCTTGTTGCTATCGTATTTTGGTATGACATTTTGTTTCAAATCAATCATGTCAGCAAAGAGCTACAATGTGACTCTATAGCATTAACAAGTGCATTACAGAACACATGCAAGTTGATAAAGAAATACCGGGGAAATGGCTTTGAAAGTGCAATTGCGACAGCAAGTGAAATAGCAGATAATCTTCAGACAGAGCCAATTTTCAAGGACACTAGAATTCGTAGGAAGAAGAAAATGTTTGACTATGAAGGTAACGATGAACCTGTCACAGATGCACGGAATGCTTTCTGTATAAACTGCCTCAATAAAGTAATAGACGCAGCTATTTCATCACTTGACACAAGATTTGAACAGTTGAAAAATCACCAGAAGATATTTGGATTTCTGTATGAGTTTCAGCTATTACTAAAATCTGAGTTGAACACGTGTGCCTTAGAACTAGAAAAAGTACTTACCATAGTCAAATCGGACACAGCAGCCAAAGATTGTGATATTGATGGAGGCATGCTTGCTGAAGGGATGTGTGCTTTGAAATCAATCCTACCTGATTCAGTCCATGGAGACCCTTTTAAGATATTGAACTTCCTTTCGATCAAGACACGTTCAGCAGACTTTCCTAATTTTTGGATTGCACTTAGGATTCTACTTACAATCCCAGTAACTGTTGCGTCTGGTGAAAGAAGTTTCTCTAAGTTAAAGCTGATAAAAACATACCTCAGGACCACAATGCCACAAGAACGGCTAAATGATTTGGCCGTTTTGTCAATAGAAAATGACATTGCCAAAGACTTGGACATGAATGATCTCATAAATGACTTTGCTTCTGTGAAAGCTCGTAAAGTATTACTTTAAGTTAAAGTAATACATTACGAGCTTTCACAGAAGCAAAGTCATTATCTTTAAGGATGTTTGCAAATTGTAGCCAACCTCAGAATTACAGTCAAACCTGCCTAACCTGGGGTGAATTTCACAAACGTTAGAAATTGGCATAAGCTAAGAAATTGGCTAACATTTTATGGCATCTGTAGACTGTAATCTGATTGACCGCCGCCATCGGAAATTAGCCACTTTCATGGCTTAAGCCAATTTCTAACCTTTGAGAAAGCCACCCAGTCCATAGCGGACACCTGCTTTTGGAGTCACAAGCTGGTGGTTTTTTCTAACCCTACCACGATTAAGTTGGCCGATCAGTCAGTTAGTTACATCATATGTGGCTAGTACCTATGAAGCAAAATAACCCACAATTATGAAACTTGATGGACACAAACTAGAATAATACAGTATGTTACATTACATAGTGTTAGTGACTTAATGTACTATTCTAGAAATTAGGTTCATGCGAATAATACATTAAAGTGCAAACGACGTTAGCTGTACAACTTTGCATAAATAGATCAGGCATTCATCAACATTTAAAAAATAAGCACTGATTTCCTTGAAAAGTTCTCAGTAATTAACTCAAAAGAGATATTGGTCAATATCTGACAACCTTTCACAAACGGGCTGAGCGAGTTCCACCTTAAAATACACTACCATTATGGGACGTAATCAACCTGATTTATTCACACGAACGACGCTTATAAGGTAGCGATTGACCTCCCTTCCACTGTAGTTTTGAGCGAAATTTGTGATATTTTATACGCACGGGTTGACAACGATTAGTGTCAGATCGGTCGGTTGAATAACAAATTAAAATGCACTAGCGTGTTCAGCAGGAAAAACAGCATTAGAACGAAGTATAAATATCGCTTTTACTGCAGGTAATTTCAGCGGCAGCGCCTTCTATATATGCCGTTTTCACTATGCGTTCTTATGCAGGGCTATGTTTGCCGTCCCGCTAGTGACGTAGAACGAGTTGGCTTATCGATTGCCGGAGTTGAACAAGTTGAAATCAGAAGTCCTTGTTTGCGTATTTTTAAATTCGCGTTTCTCGCTTATTTCTTATGGTATGCTCGTACTGCTTATATGTGCGAGACGGATTTTGATTGTACTTCAACCACACGCTTTGAATATTATGGTGTCATCCGGCCTTCAAGTTAAGCGTCTGCAAAATGGTACATGATTTTCTAATATTCATATGGGAAGTATCGGCACAGTTTTGGCCCAGCATTGGCGCATTAAGCTGTGACTACTGTGTTATCTTGGTGCCATTTACAGAAACTTATGACCCACCCTTTTCCATGGCCATACCCCTATTACAAACATTTTTCATGAATACGCTTAACAGAAATCATGATTTCTGTCAAATATCTGTTAAGCTGCCTAACAGAAATCATGAATCATAAGTTAAGCGTATTCATGAAAAATGTTTGTAATAGGGGTATGGAAAAGGGTGGGTCATAAGTTTCTGTAAATGGCACCAAGATAACACAGCAGTTACAGCTTACTGGGCCAATGCTGGGCCAAAACTGTGCCGATACTTCCCGTATCAGCTCGGTATCGACCTGGCATTGGCCCAGTAAGCTGTGTTATCTGGTTACCATTTACAGCACATTAGCCCATTCTGGCCCTATGTGCCTGCCAAATTTCGCAACTGTTGCCCTTACACTTCATAATAGGGGAAAACTTAAAACTTATTGACATCATCTCGTATTTGTTG
Organism: Chaetoderma sp. LZ-2023a; assembly: GCA_034401795.1. Taxonomy (NCBI): domain Eukaryota; kingdom Metazoa; phylum Mollusca; class Caudofoveata; order Chaetodermatida; family Chaetodermatidae; genus Chaetoderma; species Chaetoderma sp. LZ-2023a. Next base: position 55,350,580 of record CM067374.1, on the reverse strand, counting down.
AATTCTAGCTAAGTTTCAACAAATTATTGAAAACAGAACTATGGACAAAAATGCTTATGTAAATGGTTCTTCTCATGTTCCTATAAATATTTGATCTCAGTATGATAAATAACTTGAATATAACAGTCACAAACGTGCTAAAAGCAATGCAACTACAAGTCAGGTGTTAGTATTACTAGTAATTTGATGGCAGTAAGTTTTTGGGTGTAAGTACAGTAGGCTTCATGGACCATAATCATGATAATGTTGAGGTTGCTCTAAGCCCGGTGTGGTGGCCAGGTTCTTTAAAAAATTGAAATCTGGACTGGACACGCTCAGGGCATCTCATACGCTTCCAGAGGTAAATATGAAACAACATTTGGCTGTTCAATTATTGGATAAAACATAATTTATCAACCGAATAATGTCCCATACTTACCTCTGGAAATGCAGGAGAGGCCATCTCAGATTTTCTGGGGGGAGGACCCCCAGACCCCCCGCCTAGGGCCCCGCATCACATAGGATCGGAGACTTGTTTTTCCTTTGAGTGGAGACGAAAGTGATACTCTTTCTTTTTTATATTTATAATTACTTCCTTTACACGGGAGGAAAATTTCATCTGACTCCAGATTTAAAGAAATCCAAACTTTCCTTATAGGGCATGGCTGAATCACCCTAAAACTTTCGGGTGTGGTCATCCGCCCTCCTGTGACGTCACCAAAAAGCATAAAAGGAGGAGATCGCGCACTGAAACTTCGTCTTCCCGTCAAACTCGACACAAGGGAAGAACAAGCATTAGCCTACTTTCATGTCACAAACCAAATTCTGCTGTTTTCTTATTATTTATTTATTACTACTATTAATATTGTTTGGCCAGGAAAAGTATGAAGAGTTAGGAAAAATAGATTAGGCTAGGCAGTCCACACCATTATCAATATGTGGAAATAAGATGTCACTTGCCGAGGATCTCGCCTTGTCCGACAGCTCGAAAGAGTCGAGTCGCCGCCAGCACATTCTGGAAAGAAGTATTTGTGTACAGCATTACAGCTCAATGGACAACCGTGTAAGCACACGTTTTCCCACAATTCGGACTTGACGCTACATATCAATCGTGATCATCTTTTTCAATGCGCATTCTGTTCCGACTGCAACTACCTATATACAGCTACATGTTATAGTGTGACGCGTTGATGGAAAAGCATCATGTGTTAGTAGTAACCTTACAGCCTGGTGAACAAAGTGAGAACATTGAAGTTCTAGCCACTCATTTTGAAAATAGACTTCCGCTTAATGTACTTCCTAAGGGAAAGATGGCCAAGACCAAGCATACGAAACGGCAACAACCAGACTTTCTGCATTACAGAGCAGCAACAGCCACCGCATCCGCCGCGAAACATGCACTAAGTCATTATGTAGCATCAGCCAACATCACGATGGAATCACCAGTACAACCAGCACCTGCAGTAATGGTACCAGCATCGCCTGCAGTTTCCACTCCGACAGCACCCGCAGCAACACCACCATCTGCATCACGCATGACATCAGCATCCGCATCCGCATCCTTAGTCAGCCGGCCTATTTCTGTGGTTATTTCAACACTGGTGATCGTATCCGAGCAGGGGTTACAGGATGTTTCAGACAAATCTATATCTCCTTGTAGTCTAATAATCGACGAGGAGATCCACCTTATGGAAGCCGCAGCAATCGTCACCGCATCTCAGAGCAGCACCGCATTACACCCACGCAGCAGCACTCCCACGGATCCAGCAGTTCGAAAAGTAACTACACCGGATCGTCCTTATGCCAGAAAGAAATGCCTCGTGCACTCCACTGAAATCCATGCCATACCAATGACGACTGCCAGTAAACTACTGAAGGCGACGAAAATCTTAAAGTTATCCGCCAGCGCAGCATCCGCATCCACAGCAGCATCAGCATCATCACTACAGAAATCACTCATGCAGTTTACAGCCACCAGTCCACCTGCAGCACGGACAACAACCACGACGTCAACAACAACAGTATTGTCCGCAATCTCCACACCACCACCAGTTCGCACATCACCGGTCATCATCTCCGCCACCACCAGTGCTTCAATGGATACGTCCGCACCATCTTCCAGCTATAGTATTACTGACCTGGGCCTGCTTAATAGTGATATATCGGCAGCAGAGGCCCATCAACCGCGTCCGTCCTGTATGAGTCGGGGTATCCAGATATACTGGGGAAACAGCAGATGTTTGTGGACACTATTGCCGAGGTTGCTGCAGGATTTATCAGTAGTTGTGCGGAACACAGAACTTCATTATTATTATGCTTATTTTTGGAATCTTTTTCTTATTATTATATGTTTTATATATATATGACTACGGTCATCCTACACAGCTGCACAATATTCTTGTGTAGCTGTGTCTCACATAAAATAATCGCTGTGGATTCCCGTGTTGTAAACACGTCGTGTGCAACGTAAGTACACAGCACACCGTAGCGAATATGTCATAATCCCGTTATGCAGTCTCAACTATGCTGAGGCTGCCTGATGAACTAGTCTGTTTACCTTATTATTATTTGATATTTTTCTTATTATTTTGGTTCCCGCGTCAGTACGATGGGACGGATTGTGGTTTAGCGGAAGCTACCCATGTGGATCCGCACTAACGGGCCACATTATATTAACCAGCATACACCTATGCGCATCCCTTTATTTAACCGGGATGCACATCTAGTTAGCATAATCGTGATTGTTTGCCACGGGTGTCAATCTAGGATGGGTGGTGTAGCGGAGACCGACCGGATGGGTACTAACCATCCCAGTGAAGCTGGGTATGGAATGGCTACTCCGGATTCGCTCCAAGCACGCCCCCTGGGTAGGATAGTATGCGTACATAAGCCCTATAAAACATGTGGTGCGCATGTGTGCGCGTCAGAGCTTCCCTGACAACACGTCACGGAATTGGAAGCGAATGCATGCCTATACTGTACCGATTGGGTACTCTTAAAAACTTTTAATTATTCCGGTCTCGTTGTTCTTAGTAGCGATCAGGATCAGAATACGAGCTTTCCAGAACTGTTAACTATTTTAAAATCGGCCCAGAAATGGCTGAGTTATCCACGAAAATCCACTGAAATTATCTTTAAAATATTGCTTTCGACATCATAATCGCGTGTATGCATAAATAGATCTAGAATGAAATACGTCGTCACTGATCTAGCTGCATGCTGATTGTCTACTGCTCGGCCGCTGATTGGCTGAGGCATCTGCCTCTGACATCACGAGTAGTATAAAAGGGATGAAAATCGAGAATCAGGAGCATCGCCAGTGTGGAAGCCGGCCCGCGCAGGCCCTCTGGACCATCAGGAGGACGGATGTAACTGCTGACCCACAGTGATTCTCACATCAACCGGTGGCTTATGGATCCCAGCACATCTGCGGTGGTAGGACGTCCTCGGCTTCCACCAGTTTTTGGACCAACTAAATAAACTAAATTTAAAGTTATACCTTCCGCATCCAGACTTTCCTAAGGGAGCTTTTCCGAGAGCGGGTCGTATGGACCTGGGATGTGATATATGGAATATAGAGCTTACAGTGATTCTTGGTGGATGACTCGCCGGATCTGCCAACCATGCTGAAAAGTGGACTTCAATTTCCGCACTACATTTCGTGTGTGTTTAATTAACCTTTTGACCACAGTCTGGTGGAAGAGCTATGCGACGCATCCCGCACTGTGTGCCAATGTAGATGTAGCACGGATCGACCAGTCAGGTACCGGTCATACCTGGATTCGTTCCTATAAGCGCCCCCTCCCCCCCCCCCTGGGTAGAGCAATACGTGTGTATAAGCCTATATGAGAGGATTTTCGTCGTGAAAACGACTAAGTTCGTTAAAACGTGTGGTGCGCATGCGCGCGCCTGTCGCTGTTTAGACGACACACGTGAAGCACGTCCAAGAGCAAGTGGTACTTTTGGTGTACCGAGTTGGTACCCTTTAATTGTTATAAATTACTTCTTCCCGTCCCTTCTGGTATGACTCAGAACCAGAATTGGACGGGCTTTTCAAAACTATAAACCGTTTTAAAATCGGTACAGAATATTATCCCGGATTTCTCCCTGTAAATTATGCTCAAAATATGGAAATGGCATCGTAATCGTGTATATATATGTAGTTAAATAATCAATGATTTGTGTAACACGTGACTCACTACGTCATCTTCACATCTATATCTATCACAATATTTAGATAATTGTGTACACGACACAGGATTACAGCGCGCTGATTGGCTGGTTCAGCAGATTCTTATTGGTTGAGGCAGCCAGTTATGACGTCACCATGAGTATAAAAAGGGATGATTTCAGTAGGTCGAGAGCATCGTCGGCCAGTGGCCTATCAGTCGGGAGCTGGCCAACATATGGGAACCTGATGAAACAACCGAAGACAGATTTAGACATCATCTCGGTGTCAAGAGGTTTTCCGAGCAGTTCCAGTCTCACCGCATTAAGAACTTTAGAACTTAAATATGTTCCTATTTTAATTACCATCTATAAGGAACTGTTCTTGCGGTGAGCCCTAGTGGGCCCTTCATGTAATTCTACGTGACATAGAGAGGCGATGTTCCTCCGTGGATAACTCACCGTATATTCCAGCCACGCCGAAACGTGGACCTTCAACAACTACACTGTAGTCATTGACATCAGTGACAAATCAATGTATTTGTCTTAGGAAGAATTTTGGATGCCAAATCGTGCTGCGGATGTTAGCCGTACAACCCACCCGTCTATATTTCTTGCAGCTACCAAGCTAGCAATTTAGAATCTATGGTCTCACGTCTCTGCAATGGAGGACTCCCGTTTTGGCTATGCACAGCCAATCTTTAGCTAACCCCCACCCACACCTCGGTCGTGTTGGGATTGATCGATTCCTGAAATGACTATCAATTTCCAGAAAACTGTACAGGCAAGGTAGGGAATATTTTGAAATTACCTTGACTGGGTGCTGTTGCTGCTAATGGTAGCACCATCTCCCTGTCAAATTAGATTCAACATATTCAACAACATCTTTATTAAATAGTGAAGACATACAATTCGTACAGCAGTGCTTAGTACGTGACTGCCCGTCATCAATAGTATTTTCTTGGCCTATAAATGGAAATTTGTCACCACCACCGCATAGGCCTTTTGCCCAGTTTGACAATTAAAAGTCTAACTTGACACAGTTATATGGTAGACACATTGTCGGCCTTACGATGCGCCGTTCAATATAATTATGCAAACAAAATTTTTTTTATGTTCGATTATAATAAATGTCTCAATATTATTAAACCTAATAAATAAAATGCTGCCTAATTCTCTCTCAGTACTAGTCAAGATCACATGTTCTCTCGACATTGTTTGGAGGTTGTGGATGACATGCACGCCAGCACACACGCTCATACCCCCACCAACCCATCACTGCCCACCCACCCAACCCATCACTCACCCAACCCACCCCACCCCCAACACACACACGCACGCACGCAAGCACGGACACACACATCGCCGCCACCACCGCCGCCACCACCACTACCACCACCGGCACAACCACAGCTAAGCGCAACGCCGGTACCATTGTTATAACAATAGAGGTGCGAAAACCCATATCAAAACCGGTGTAAATGCTAGGGATGGAAGAACATCTATGTTTTATTTTTAGAAAATTTTCATAATGCGTACAAGTATATGTATCCGTAGCGTACTACATTGGTACGACATTGGTGCTACGCTAGATCTCGGCTCCCGCGAAACTATGTTGGAATATGACATCGTTGTTACTGTTTGCGTAATTTTAGCATGCACATGATGTCATGTCTTATAGTTCCTGCGCAAAACACATATATAAATGGGTTTAACGGTGAGTTACCAAACACCATATTGAGGGAAATCATGGTGAGAATTAGATGATATCGTTGGTAGTCATAATTAAACAGATGATGGAGATATGTATGTGCTAAAAATGGCACTGACGTCATCCAGAATACCACAATAACTATAGTAACAGCTCTCGCATCCGTCGTCTGTCGCTGCTTTTCCTGAGTTTGATCAGGCATGTCTTTTGTCACCTGTTTCGTAACTAAGCAATGCTTTGCAAGATGAAAGCCGGCAATAAGAAGATCTGGCAGCAGCAAGTATAGAGTAACTATTACAAGCATACCCTCAATGTTGTTTACGTCAATATCGCAAACCATGTATAATTTTCCTTTGTAGTGAAATGGCACAGCTTTGTAGTAGGTCAGGACAAGGAGGACCAACCCTGCAGAGATTATCCAGATGCCAATGCATACCTTTGCTATCAGGCTTGTGGTGATTCTGGCTCGAGCGGCGAGAGGAAATACCAGCTGATAAAACCTACAAGAAAAAGAAATAAATACAGAATCCTTGACCATGGGCACAAACACCTGTTTAACTAGGGGCTTTAACACCACCACCCTAGAAAAAAGGTTGGGGGCTAAGCATATCTAACAACCCCACCCCACCACCCAACCCCAATTTCGGCAGATTTTTTTTTTTTTATTTTCATGACCAAATGCCATTGTTGCCTCCTCTTCCCGGCTATTGTCATTCTATATGGGAGGCAAAAGCAATTTTTCACAAGTGGTGTTAAATAGGTGTTAATACTTAACAGCTGAATCGCTACCATACTTCAGACAGCATAGTTATCTAACTTTGATTCTGTTACCCCTGTTCTGACATCTGATATTTATTATAATGATACACGTTTTCACTTCAAATTATGCATACGTAGAAAATTCTTTTAGTTTTCAATGAAACTATTGATGAAAACGGCTCAATGTTTTGAGAATGATTTGATTGAAAAGTGTTGCTGCCAATGGACGTTTCCTGTTTTAGCTATGCCCCGCCCATCTCTGACTAAGCTCCACGCACCTCGCTCGTGTTGGGATCGATCCATCTCTGAACACCCTGACTATCAATTTCCAAAAAACTACACGGGTAAGCTGTTGAATAGGCAGCAACAGCACCCTGTCAAATTAGTTTCAAAATATTCAACAACATGTTGATTAAATAGCAAAGAACTGCAAAGACATACAATTCATATAACGTGTCGGACTATTTGAGATTTGATGACGGTCTATATGGAACCCTTTGTGACGTAATGATTGTGACGTCATCATACACGCGCTGAGCTGATTATGACGTCATGCGAGGTCATGGGCACTGCCTACCCCCAAAAGGAAGTGGTAGTGATACTAATCAGCACTAACTTTAACATTACGATCAATGACTATAACATATATTGGTCTTCCATAAGCAATGTTCCACGTTGTCCATCTAGTTCAAGGATATCCGCCTCTATTGTTTTAGAGACTCAGAGACGGAAATCCTCGCACTTAATTCAGTCTATTACTACCACGCTTATCAAACTTCAACTGATTCATATCAACGCGTTCTGACATAAAAGACTCCCTTTTTCCATAACATAACAGACTCTCATTTTATGTTAATAATAATAATAATAATGATAAAAGAATTTAAATTATTATTATTTTGGGGAATGGTGAATTATCAATCACGCACCGGAGTACTTGACCGGCCTATGCCATGATACGAACGGTTTAGTGTATTTCTAAAAAATAAAAAATTGAGTTACAGAGACAAAGTTTACACAAAAAAGTAATAATGGCAGTCTCTTGTTTTCTGAGTGCGGGTCGATCATTCACGGTCCTTTGGGAAAATTCCCTGATCGGAGCTACACCAAGTCACCCGGTCTCACTGCCTTCGAGGGATGGTGGAGTGCGTGCAACGGCATGGCACCAACAGAGGGATCAGCGACACTGCCCTAACACCCCACCACCACAACCAGTGAGCAAACTGTATATAACTACCAATAATAACTGTCTAGATGATGCAGTAATCAAGTCTATAACAGACACTTTATGGACCATTTGAAAGCGAATACTAAATGCGATACCCTGATAACGCAGATTACAGGTACATAGCCAATGCCGGGACAATACGGCCCAGTATTAAGTCAGTATCAGCCCGATAACCTGCGTTATCAGTGACCGAATATAAGTCGGTTGTCTTAGGAAATGACTTTTTGTTTGAAGGCGATAGCCTAGGCGGTAACGCCGCAGAGCTGCGAAACGGACCTTGCGGAGACGCGACCACCTTGAAGAATTCGGATCTCCGAATTATGACTTATTTATTACTTGACGGTCCCGCTTCGCTATCGGTAAGATTCTGCTGTTACGGTTGCTGCGACAACCTCTTGCCGACGGCGGAGAAGATACTGGAAAGTCTGGCTCGCCTCGTCGTGAAGATGGTGATGTCGATATTATTTAAAGACTGCTGGGCCTAATCTGACTAAGAAGATCTGCTGGTAAGGATCGGATGTTGCTTCCGACTCAATGATCAGATTCCTAATGCTATTCTTATTTGGATAAACTAAACCGAACTCGTGTCTTACATATACGTAAGATGATGATTTTATTAATGTAACTTAACTGTACAGAAACTTATAAAGAGATTTAAACTAGAGCAAAATTTATCGAATAACAAACTGGTACCTTACTGGTACAAATCAAGCAAGTTCTATGGCTACGCTACGTCTATAGCTATCTGCTAACTGAACACCAGCGAGATGTTCAGTGAACCGAGATGGTGGATTGATTAACTTTCTATAACTGAAAGTGTCTTTTATAGCCCTCAGAATCTCTGATGAGGTTCTATACATATCTAAATATTTAGATTCTACCCGAATCTGTTGTGATTATTCTTCTAGGTACGTTATGAGCACAGCTTGATTGGCCCGGACAATCAGCCCACCAATCAACTTCTGCTCATTCCTTCCTAGAAGTTCCTACTTAATAAATGTTGGTCGTTCTGACCAATCAACGATCCCTGTATTTCAATTTCAACTTCAAAACCTATTCCATATAATTCTTTGCTACAGAGTTTGATAGACTCTCATTGATCGTGACGTCATTCTGACCAATCAAACTCTGTGCTATTCTTCTATGGAGATGATGCCTCACATAGACAAAGCAGTGGTAGCTGGTTCTGATTTGATGCGATCTGTCAGCTAACTAACAACATTACGGAATGTGTTGTTGTTGCATGCCATTGTATGAGTGACATATAGTTGATATAGGCCTACAAATTTCGATTACGTTATTAATTCCTACAGGACGCTACAATGTCCATGTCCTGTCCATTGCCTATTGATGGATAAGCCTGCATGATGCTAGAGTTAATAGGCACATGAGCTGTATGATCTCATTGCCAGCTGATGTTATTCCATTCTCATGTGAGACTCTAGAATGCCTACGTCATCAACTAAGTCCATTTGTCACGTTCGATTCCACTGATTATTCTACCTCGATTATTTTCTAAACTATCGATTCAAACGACTGCTGAATATTATAAAAGTATGTGCCGACTGAACAGCAACAGCTTTCATCTAAACTATTTCCAGATACACATCAACTCAGAACCGTGGGATCTATGCTAATCAATTCGACTATTTCAATTATGATCAAAAATATTATCCGACTAGTTTCAGTGTACTATATCTGCACCCCTTCCATTTGGCGGAAACCGAATATCATCAGCACTGTCTGATGTCCTTCCATTTAGCGGAAACCGAATATCATCAGTACTGGCTGATGTAAATAATAAGTTAAAATTATAAAGTCAACCGGTCCATTAGCTCACCTGGTATTTTCAAATCATAAATTTCTCTTGGGACTTACTCGAAAATATAAGACATCCAGCGTGGTCGTGACTCCCACAAGACAATCCCATATCTACAACCTGAGCACGTCCCAGGTTGTCCGCATGGCGATCGCTGGAGACATAGGCAATCTCCTTCACTCCTCATTACCTCTCTCTATACAGGAGTATAAATGGATACCAGTGTAAAACTGGGGATGTTACAAGTACTAGACAAAAACAAGTACACATATTGATGCAAGGCATCAATGGTAAATAGCGTGCCAGGAGCTTATTATAATTCTGAGAATAAACTCAACTGTTTCATGAAAAAATGAAGTTATATAAAGGCATACAAGCCACTTATGACAAAAATATACGCGGACAATAAACACAAAAGAAGGAATATTTCTTGCAAAAAGATATGGACAGTATTAGCTATGGGCTAGGAAAAGCAGCTTATATTTTTGGTCAGTCCAACAATTTTTCCACCCATCCTTTTTCTCCAGGCCAAACGCCTTAACAATGAGAGGAACAGACAAAATTAAGAGCAGCCAGTGATGAGAAAATTGCACTACTGCATCAACAGAGCGTAACAGATCAAATTTGGGTCATTAGGTATCAACAACTTGTAAAGATAAAGAAATCAACAGAACTGGCAACCCAGTCAGTAGAAAAGCAGGGCAAGAAGCAGTACAGACCCTGACACCCATTCAAACATATTAAAGAAAAACTGTAAAGAATATTTTAAACCTAAATCTTGATACCTTCCTAAACAGACGTGAAGAGCTTATTACCCGGAAATATATTGGTGAAATATACACTGCAATGCTAGTGAAATGCACAAAGCAAGTATATTTTTGATGCAATACAGGACCCCGATCTGTACCGACAGATAACCTTTTCAACAAAGTTAAGTGGCCAGGATAGAACCAATACCGTGAACCTAGTTTTCTCCAACGAAAATGATATAGTAGAAAACATTCTGACAAGACCCAGTGGGAAACAGCCACAATCGTGATCTGTTTCATTTAGCTATCATATCTAATAAACGATATCTTTACTGGAAACAGTGACAAACTATTAAATCAAATATTTTTGCTCGACAAAAAGTCCAAAATCGGCCTCAACCGTTGTAATGATGACGAGCTTGTTGACCATATGTGCAAATGTTAGGGTATTAGCCTGATAAGTCAGGTTCTACCAGTACACGCGGCTAATAATATGGGATATATAGAAATATTTTCACATTACTATAATAAATATTTGGTGGTAGAATTATTACAATATTTCACACAGCACGAGAACGTAATGAGTTCTACATGGCCTTATGTTCGAAAACTGGCTACAAGGCATGTAGAGATATTCTGGTACCGAATATAGTACATTATTGGAATTTGAGAATGGTGTGCCACTACTAAATTGCATATGACGAAATTACTGTATTGTAAACATTTTTTAAACCTTTGATACTTTATTAGCGTATTCATATACGTATCTAACTATATGGGTGAACTTCTGGGGTCGAACCTATTGCAAACAGTGTGGTACAGAAAATCGTTGATCTGGCAGAATTTGCGCCAATTTTCGGTATTGAATTGTGTACTATGAAATTACGTTCCTGTAGAATTTCTAAAAATTCGGAACACAACTACCATATTTCCTATAAGTATTTGTGGGCGAAATTCTGGGGGTGAACGTATTGCAATGAAAACCATGAATTATCCTAAGTTTGAGCTTATTTACGTTATGAAATTTTTAAATCCCATGACGTCGTAAGCTTATGCCTATACCTATCTAAACATATGGGTGATGTTCTGAGCCGAACCCATTATGAGCGATATGTCAGGACATATCGACACCTATCTGAATGTGAACCAACTTGAGGATGAGTGTATTGTATTCGGGTCTATGTACGTTCGGGATGGCAAGGGTCTACAATCTACGATTGGCCTTGTTAAAATATGTGACCTATAAATACGGGTGCTCTCTTAATACAAGTGGTCCATATTGTGTGGACCACGCATTAACAAGTGGTATTAGCCCTGTAATGCTCAATTTGCTCATGCCAATTTCTATAGAGGGATCCATTTCTAGGTATGCCATGCCTATTTCTAGCTAGGCTCCACCCATTTTTTGCGTGTTGGAATCGATGTCTATATATACGCTGAATAATGAATTCCCAGACTTCCAATTTCAAGGTAACTTTACAGGTAAGCTGATGACTATTTTGAAACTAATTTGACTGGGTGCAACGAAAACCATGAATCGGCCTAAATTTGAGCCGAAATTAATTCATGGTAGATAGTTTTAAATCTCACTACTCCGTAAGCGTATGCCTATACCTATATACACATATGGGTGACATTCTGGGTCAAAACCCATTATGAGCGATATGCCAGGACATACCGACACTTATCTGAATGTGGTGAATGTGAACCAACCATATTATAATGGGACCATACGGTGAATATGTAACTACCTACGATGAGATTACTTGATGGTAGAATTGTGCAAACGCACTAGCTCATATTGAGTTATATACATCCATATATGAAAAAAATTATTACAAATCTAGAACAGACATTCTGATACAGAATATAGTAAATTATTGGCATTTGACAACTGTCCGTGGCTACTAAATTGAATATTACGAAATTACTACGTGGTAGAAAACTCAAGATTCATTAGCGTGTTCATATCGCTATCTAACCATATCGGTGAAATTATGTGGCCAAACCTATTGCAGACAGATAATAGTAGGGCATTGAAAACCCGCAGATCTGCCAAAATTGAAACGAATTTACGCGATGAAATCGTATACTACGAAATTACTTCACGGTCGAATTTTTTACAATTCCCAATATAACTATCGTATTCAAATCCCTCTACGTCTATGTGAGCGAATTTCTGGAGCCGACCATATTACATATGGGCACCGAAAAGCACGAAAACCCCAACATTTAAGCCAATTTTTGCCTAATAAAATTATTTCATCTAGAATTTGTTAGATTCGGAATATACCTAGTATATTACGGTTCAAGTCTATGTAGGTGAAATTATGGGGCTAAACATACTACAGACAATAGGGCACTGAAAGCTGTGAGTCACAGGAGATTTAGCCAATTTTCGGTATGAAATTGTGCACTATGAAATTACTTCATGGTAACCTCAATCCATTACTTCACTAGCGTATTGATATACCTATCTAACTATATGGTTGAATTTCTGTGGCCGAATTTCCTGTAGACGTTCTTAACTTAGCACATGCATAGGCCTACACTTTCGGTTGATTTCTGTATTCAACAATCTGCTACAATATTATTGACAGCAGTTTTGACTGGAAATTTGGAACATTGGTAGTCTCTCAATACTGCTACATAATTGCATTGGCCCTTCATGGATTTATTCCCACGGATGGATTAAAGACAAAAGAAGATGACCGGTCATTACATTAGAGGTGTAGTTTCGAAGAAGCCAAGCCTGTATTTTTAGATGGATCCATTATTGTTAGCGAACTCTGTCTACTTTTTCGCCCTCTACAAAATTATTACGTATGTTTTTCTTTTGAAATTTACCACACACATAGTATGCCTCAAGACTGTCTGTAACAAGTCTGTAATTTTTACCCTATCTCGAATGCAACAAATGTGAATCATACTATAATACAATAAGGGGAAGGTTAAACAGACATGGTACATCATCGTCGTCCTCATAATTTATTAACCCTGTATTACCTAAATTGATTCAAGAATATATTTAAAAATTTGGTTATTGAGTACCTATTTGCAGGCCAATAGACGACTGTTTTGAAGAGTTACTATTGGAATGACTGGCTCAATTATCGAGCCAGTTATTTCAGTATTGAATTTTCAAAAACGATCTTCTCTTGACCTGCAAATTAACATCCTCAAGATCACTGTAGACGCCGGTTTTGGTGGCCTCCTCATGAAAGGGTTAAATACATTAAGAGAAGATGATAGGCTTATATGCGCAGTCGTTGTCGTTGCAATACTTAATAAAGGGCTATGATAGCGACAAGTAGGTGGGTAGGGTAGGGTGGGGTGGGCTACCAGTCAAAGTATTAAAAAGATATTCATATAGTTGTCTTTATCTGAGATATTGAAATTTCGGTGTTAAACATTCTAAAGGATTTTGTTAGAAAAACACACAATTGTGCCCAAGTAAGTCACATCTTGGTGGCGGTTGCTTGAAATGACTTCCATAGGCCTAACGTTAGTCAATCGGTCACTGAATCCGGATGGTATATTAATACATTAATACCGCGCTCGTGTTGGTATCGATGGATCTCTGAGCTTCTTGACTATCAATTTCCAGAAAACTATACAGGTAAGGTGTTGACTATTTTGAAACCAATTTGTCTGGGTGCTGTTGTTGCTTGTGGCAGTAACATCGCCCAGTCAAATTAGTTTCAAAATATTCACCAGCATATTTTGTAAATAGCAAAGACATACAATTCGTCCAACGTGTCGGACTATTAAGCATTTAAGACGGACTAAATTGGGTCAGTCATGACGTCATGATTATGACGTCATCCTATACGTTACGTCGTTGATTATGACATCATATGACGTAATATGATGGATAGACAACATGAAAATGCCAATTAGCAAGTGGTATTAATTATCTTCCCTCCGTCAGAGGGCGAGTACACTGTATTCAGGGCAACAATCTATGATTGTCCTTGTTAAAATATGTGACCTATAAATATGGGTGGTCTTTTAATACAAGTGGCCCATATTGTGTGGGCCACGCATTACCAAGTGATATTAGCCATGTAATCCTCAATTTGCTCATGACAATTTCAATAGAGAGATCCATTTCTAGGTATGCCATGCCTATTTCTAGCTAAGCTCCACCCCGTTTTGCGTGTTGGAATCGATGTATATATATACGCTGAATAATGAATTCCCAGACTTCCAATTTCAAGGTAACGATACAGGTAAGCTGATGACTATTTTGAAACTAATTTGACTGGGTGCTTTTAAAGGTTTGCTGCCTCTGGCCGCAACAACGCGAGGTCAAATTAGTTTCAAAATATTCAACACGATGTTGATTAAACAGTAAAGACACACAATTCGTACACTTGCCGGACTATTCAATGTTCATGACTGAGCTCGATACGCCATTCATTTACACAATTTGGATTGTGACGTCAGCCTGTATATGAAGTAATTGATTATGACGTCATATCCTTCAGTTACAGATCGAACCCAACCATTATCATAGAAAATTACTGTTGAATAAATAGCAAAGACATACAATTCGAACAGCGTCTAGTCAAATTAGTTTCAAAATATTCAACAGCATGTTGATTAAATAGTAAAGACGTGCAATTCGCATACTTGACTGGCTATTCAATGTTCCTGGTGGAGCTAGATACGTCATTCATTACACATTTTGATTGTGAGGTCCAGCTACATCTGACCTAAACAATTATGACGTCATATACAGAAAAATCCATTATCAAAGAAAATGTCCTATGTCTAATTGCCGTCCAAGAGACCATTATGGTTTTTCTTTTGCAATTTACTACTGGAATTATAGGATCGGTTATCCAACCAGTTATTCCAGTGGTAAACTTTCAAAACAAGTTCTCTGACGAGTAGCTAATGCAAATGGACATTTCTCACGATCACCGCAAGAAGCCATTCGTGGTCAGTTTGATAGAGTGCTAAAGTGGACATATAAGAGACGCCGCGAGTGGGCGTGTGCTTGAGTACTTTCATCTGCAGAAGGAATGATAAACATGTTTTGTACGCAGTCCTCCAGCAAAAGAAGCTTATTAGAGTAGTTATTTGGAGTTCCGTTGGCTGTTTATTAAAATAATTAAGCGGTCATCGCCGCGCAAACTCGATTACAGTCGGACCAGAACAAATAAGAGAACTCGCCATGAATCACGCGCATGAAGATCATAATTATGAGATATCCAGCAATCTAAAAATAGAGCCGTGTCTTCGCGCCGAGAATTATTAGATCTCGTATCGATCGAGATCTCGCGAGACACAGCCCCACAATCCCCTGCGCGAAATGGCCGCGCCTATAGGCAATTCTAGGCAGCAATAAATAGAAGCGTGCCCGCTCGAGTGGGCACGCAACAAGATGGTGGTTATGTAGGACGTGTAGTCTTACGTTCACTCGTCTTTAAGGCCCAAAAGCGTGCGTCTGGAATAGGAATATTTGCCTATAGTTATACCTACCTGAGCATGCTGAAGAAGACCAGGTGAAAGGTGCTGACAGAATAGAAATAATCAGATACCCATATACACAGCGTACACGCCCATGCTGGTCCGAGCAAGATCGGCATAGTCACAGCTGCCAGGACAATAGCTCCAATACAGGTACCGAAATCGCAGAAACACAAGTTCATGATCAACATAAATGTTGGAGAACGGTACCGTTTAAACTTTATCAAATACAAGAGAAGAAATAGGTTTGCAATAAAACCCACCGTGTAGATTGCATAGGGGATGCTGTTCAGCACGTCAATGCGCATGCCCTCTATATCTTGCATGTATTGGATGTATGGAATGTCATTTGGATCAATTGGCATGGTGAAGTCATTAGATGTGGTGATTGTGTTTGTATAATTGTCACTGGTATTGTCATCCTTAATTAGATTTGCTGTTTTAGAGATGTCACTAGAAAGACCGCTAGCAGTGCAATTCTTGACGGCCATTTTTCCTGTATAATCTTACCTTAGCTGTGTCCAGTCTTGGTTGTTCAGTACATTCAATTTTATTGGGATACCGCGTAAAAAAACTAAATTAATTCTACTCAAATCTAGGCTGATCTCTGCTAGAACAAAATAGCTTCATACCTCACCAGTGGACCAGCTATGTCGCTACTGTCACTCCGAACGAAGGGAGTAATGGAGGAATTAAGTTTTAGGCACTAACAGAAATAGTTAAAATCGCCTTCCAAATTATCTCAATTTCAGACAGACTGGTAGTAGACACAATAGGTTTCGGCGACACTACCCCAAAAATAAGCACCGCAGATTTCCATACATGGATGTGCACAAATGTCTTCCTATTCCACCTCTTGAGAATTCTGCTTTCGAGCCAAATGTAACTGTGAAAAAATGCTGAATATTTTGAAAATAATTTAACTCAAACTCATTGGCTCCAAAGATTTCATCTCTCACGCGAATTATTTTCAAAACAATGAATAAAATGTGATGAACAAAATTGTAATTGTCACATATGCAAAGATAATATTTACTGGTGTATCATGAACCCATTTTATAAATGTGCTACGTATGCTTCGTCTCTAGATAAATATACATGGCTATAATTCTGATCAATATACGATTATAATAGCCAATTTCTCTTCTGGTAGTAATTATTGATTCATCTTTGATAGTATTTCATAGGCTATTAATGCTTTTGAGAAAAAAGGCGTTTCATTATGATCTGTTGATAAAGATACTATGCCTTCCAACTCAAACACCCATCGACCCCACCGATCGACAGCTGCGGCTAAGGGTATACAGGAGCTTTTCTGGTGCGATTGTCTCCTTGGAAGAATGATCACAACTCGACCAATTTCCTATCCGTCGGCAGTGATTTAGAGAGCAGCCGTATCCGCTGCCTTTCCGTCCACCTTTGGCAGTAAAAAGATGTGTAGCCGGTAGTGCTGCTGGCCAAGCATATGAGACTGTGCTTGAATTACGATGCTTATCTATGGCGAGGTGACGACCTCAGATCGTGCTGAAGCAATGGTCGAGGGCAGGTGACGAGGATGCACTATGCACGTCAAATGTTAACATTCTTGCTTTTAATTCTGAGAATGGAAGGCTGGGACATATAGCCATAATACACGCACGCCTTTCTGGTAAACGGGGGCAATCTCCTATCATTCACGACATGGTGTAAACAGAAGGCAGAAATCGATGCCTTATTGAAATACTGGTCGGTGGCTTATGACATGGCGATGGCCTGCTCAACTTTTCTTGCATTCTATTCATGTTGGAGATATGAATGTGTACGAGAAGGCGTTAGATGGCGTTGCAGATTAGGGCTTTATTCTCGATCACTACAATAATTTGCACCCACTATCTACCAGTGCATTTGCGTAATATACCGAACATATGGATGACATGCATAGATCCCTAAAAGCAGTTGCCGAGACCTTTTCAGGCTATGCGATTGTAATGACACAAAAGCCACTCTCCTTGATTCAAACCCATACGCAGCAGAATAAGAGCAGACTCGTGATTGGCCCCTCTGTCTGAGTGATGTGTGTGTTTTTTTACGGAGTGATCCGTGGAAGAGCCGGAAGTTACACAGGTCGTTGCAGAGTTTGAAGCAGGTAGGCATGCAAGCAAGGGCTCTGCCCAAACATCGTGACCAGAGTCCAAGTGCCCGAATTGGTTTGCCTCAGACATCAAAGAAATTGTTAAAGCATTAAAGTATAAGAGGCATGAATCCAATTTAATTAGTATAGCTACGAGATCATCATACTCAACAGCAAAAATGACGTTGCCTAATGTAGAACAAACAGCATTCCACTTTTTTAAGGGGCACCTGGAGTCTCATGCAGTCACGTTCCAAGAGCCAACCAAGATGAACCAAATCCAACCTTTTCAGCAATCGACACAGAAAGTCAAAGCATTCCTTGATTATGATGAGAAGGGGATCCCCTTCATTGAGAAGCACCTATTCATGATTAAGCATGTTGATGTCATCTGCACCTGGTATCGATCAGATAGTGTGAATGTGATGGATAGCGGGACAAGAAGAGGAGGGGTTCGTTAGTGACTACCAATTAAATGGAATGGGAAGATAAAAGAGAACTACAACACCGGTTTGAGCAGCGAATACAGTGAGGTACGGGGAACTGTATCAGTATCTGTCAGGGGTGATCACCCAGTATATCTTTTAAAATGTGTAAGGCGTCATTAAAACCAGTGATAAAAAGTCCCTCCAGAATCTTTCGCAATGCGGTGTCAACGTTCTGATTCGAATAGACACCACCACCACCACCCCACCCCACCCCCACCCCACCCCCACCCCCACCCCCACCCCCACCCCCACCCCACCCCCACCCCACACCAAACCCACTTCATGCAACTATGAGGAATTCGGTACCACAATCATGTTGCATACATTAGATGTCGTGTTATAAGGCCCCAAGCCCATACTGATCATGGCAAACGGCACTAACATAGTTATTCTGAGTATCTCTTTCAGACCTTAAATCTTCACAGAGACTGGTGCAGAGAACTCATTGGGGTTGTTGTGAATTGGCAAGAAACTTAGATATATTTCCGTTTAGGACATCTACAATGCCATGTCTCGATGCATGAAGCATGTTCTCTCTGCATACCATGGCTCTACCGGGTGTGACAACACATCCTTCTTTTCGTGCATGAGGAAGAAATCTGCATATTGAATATAGAGCACAGGGCCAGAGTTCACAGCCACGTTATGCCACCTGATGATAACTCCTCTCACATTGTCTTTAAGATGTCAGTGTCATCGTCGTCTCACAATACGCCATGTCTAGTCCTCTAACAAAACTCAAACAAGCAGGCCATCAGAGATATGCTCAGTCATCTCGCACGTTCGAGTACCTGCCACTACCCAAAATAACTCCAGAGAGTAACATAACATCGTGGAGAAGGGTGGTGGCTAGCTCTCACAGTCGAACATATTTTCAGGAGTACAGGGTTCTGAGTCTATGTGTGGTTGTGTGCCCCGCTAAATCATTCTCCATCAAAAAGCGAAAGCAATGGAAGCGCTAGTCAGCTACGGATTCATTGCATGCCATAGAAGAATGTGCTCCTGCTAGACGAAACTCACGTGTGCTCAACAAGATGCAAAAATGGATGAAGCTCGTATCGTTGCCAGGCCCTCCCCACACATTAACTATTAATTTAGTCATGTTGTAGCTAATGTTAACCCACGCCTGATATAATATTCTAGATATATAATGATTAACCTTGCCCACCCCTCGTTTTAATAGCAAAAAACACCGATTGTAGCCAGTAACAATGGAATCATAACAGACCATAGCATTCATGCTCGATTGCGCAGTAAGACAGCGTAAAATGCGTATATCCGAGGCCCCATGATGCTGTATCATTTCGCAACATTGATTTAGCTTGTAGTTGGCAGGATATATGATTTCATGGAGTAGGGTGCACACAAAAATCCGAGCAACGGCAGTGTCGTCGAGCATCTACAAAATCCGAGCAACCGCAGTGTCGTCGAGCATCTACTTTACAGGCCGAGGCCAAATTAATCAAATAGAGATTAAATGGTGTTTAAGTCTGGAGAATTTGCAGGTCATACAATAATAGAGTTTTCCATTTTAGCTATGCCCCGACCATCTCTAGCTAAGCTCCACCCACAGCTCGCTCGTGTTAAGATCGATCGAATATCACTTTCCAGAAAACTATACAGCTATACTGCCTATGGCAGCAACAGCGTCCAGGCAAATTAGTTTCAAAATCTTCAACAGGATGTTTATTAAATAGTAGACATACAATCCAATCCATACAACGTTTCGGACTATTAAGAGTTTAAGATGGATCAAAGAGAAGCATCTATGACGTAATTATTTTGACGGCATCCGACACGCCCCTTAGCTGATTATGACGTCGTATGATGTCAGATGATAGATGGATACTCTGGAAAAGTGAATTCCCTCAATGCGTGTTATGATTTTATTATTAATGTATAAAATCTGTATTCTTTATTCTGTTTTGTATTTTTTCAGTGAGACAATTACTGAATGAAATACATACATATTCAGGTACAGCATGCGTTCGGCTATAGGCTGCTTATTTTCACTGATTGGTTCGATAGTCAACTCAATGATTTATGTATATAGTTGCTCATAGTATGGCGATTCCGTAATATGGGGCTGTTCTCCATGATTTTGGTATGTACCATTACCAGAATTGAATGGAGAATTCAAAACTCTAATAGAAATAAAATCGGTTCAGATCTGGCAAAGAAACGGTAAAGTTAAGATGGACTATTGAGAGCTCCGGCTAAAGCGTAGACATCGCCAGCACGCGTACTTGATATGGTGAGAGCCAAGCACGATTGCTCTAGCTACCTCAACTCATACTCTAGCTCGCGGGGTAGCATCAGGCCGTTCCAGTGTCTGGTGTCGGCTCGCCACGTCGCATGTACACGACGAGTGATGACGCTGGCTAGCTCCCGGTCTCGGTGTTACGGGTCCCGTGCGACACTGCCCTACGGGTAACAACGACCAGCTCCTAAGGTGGGTGGAACTCAATCGTTCCGGTGGGGTCGTGCGACTATCGTAGCGGACATTAAACACAACAGTATCAGTCCATGAGTTTGTGTCACCAGTATGCCTGTCCATAGCAATTTCATGATCTATGGACTTACAATATTTGATTTGGTGACCTAGTTCAAATAAGTCTATACAATTATTTTACCTAAACAGACCGTCAAGTTTGCTAGATAAAAATGAGCATACAAAAATACAAGACATAGAGACAGCCTGATGAACTTTTAAACGTGGGGATCCCGGAGGTACCACACAGACTCGTAGGTCTACAGAGGTATCCCCGCAAAGGAGGCTCCTGCATAGGAGATCACTAATTAACTTAATATAAGTTATTATACCTCTAAGCTGAAAAGGAAAGAAAGTTATTTTTTATAGTGGCGAAAGGCTATGTGCCTCGTGTGGGCATTACTTCTGAAGCTGTTTTTCTAGGTGAGAAGTAGTAGGCTCGCACGGGCCGCCGTCACTGGATCCTTGCTAGAGGCAAGTGCCTCATGCAGGCCTCAGTTACAGGGAAATGCTGCCACCGCTTAAAGCGAGAGAAGAGTATTGGCCAGAATGGGGCGACTATTATATTCAACCAAAATGATATAAAGAAAAGACCATGCTAGTGAACTATTACTATAATGTTGCGTGCTGTTTTACGTGAAGGCGGGACAAGCGATTCCCGAGGCATTCCCACATCACCGTCTTATGCAGTTTCAAATAGGCTGAATTAGTAGGTGCCGCTTTTATTTATGCGGGCCTTCTTCCATGCCAATCCTATCATTTTGTTTTTAGAGACAAGGACTAGTTTAGGCCACAAATGGCGGGTGCCCTACCTAGCATTTAGATATGGCTGTCATTGAGAACGGATGTCCTAAGACATCAACACTCAAGACAGCGTGCATACATGTTATTTTGCAAGACCTCCAAGTTTGGTAAGAATCCGGACATCTTGCTCCATAACCACATAAAACGTCACAGGACAATGGTTACTTTTCACATACGCAAGTTTAGCCAACTGATCTAGCGTTACGGTGGGGCTAGGAGAGACGAGTACCCACCGTGAATGTCCTTCCCGTGAGGGAGTGGCAGATCCCAACATCTTGCCCAGACATTCTTACAGAATTCGGTGGGGATACGTATCTCGCCCGTCACCAGGTCCTATGGAGCTAACCTTTTAACCTGATTGTTAGGTTTAAGCGCAAGTGCCCAGTTATGCACTGCGGTGCGGGGGAGACTTCCTAAAAGAAGAGAAAGAAAATAATAATTATAATATGTTTTCCCAGTGCTTCCTACATTGGCAAGGATAACTAACTACTACGTATCAGAAGATACACGGGAGGTGTGTGTGACACCACACCCTGGCCATCACCGCTCGGAAGCCCCAATAGTCTCCCAGGGTCGGATCAGTCCATGGTGTGGATAGGGACATCCACACAATTAAGAAGCCATAAGGCTTAGTGGAACATGAAGAGAGACAATAACTTATAGATATGAGGCCCATTAGGTAGGTTGCCCAATTTTACACAACCTTGCCGGAGTGTGGGGCTAAATTATCACAACTACCGGAAAAGAGGCGTACACTATGTGTCTCTTGACGAAGAAATTGTCTCTAATCATATTAAACCTATCCTATTGAACTAAATAGACAGGTTTTTAGTCGGTAGCATGCCAGGCTAAACAGAGTTATAGCATGGACAGCGACCTCAGTGAAAAATTGTTGGTGGCGGGAGAAAGTGATGCATTTATAAATGTTGCTGTATAGTGTTTCCTGCGTGCAGTGCAGTCCTAAGTTTTCTATAAATAAACAAAACATATGAACGAATGGCTACTCGCCATACATAAAACTAACCAGTACAAGTAACACAATGTGAAATCATCAGAATAATAAATATAGTACATGTTGATAGACCTACTACGGTGCGGTTAGTGAAAACACTTTACAGTAAAATATAAATAACTATGAACAGATAAAGAAATTATAACTAGTGGTCCTAATACCGTTACAGTTCCTTTTAGTCATCAGGACCATTTACAAAGATGAAGTATAATCATTAAAGTTGTAATTAATGGAATAATTAAAGATGTTAAGTATAGCTACTTGAATAGTCGGTAGCCATTCTCAATGATGGGATATCGTGTTATTGAAATTGATACATCACCATTGGTGTGACGTGAGTCGACACAGTCTCTGGAAGCTGGAAAAGTCTCTGCATGTAGATTCCCGCAGACAGTATTCCCGCATGCTGATCCAGGACGGGAGCAGAGCGACTTCAGGACTGTAATCACAATATAAGAATGTCTAACGAACAGTTAGTAAGTTCTACAATAACATTACTACTAGGAAGAAAGTTCCCGTACACCGATGGTATGGATGAAAGTTAAGAACAACCCATTTGACAGCAGGGGTTTTCGAATATGGATGAAGATACATAACTAAGCTTAACAGTGCGGGGTACGTCAGTTGGCTCTTAAGGCATACCGGGCAAAGTTTACTTGCTGAGGTCAAAAAGTTTAAATAAACCTACACGACATCAGTGCAAGGGTTGAATAACCAGTTTTTGGCGTGGCCGGCAGATCCGGTGAGTCATTCACCAAAGATCATCGCTGCCCTACATCTGTAGAATCACATTTTCAGGCCGGGAAAGGCCTCACCACAAGTTTTGTTCCTAGTTGGTTCTCGATTTACACGTGAACAATATTGTCGAAAGTTTCCAAAAATGGCCCCGAACAATTGTTCGGGAGTTCAGAAAAATTCTTAAGATGTGGTGGGTTGGGTGGCTGCCGCAGTGCTACGGGAGAGAAACTTTCTGAGACAGAGGTGATTTGCTTAATAACTGTCCTGGCTGGTCGTAGCTGCTTACACATCCAACCTGTTCGGCCCCTGGCCGAGGATGCTCTCGATCTCTGGATTCCATCTCCTTTTATACTACTCGTGCCGTCATAGGCGCAGGCCTCAAGCAATCATCGGCCGAGCAATAGCCAATCAGCGCGCAGCTAATAATGACGCAGACGAATGGTCTAGAACATTCTAGAACTTCTGCGTGCACGTGGTTATGACGTCATGGCAATATTTTGAAAATAATCGAAAGGAGCTTTTCCGTGGATAACTCAGCCATTTCTTAACCGATTTTGAAATCGTTTACAGATTTAGAAAGCCCGTCGAATTCCGTTCTTGATCGATACCAAATCCGGTGGGAACAAGCAAATATAAGGAATTACAATGTACCTACTATGTACACTAAAGGTGCTACCCGCTCTTGGACGTGCTATACGCGCTCTGTCAATGCAGCGGCCGGCGCGCGAAATCGCGCTACACGTTTTAATGAACTTAATCGTTTTTACAACGAAATCTCTCTCATAGGCTTGTATACGCTTATAGCTCTACCCAGGGGGGGGGGCGGCGTGTTCATGGAACGAATCCAGGACGGGTGGCTCGTTCACAGCTTAGCTGGTACGGCCAGCACCTGACCGGTCCATCCGAACTACAATACACAACGCGCGCTCTGATTGGCTGGGAACGCTGGTGCAGCCTCTCACCAAGTATAAAAGACACTCTCACAGTCAGACTCACTTAGAAGGGAGGCGGCTTCGGTCTGATTGGGAACTCGTTCCTTTTCTGCCTACTGCATAGAGCTCACGTTCTGCAATCTACACCAATACAGTGTATTACAGTCAGGTTCCCTCTCAGGACAACCGCGCTGCGCACCGCAGTAAGTTTTTGGACGCTCCTGGTAGATCAACAGGGGAAAAATTCTAAATTAAAAGAAGGCTCTTTATTCTCAGTACAATCACCAGTGGTGCATTCATTGCGGTGTAAGACTTTTCCACTATTACCAGCCAAATCAGTATGTAAAAACGGTGGTGCTCTTAAATGTCTCACCAGACTTGCCGTACCACGACAGAAACGGTGGTAATAATCAATGGATGCATCCAGCGTCAGTGAATTCATGTTTTGACCATAGCCCATAAGAGCTACGCAGCGTGGATCATCTTGTGCCGAGAAAATAATCTACTAATATGTACTTACCATCTCTACAAAATGGAGACATCCATCGCTCTTAAAGCACAAACAGCATAAAGGTACTATGGTGAACCTTTTATTATGTGCTATGTATGACAATCTGTTGACCACCAGTAATGGCATTATTCTTCACTGTTCTTGAGTATGAAACATACCGGCCAGCATCCTGCAGTAATTATCCAGGTGGCAGTTACACCGTGCATCAACTCACACCACGAGAAGACGGTGTAAAGACAACATGTGACGTTTAAATTGCACTGATGACTAATAGGTGCACCAAATAGGAACATATCATAATTACGTTATACCGTTATTAATAAATAAAGTACTGCATTAAGTGTTACCGTAATGTCATATGCGACCACTGCTTTAGTAACATATTGTACATAATGTTATGTATTGTAAATGGTGACAGCAATTAAACGGCACTGTAGGCTAAGTTGGCCGTATACTTTAATGAATATATAATTGTAATTAGGCATTCTGCCCATAATATTAGTTAGAAGTAAAAAACTAGAAAAATATTTGGACCGCAGTACACCTAGGTTACGCTATGCATCAACAACAAATGCATCACCATGTCTTCTTCCAACGGCACCAATTTTACCTTAAGACCGCCGTGCATGCTCTCTCCAGAGAACATGACATGCGGCCGCTAAACCTAGAACTATGATAGCTCGATAGGATAGGTTTTTGAGCTAGCCAAGGGTAATTACTCTACAAAACGGAGAATTGTTATTAAAAACTCTTCTTCATGGTCAATAAGACTGTTGTATAAACGGTACTACTGATTTTCATAGTGGGCCATTCATGTTAAGGCCTCCTAAATTGAAGAAAACAGTAACTGCCTTTGACCACGCTTCTCTGGCCGTCTGGCCGAAATAATTGGTTGAATTCCCACCATCAGAATGGTTAGGACCGTCTCAAGAAACTACAACAGGTTTCTTGCTGGCCAGAATCAATTTGTCGATCACACATGTATCCCATGTATCTTTGGATACCAAGTAAGCAAGCCTTTTATGCCAAAGTAGGAACTCCGGCGAAAATATAAATAATGCAATATTATTGCCGTCTAAGCAGTGGTCTTTGGGCAACTTTCTCCAAACCTAAAGCAGCTAAACGGTAGCGCCAGGGCATGGATCTTATACGGTCCATACTCGAAACATCAGGTGATGGATAGAGACATGGATAGAGATACGGATCACCATCTAACTCCTGATGGTGATTGGGTAAAGCCTTAGAGCTCACCACGCCCTGTGGGAACGCCACCATAGATGGGAAATACGTTTCTCGCTCCCCACCGTAAGTTAGCTAAGAACCGCTTTCTAAACACGCTTCCGTCAATGTGATTTGTCCATGTGTTGTTATTTGTGGTTGTGATGCGGTATGTGGAGGGATCGCTCTGCGGCTCTGAATCTACCACCAGACAACATGTTGCATGCTGTCGGTCTGAGGAGAGATGCTCCGCGGGGTATCGGCAATGATACCGAGCATCCTCGCCAGGAGACGTATTCGTTAAAGACAATTGGTGCTACACCATTTGCGGCCTAAAAATATATGTTTGGACGTAAAACTTAAAACTGTAGTTTGGGCCCACATAAGGTCCGCAAAGTACAGAGTGGTACCAACGTAAATAGATCTTTAACTTACACAAAATGATGGTGCTGAATCCCATAAGGATCCGCCACCCCATATTTACATATACACCATCACACCAACATTAAAATAACTACATTAGGATAAAAACACATAATACTCTTTTTCAACATTGTAAGATAGGAGGGCGGACATTTTTACCGCTCTCCTCCTCGGCTTCGGCGTTGAAGGCATTTTTCTTTTGACGGAGGCCCACGCGAGGCACTTTCCTCTCGCAAAATTTTATATTGTCAACCTTGTAGATGTTAGGGGTGACATATTTTTTCTCCTCAATTTTACCGTGGGATGTCTTTCTAGCCATCTGCACACAAATGGTGAGAACACATCCATCCTTCCCTTGCATTTTTATAGTCAGCTTCCCACAGGTTGCCTTTTCACAAGGCGCATCGGAATGGTACCGTGGTATATTTCCTCTCAATCAAACAGTAAGGATAGTCATCCTTCACACTTTAATGGTATAGGTTCTCCATTTTCCTCTGCATGTGTATTGCAGGATGCTTCTCTCTCTTCTGTTTTCCTCTCTTACTCCACTGCGGCGTTGTATGCATTTTCCTGTGATGGAGGCCCACGTGAGGCACCAATAATTTTTGGCCAGCCTGAGCCAGATATAGTTTTTATTCAACCAACTGACGTGCCCTGCCCGGACTTTTCCCCCCGCAGGGGTACCTTTCACGATACCCTCTATATATGGCTCGATCAGTTTGGTACCGCTGGCAAGATATAAAATTAACACACCTTTTTTCGTTTTTACGTGCACCGTCCTAAGTAGCGAGCAAACAATAAAAACTGTTTGCTACTTTTTAACTAAGTAAAGTAAATTTGTGCGCTAGCACCGTTCTTTCCATCTTGGAGATGACAGCTAGAGACACCGGAGAGAGACGAACAACCGGGATGATATGGTGGTGTTCAATTTTTGCAGCAATGACTGCATGAGCCCACTGGAATGTGATCGTTCCACAAGCCCTGGAGGTCAGTTTATGTGGACACCGGAGATGCGCGGCTGTGTATATAGAGGCTGCCATGTTTGGTAAAGGTCCCCAGCAGATTGTCTATAGGCAGCAGGACAAGTCGGCATCACAGCCATGGCATGCACTGTCCCACTGTGACACGGTCCGAGGACTGTTCATGACATCAACATTATCCACGAGCGAGCCAAGGTCACACCTCCGTCTGATGCAGAGATACTGGCTGCCATAGGGGAAGGAGCACCAGCTCGTAGTACAAAAGAACCCCTGACTCAGATACGCTACCGGAAGTTTGACAGAACCCAGGGCAAGGTACTACCCAAACTACCCATGGCCCCAACCAACAGTCCTGTGATTCTAGCTCTCCAAAAGGCGAGGGTCGACCCCAAAGATCTACTAAGGGTCGGGAAGTGGGCTGCCGTATTTAGCCTCCATAGCCAGGAAGAGCGAGAGATGCTGGATAGCCTCCAGTCGGAAGCAAATAACTACCATAGGGACAAGGTCAGTGCCGCTTTAGCTGAGATCCATGACACTGGTCATGCAGAAAGTACCCAGGAGGGGTGCACTGTTGGCCGCAAGGAGGCTGTTGAGCACATCTTCAACGAAGGAGGGCGTAGGAGATTGGCCAGGAATCTGCCAGCATTTATGAAATTCCCAGATAACTACCAGGACTACCCAATCAAATCCGCTCGCAAGTCAGATGCTCGTTGCACATGGACAAAGTGGATCTTCCATGAGAAGATCCAGAAGAAGAGAGTCTTAGAAACTGAACCTCAGTGGATAGAGTTTCAACAACAGGCTTCTGACGAAGTTCCTCAAGCTTCTGATGAAGTTCCTCAAGCCTCTGACGAAGTTCCTCAAGCTTCTCACGAAGGTTTTCAAACATCTGACGAAGTAGCAGAGACCGCGGACGAAGTAGCGGAGACCGCGCAGCCGTCAAAAAGTTTGTGGCAACTGCGACAGTCTGTCAGCGATGATGCGTAGAGCAGGCTAGTTTCCTGGCTGGATTCAGCTTGTAGGTGAAGGTCTGTGCCTTTTACAGAGATGGCTTGAAGTGTGACAGCTCACCTGTCTCCTTGTTGCTGAAGATGAAGTGGTACAGCTCAGCTGCCCTCTGTACACCTGCAATAACGTCCCCTTTGGTCTCCTTGAGGGTTAGGCTGTCGTAAATGGTCTGGAGCAGGGAACGTCCACACTTGGAGCTGAAGTATAGCAACTGGGCATTGTGGCGGATGTCTGGTGAGATCTCACGGGTGTACTTCTGAAAGAGGATGAAGACAGTTATCTTTGTGTACCGGATGCACCTGGTGATGTTGCTGAGGTAGGTGACTGTCTTCTGGCCCATTGCAGGGTCATCGATAACTAGAACAAGTGGTCCTGTCAGTCGGGCTGCCAGCAGCTTCTCAATCAGTGCTTGCAGGTTTTGCGTCTTGGTGATTGGGCCATTGTACCATTGATCATTATGGTCAGCTGCCTCACCAGAAGGATGTATTGAGAGTGTATATGTTCAGCCAGGAGAGCCCGCAGCAAAATGTTTTTCCCGTGTCCTGACGGGGCAATGATCAGCACCACCTGGCCAGAATTGCCCGGATTACTGTCGAATGGTACAGACATGCATGCGGAGGATGGTTAGCACTTGGTCGGCGGTAGCCTCGTCTATATCTGGGAGACTAAACGGCAGTACTTCCTGCACCAGCTCTTTTGCCGGCAGAGCGGGAAATCCTGCACCTCCAGCGGATACGAAGGATGTGATGCAGGTGTCAAGCATGAAATCCAGCAGCAGCTGAGAAGATAGCGTAGAGGGCCTGTGTCAGCAACCACAGTGTCTAGCACATCCACTATCTGTATGATACATGCATGGGAAGCCATGACTATCCTGTGGTCTTAAACGGCAAACCAAAGAACCCTGACTTCTTCACCTCTGGTAGCTGGAGGCTGGCGGTAGCACCTTTTCTGCCATCGACAGTGATATTGCTCAGGCCGATGGTGCCTACCCTGAGATTCTCTCCATCCTGTTGGAATGAGCTCCGTAGTTTCAGGAGATCCATAACCATGTCTTGTGCATAGGACTCAGCCATAACCTTGATGGCACCAGCCTCATTGACTCCGAGCATACCTCGCATCGTTGCCCTGTCTTTGATGCCCATCCTCTTGTATACAGTCTTGGCCTTGTTAATGGCCGATTGTCCTACCATATCAGTGTTCCCAATCAGATCTCGGGCTGGGATGGTACCTCGGATCTCCCGCGGGTCTCCCTTCTCATCGAAGTCTAGATAGGAGATAGGGGCAACAATGTCCTCTGAACCGAGGCGTGCGTCGCCTAAGTGAGTAAGATCGCCTAGCTCTTTGCTTTCTAGGTCTGTGAGTGACAGAGTCATAGTGCTATATACACGGCTTAAACCCACTAGTCATACCCCAAGTGAAATAGTTGGGCATAGGAAGACCACGCAGTCGGCCAAGGGAATAGGTAGCAGTGCTCAGGGTACTGGCCCTCCCTGCAGGGGCATGCCTTGTGGGCGGTCCACCATTCCCAGGCATTGGTGGTCCTCAGTCCACGTGGTCGACTGTGGGCTACACACCACCATCTGGCATGTCATGCCTCATATGCTGCATGGGTCTCGTGATCCATCTCTCACTATTCAGAGGGGTTAAACGTAGGCGACGATGATCTCAGCCATTGCACTCGTTGCTAGCCCTAGAAGTGTGGCTTCCATTAGTGTAACACGTTCACCCATGATCTTGGCAGCGGCAGTGTAGGAGCACCACTGATGGCAATCTTTGGGATGGGGTGAGTTATTCCGAGACAGTGCCCAGCCACCCGACTCATCACTGTTGCTAGGACATCCACAGTGGCGGCAGGAATAACCTCATTTCTCCCTGTCATCTTCACCACGGCCACATTCGCCACCACGTTACTGGCGACATGGACTGCCAGAGGTTTTGCTTTGGTCAGTAACTTCTGTGTCTTGGTTCGCAGCAGGTTCTCCACCTTCTGAAGACTCGGCTGGCTCTCGGGCAGTTGCTTCACGATCTATACCGTTGACGCCATTATTTAAGCACTGAGGTTACAATGCTGTTAAATGTCTGCATCCCCTGTCGAGAGATCCAATAAGATCATCCCAGTCTGCATCTGCCAGGTGGCTGGGCTGGTGCTCAGGAATATTCATCTCTCAATTGGGACATCGTAAACATATGAGAAGTACTATGAGGTCTTCCGGAGGGAGTTGAAGCACTACAAGAAGAAGACACCAGATGAGCTCGCTCAGCTCTCCGGTGCTGAGCTGACAGAGGAACTGACAGCTGTGAAGCTCTATCTAGGATTTGGTAAGAGGCAGATCTGCTTCCTCGAATACCTTATCACGGGTGGTAGTATCGTTGAGCAGGTCCTGTGAGCTAAAGGTTTCTACAAGGATCGGGAGTATCTGTCAGATGTGTTCCAGCAGTTGCAGACCTCCATGGCCTCACCTGACTCAGAGCTGAACAAGGCTCTGCGATACTACAAGCTGGAAAAAGGATGCACTGTGGAACCATCCAGCCCTTGCATGTGCATGTTGGCAGCGTGTATAGGGGCTGTAGGGCAGGCCAAGCTGGTTCAGTGTCTCACCGTGGTCCCCACTGCTACTGTAGAGAGTCAGGATAGTCTTATAGCTGATTTGCTAGTGGCGGAGTAGGCTGATCCCGAGCACTATGATAGCTAGGCCTGACAACACTCATAGAGCTACCACAGGAAGCAGTGTCATGTTGACTGGCTGCAGTGTCGGGGTCGGAGTTGCCATGGGAAGCGTGGTGTCGACTGGCTGCAGTGTCAGGGTCAGAACGACTGTATGGGCCGTACTATGCGTAGGTGCGTTGATAGCAGTGTTGGAGCCGAAGTGGACACCGGGGGAACTCCCCTCGACTATCATGTTGTTATAGCCCCTGACTTGGAGGTCCTCGATGTTCACGATCATGTTGCTCGGAATCAACCGTAGGTATGGTGAAATAGCAAAGTCAAGTTTGCGACGGGCCTTCTGCAACCCCTACTGGAACTTAGCATTAAGACTACTGGGGTCTGCCACGATGATCATATCCTCAACGAGACTGATGAACATGGCCTGGACCTCTGCTCCGCTGACACCATCAATGGAATGACGCAGCTTGGTCTGTGCTGTAAGGAGGCAGTAGCACAGTGCTTCCATGGACTGGTTGATCCGAACGATCCCTGCTGGTGTGAGGTCTGAGGTGGTGTGTGGGACAAAGTACTTCCACACATCTGGATAGTCCTGCCGCAAGCCAGTGATGTGTATATTTTGCACCAGCACTCCAGGGTCGGAGTCTGGATTGAACGAGAATGTCGCTGTCTTCCGGTGGCCTACTCGTCGGGGTGTTCAATAGGGGAATCCTGAGTAGTCATGTCTCGGGTCACCATACATAACCCCTAGGCCATTGTTGTCACCACCATGCCATCGATAGTCTGGGTGAGTGCTGAACTCTGTCTGTAGTCTGCTGGCCGCTGAGACGCTATGACTGTTGAGCTGTGGGTCGAAGTCGTTTGTATCAGGAAGGCTTGCACCCAGCTCATGGAGGATTCGTCGCACCGTGAAGTACACGTGGAATCTGAGACAGCTGGTGATGAGCACAACTTTAGGAGTACCAGAATAGGAGGGAAGCAGGGTGGAACTTACTCCACATCCTGCCGTGGCACACCACACGGCAAAGTTCAGCTGCTGATTCCAGTATGAGGGGCTTGGAGCAGCCATCCAAGTATCTTTGATGGTGATGGGGTGGTTGGTCAGTGGTCGTGGGTTGATGGAGAAGCTGGTTCGGGACCGTCCATCAACTTTGATGGAGAACGGTGTTAGCTCTGGTATATCATCCAGTAGACCTCCCAGGCCAGTCAAGGGTGTACCCATGTGGGGCGGTTGGCTCCGGTTGACTGTCGTGAGGTTCAGTGGGCAGGCCATCTATGCTGGTGTTCTTAAAGCTACCTTACAGGCAGCCCACTATTTGTAGTCGTCTCTATTCGATAGACCAGCGGGGTGACCTCGCCGTAACATCTCGTTTTTTTAGCTCCTCCATATCAACCCGCCCACTGGAGCCTTTGAGGTATTGCTGTCACACTTTAGGTTTCTCCGTGCAGTACAGGGCTTGGACCTTCAATATATGGTGGTACTCTTCATCGGTGACCTGGCCATCCTCGAGAGCTTTGCTTACAGACTTGTTGATAGTCCGTAGCATACTCTGTGCCAGTGTCACGTACTTAGCATGTTTCTTCATCCTCCTTGTGATCTGCCGCTGCCCCACCCCCAAGCCCGTGGCCAAGACAGTGGCCGCGAGTGTCACGCCACCCAGCAGGATGGTGACGAGGGCACCCACCCCTGTAGTGAGTGGCCACAGCAGCCACACCCGCACTGGCTCCAATCACACCCGCAGCAGTGGTTGTAGGCGCGAGGACATTGTATGCTGTCTTATGTCGCCTGCGTATTCTGCTGTACTTTTCTGCCTCATGGACGAGATTCTGCCTGATGGTATCTATCTGCTGGAGTCGCCAGCCGTGGATGGTACCACCCTCACCAGCAGTCAGGGAGGGCTATTGTTCAGGTGCTTCTGCCACTCTGATTTTGCCATATATATCTGGAGGCTTAAACCGGCATCACCTGCAAAATCTGCCCATGAGTCATACACGGGTTCATTTTGGAGAGCCTGGCGAACCGTACCAGCTTGCGGGTGTAGAGACAGACGTCTTTTAGAAAGTTGTCATCCAGCACTATGTCGGGTGCCAGTAGCTTTCTGAGATCTGACATCTGGAACTTCACCTTATCACTAAGATAGTAGGGCCGCCGCTGGAGGGCTTTCTTGGTCTTACACTCCTGCGCCATCTCCTCTTCCCACTGTATGACCTCTGGCTCATCCTCGTCTGAGACGACACCTGGCTCATCCTCGTCTGTGAAGACATCTGGCTCATCGTCGTATGTGAAGACATCTGGCTCATCACCGTCTGTCAAGACTCCTGCATCCTGCCTACTCTTCTTCAGGAGGTCCTGCCAGTATTTGGAAGCTTCACTGTCCCTTCACCTCCTTGCAATGCTCGCGTTCTGTTGATACCGGCTCTTCCGCTGTAGTCGCTCTCCTTCTTGTTGCAGTGTTAGCATCTGTTCGTTTTGTGTAGGGGTCATGAAGGGGTAACCCTCTTTCAGCATCTTGGCAAAGGTAAGATATACCTGGTATGATATCATGTTGTCATCAGGTCAAGGAGTAATAAGAGTGTAAACTCTAAATGGGTGTCCGATATCCCATCCGTGCTGGCATATATGTTAATGGAGGGGCTGTCAAACAGGTGATTTACAGGTGTGAACAGGCTAGGACTGATAGCTTTCCATAGGTTGCTGTTGGCACCTGGGAGATACTCTATCACGTCCCGGCCGATTTCTACCAGTGAGCTGCTGTGTGCACTGCCCGGAGGTTGATGTAGCACATCGGCGTGTATGTATGTTGTGCCCCGTGAGCGATGGCAAGTCATTCGGCCTACAGTACGAAGCAAGCTCAAAGGCATTCTCCCTCCACCCCATTGGTGGTGATGGGGTGGAGCTGCTCACAGACCTCAAGGATGTGACGAAGGCGTGCTGGGTCGCAACATAGATGGCCACAAGATCGTGTTTCTGTACCATTTCCCGAAGAGGAAGTAAATCCTCGAACCATTGATTGAGCTCTTGGATACAGAGGTGGCAGACATATACACCCTAAATAGTGCCCTCAGCTTTCATCTGGTCAAACCCTATTCGAGAGGTGGCCCACCGATGGCCGTGTTGGCCTGCTATTGACCCTGGCAAAAAACCTGCAGTTCATATTTGAGAAGGATGTAGTGTGGTACTGCGCTGGGCCTGGGGGCGGGGGGTGGGGTGACTGGCAAAGATGGCTGCCTCTATATAGGCCACCCGCACTCATTGACATAGAGGTTACTCCCCTCTCCACTGTTGTGAAAAAGGATGGGACAGTTCGAAAGCTCTACAATCGGGGATCATCCTTCCTTACCTACATAGATGAAGGTGTCTCTCTGACGAGGGTGGGTCACCAGATCGGGGTTACAGGTGGAAAACTCCTGCTGCGTCGTCCATTCGATGGACCACAAGAAGCTGTTAACCTCCAGGTGGCCACCCTACGGGTAGATGGGGTGTCACATGTCTCCAAAGTCAAGGGTGCTGTTAAACTGCTTCAGCGAGTTGGAATCACTAGCCCGTAAACGACTCATATAGTCCTAGAGCACAGCTGTCATCAGGAAGACTTGAAAGATCAAGTTTTGTGAAAGAGACAAAAGCACTTCAAAGGAAACACCAAGAAATGTTGCCAGCACAAATGGAAGACCCAAACCACACCCTTGATCCTCCACCCTGGGAAAACAAACTAGAGAGCATAGCTATTCGCACCACAGTACCTCATCATACAACCAAAGATGAACACAGTGATGTGAGCAAGAAGGCCCTGACCCTAGCCATGCTGGAAGAAATGTACCCTCAGGCGACATGGATAAGGATCTACACAGATGGATCAGCCAAAGATGCAATTAGGAGCGAAGGTACCGGACTGCACATACAGTATCCAAACGGACAACATGAGTCAGCTGCAATACCGACAGGCAAACACTGCACAAACTACAGAGCTGAAGTCGAAGCACTGGTCCATGCAGCTAATACCATCAGCAGAACAGCAGACCCTATTGCACAGATTGTCTTTTTATCTGATGCCCGCTCCGTCCTTGAGGCTATCACCAAAGGTAAGCTGCCACAACTTGAAGAAGCACTACACACCATCAAATGCTTTCGGATAGCATTGCAGTGGATCCCCTCACACTGTGGCGTCCAAGGAAATGAGGAAGCAGACAAGATGGCAAAGGCGGGTGCAGAAGAGAATCAGACAGAAAACATGGTTACGCATACAGAGATGAAGACTATCATCAAGTCACTCTATAGAACACCTCAATCAGAAGATGCCTACCATCATCTCTCGAGGCCAGAGCAAGTGACCATTTTTCGTCTCAGAACTGGACATAACAGACTAAACCAACACATGTACAGGCGGTTCCACCTTACGACATCACCCGCTTGTCCTTGTGGAGAAGCAGAACAGACGACAGAGCACATACTTCAATGTTGCAGTACGTATCAGCTGCTGAGAGAAGAGATCTGGCCTTTGTCAACCTCCTTTCTTGAAAAGCTGTATGGGCCTGTGGAAGAACTGCAGAAAACCAAAGATTTCATCTTGAGAACGGCTCACCAAGTGTGATACCGGCGATCGAAAAGAAGAAGAAGAAGTCCTAGAGCTACGTTTCTTAACCGGCGGTGGAGTGAAACAGCTAGCCCCTGCCCCTGAGGGGATGAAGATCACTATCAATCCGGATGGAACAGGGCTCGATCCAGATTCTCTGCGTCACATGTGAACATGCCAGAGTCTGTCATGGTTCACATGCTAATCACTTTAGCCTCCTTCCAGGTGAGCGGTGTCAAGGTAGCTGGAAGCCCCTATGGGTGGTCCCATCATGCCGATGCAACTCTGGCAGAGACTACGTGTTTGTCTGAGCCTACACAGAATAGAGAGAGGCCGGCCACTGGCCGGTATCCTGAGGAGGTTCTACCGGACAGTGGGGTCCACACGGGAGTTTTATTTTCCATGTCAGCAACTCCCATCTCGACAACGAACATCACATGTCTCAAATTCCTATGCCCCAGGGATTGAGAGGGCGCTGGGGGCCGCGGATCGCTGAACGGCGGCCAGTTGAGGGCGGTGGTATCATTTTACTACCGACACTACTACTGACCATCATCAAATGTCAAAGTGTCCGGCATGTTGTAGAAATTGTATGTCTTCCTAATTCTTTGCTATTTAATAAACATGCTGTTAGGCAGCAACCGCGTCCAGTAAAATTAGTTTCAAAATATTCAACAGCTTACCTGTGTAGGTTTTTTTTAAATTGATGGTCAGGGTGTTCAGAGATCGATCGATCACAACACGAGCGAGGTGTGGGTAGAATTTGCTAGAGATGGGCGGGGCATAGCTCAAACCACAAAGGGCCAGTATAGTGTATATAAACACTGAATGTATTTAACTTCTTTACCTAAAACACCAATGCTCTCTTATCAAACCTTTTGCTCAGCGATAATGTAGTTTTAAAAGTTACCACATTTGAATCATTCTCTTATTGTAAGGGATACATTCGGTTTAGCTATTCCCCGCCTATCTATTGCTAGATTTGCCAGCGGTAGGATCGATGGAACCAGGAACTCCTTGAATCTCAATTTCCAAACATATATATATATTTATATGTAAGCTGTGAAATTAGTTTCAAAATATTCAACAGAAAGACTATGAAATAGTAAAGACATACAATCCGTACACATAATAGACGTTTAAAAGTTCATGATGGACTTGGCTACAGCACCCATTACCCACTTTTGAATGTAACATCAGCATACATGTGATGTAATGCCTTATGACGCCATAGACTTGAGTGATAGCTTGGATTCATCCTTTTATAACCAGACTCACACAGCTAAATGTACCATGTTTGTTGGACCTTTACATTTTTAGCTATGCCCCGCCCATCTCTAGCTAAGCTCCACCCATACCTCGCTCGTGTTGTGATCGATCGATTATCACGTTCCAGAAAACTATACAGGTAAGCTATTGAATATTTTGGAATTAATTTGATTGGGTGCTGTTGCTGCCATAGTCAAATTAGTTTCAAAATATTCAATAGCATGTTTATTAAATAGTAGACATACAATTCTTACAACGTGTCAGACTTAATAAGCACGACGGTGTATTTTCATCGCGTTATTATCCAATAAATATCACGCGAATGCATTTGTCAATTTTATATTCAATAAATAATCCCACAAATTTGTTCAAGATTATTTCAATTTTCTCCAAAAAAATCTCTATTTGGCAGAGCAAGAGATTCCCCCCCCCCCTGGGAATTACTGGCTCTGTTATCAAGCCAGACATTGCATGGATATATTTTTCAAAAAAAGTCTTCTCTTTATCTGTTAATGGCCATTTCTCATAACAACAGCAGATTCCGAGCTTGTCCGGCGTGAGTGTTAAAGAGTTAACCTTGGGAAAAAACGATTAGCTACAAAAACTATTTATGTTTTAAATGGATTTAATCTATTGAATGTTTTGAAAGTAAATTAACTGGAATTTGTTGCTAGAAGACTTGTATTCTGACAGAGCTGGGTCTCAAGAACTAAGGGGCCCTCAAATCAAAAACAATGATCGTATTTTTACCCATATACTAGTATATCACTTTTACAATAATGATATATGTAAGCTGTTGAATATTTTGAAACGAATTTCACCGGAAACTGGTGCCCTAGGCAGCACTAGCTTATGGCAGTACCAGCTTTCAGTCAAATCAGTTTCAAGATACGCACAAGCATTTTGTCGGGTACGTAACGAATTCATTATGTATTGCAGCAGCAGCAGCAGCAGCAGCAGCAGCAGCAGCAGCAGCAGCAGCAGCAGCAGCAGCAGCAGCAGCAGCAGCAGCAGCGGCGGTGACGGCAGCAGATGCAGCATTAGCAGCCATTCACTTCATAACTAATTAGCCATTGGCTCCAAATAGGCTTAATCCGGCTCTGATTCTTGATACTGCAGGTTACTGGGATGGTACGTAGGCCTACTTGGACAATACGTATGTAGGCCTATATATTGAGGTCGGGTAATGAGAAGGACTAGCCAACCCAGAACCAGTAGGCACATCGCCCCGTTGGATGGGAATCGGCTGATGCACAGACGCAGGCAAGATCTACAAAGGACGGATTTGCCTTCTCTGCGCATACGCCGGGCCATGGAGTACCTCTGTAATAGTCAGGTTTTTCTCATAGGGCAGGACATTTACACGTGATATCATTGACTGGGTGGACATCTTTTAGATGGTACATAATATCTTTACACGACTTCTTCATCGGAATTGTGGCCTATGATCGCAATGTCCCTTGCAGTGCTCGGTATTTTTTAGAAGCTTGAGAAATCTCGGTTTCAGAAAACACCCGGCACGAAGTTGTTCAACAGAAAGGCAGCAGTCGATATAGAATATAGCCAGGCATGAATAAGAAATCCATCAACCTACGCCCCCCCCCCCCCCCCATTGATCGCCTGCCTCCGGCTTGGATACAACTAGACCTCCTCGCCAACGTTGGCGAATCCTGATTGGACAAGAGTAAACACAGTGCAGTAACCATTTGTCAAAAGATAATGGGATGCGGATCTGACCAGTATAAAAGCAGCCGGCTTGGCGTCGTCAAACAAGTACACATCCAGGTCTGAGTGTGGAGAGGTTTGATAACGTCCCGGTTGACGGTCATGTTACACTTCGCCTGCTTTCCTTGTGAACTTTCCACCACGGAACTTGTTAACGTTTTGACCATTCAGTGTGGGCGAAATTTATATAACCTCCACTCGTGCATATTTTTGGATGGTCAGTAAAGAAAGCGACCAAAATAGCAACCTAAGAGGAAACCTATAGTCACGCCTCCTCCTTGAACCCGCCACGACCATTGCACAAACTACCTGGCGCCGGCCCTGCTGCCAACTGCAGCCTCCGAATAAGGAAACCCTACCTCCCATAGAACAGCTGTGAGAAGTAGTATAGTGTGTGGCTATTCGCTATTGTTCTTTTACTCTGGGGGACTGTTTGCCATTGTTCTAGCCTCTGTGGGGGATGTTCGCTATTGTTCTTCACCACAGGTGGTCTTCGAGAACAATGGCGAACAGCCCCCCCAGAGGTAGAACAATGGCGAACAGCCTCCCAGGGGTAAAGAACAATGACGAACAGCGGCACACGTTTGAGAGTCTTGAGAACAATGGTGAACAGCCGCACACACTTGCTAGATTCTAGAGCACTGTGGAATCGTCTGAATGAATATTGTAGTTGCTGTATTTTGAAAATGTTAACCCTTAAAAGTTGTGTAGTTTATGTTTTAACATAGCGGTGCGCGCCCCCTTCCGTGGTTATCTACCATGGTAGTGTGGTAAGGTAAAAATAATAAGAGAGGATGTATGATAATGTAAAAAGATAGAGTTTAAGAGGTGGTCTGATAAGGGAGGTCGTATGAGGAGGAGGAGGAGGCTGAGGAGGAATGCTCTGGCGGCAGGCCTCTGCCTGGTGCTGTTCTCTGCGCGTATTTAAGCGCACCTGGGCAATTCCAAGCAAATAGGGACATGGCCAGTAAATTCCTTTCTTCTTATTTAATACGAAATAATGATTTTTATCAATAGTAAACATACTAAAGATACTGAAACCACGTATTTGAAACCATAGCTTCTACACATAATTTTTCGAGCATACTTGGAATTGTCCTATATTATTTAGCATAAATAGTGCAATTTTACAATGGCAGGTTTATTGCAATGTATTTTTGTACTTTGCCGAGTATTTGTGGAATTGTGGTCGATATAAATTGTAATCTATTCGTAATTAGCTATGAACATGTATTTAGTATTCTCCTCCTTTATACCATTCTCTATCTATACATACAGTTAATTCTCCTCTTAAGAATAGGTAAACAATTATAAAGCACTTTCCATATTGTAACCTGAGTCACGTGTAACCTGAGTCCCGTTTTAAATATGTACTAAATATGTCATACTGTCACCCCCACTCCCCTTCGTCATTTGTATTGTCTGTCTAGTTCGCTGTCGCTATTTGTTCGTTTTTTAAAGAAACGCATTGAGTGTAGATTTTAAGCGAAAATTTTTTAAAAACACTTTATATTAACGAGGAGTAAATAAGTGTGCGTTAAACACATAACAAAATGGCAGATAATTTAAGCGCCGATATTAAAGAATGTGAAGATGCTGTTAATGTGATTTTGCAGCAGATGCGCGACTCTGATGCGGCAAGATTAAACGTGGATCGGCCATATTCACTTGATGAACATGTGGATAACCTTTTATATCTGGGATCTATGTTGTATGATCACGACTTTTCAATTCCGCACGTATCTGATGAGCATAATAACATTGCATTACGTGATGATAATGATAACGATGTCAACTCTGTTCCTGATTACTGTGGAGTCATTCCTGATCAGTCTATTACCGATGCTGATGTTTTCAATTATTTTGATGATTTATATGATTATGACGTAATCATACCTGCTCACCTAATGACTTATCTCTGGATTTAGCATGCCTTCCTAACGATTCCGACCTAAATTTATTTGATGCTGCGCCAGTTCCAGACTGTATTGTGTCTTCTGCTAATGACATATCACCGGATTTAGCAGGCCTTCCTAGCGATTCCACTTATTGCATCGATGTTCTTACTAATCAAACTCTTATTGACACGCATGCAAATCATATGTTAGATGAAATTAGTCTCATCGCTGATGAAATCAGTCAATGTATATCAGAGAATATAGTGCTCACAGATGATCTACTTAATCGTTATTTGCAACACTATGAGTACGCTCAAATCAGAGGGTCGGTAGTTGATTATACCGACTATATATCTGTGGAGACTGTTCGCAAATACTGCAGTAAAAAGTTTCATCTCGAAGGTACTGAATATAATTTATCTTTTAAAAGTTATCCTATAGCCGATACACCACTTTTACATTCTGAGTTCGTGTCAGACGTCTTTCAATCTTTGCTCAATACGTATAGCGAATATAGCAATGATCAGCCGAATGATCATGTGAGAATCGAGTTGATTCACCCTTCTTTGGAAATGCCGATAGCAATGGATTTTAGGCTATGGAATGAAATTACGCCCGACATAATTTTAGAATCAGTGGAAAAAGTCATTCAGTCAAATATGTCGGGCGTAAACTCTTGCTCTGCCAAATAGAGATTTTTTTGGAGAAAATTGAAATAATCTTGAACAAATTTGTGGGTTACCGGGTTAAAGATTATTTATTGAATATAAAATTGACAAATGCATTCGCGTGATATTTATTGGATAATAACGCGATGAAAATACACCGTCGTGCTTATTAAGTCTGACACGTTGTAAGAATTGTATGTCTACTATTTAATAAACATGCTGTTGAATATTTTGAAACTAATTTGACTATGGCAGCAACAACACCCAATCAAATTAATTCCAAAATATTCAATAGCTTACCTGTATAGTTTTCTGGAACGTGATAATCGATCGATCACAACACGAGCGAGGTATGGGTGGAGCTTAGCTAGAGATGGGCGGGGCATAGCTAAAAATGTAAAGGTCCAACAAACATGGTACATTTAGCTGTGTGAGTCTGGTTATAAAAGGATGAATCCAATCTATCACTCAAGTCTATGACGTCATAAGGCATTACATCACATGTATGCTGATGTTACATTCAAAAGTGGGTAATGGGCCAAGTCCATCCTGAACTTTTAAACGTCTATTATGTGTACGGATTGTATGTCTTTACTATTTCATAGTCTTTCTGTAGAATAGTTTGAAACAAATTTTCACAGCTTACATACAAATATATATATATATGTATGTAAGCTGTGAAATTAGTTTCAAAATATTCTATATATATATATATATTTGGAAATTGAGATTCAAGGCGTTCCTGGTTCCATCGATCCTACCGCTGGCAAATCTATCAATAGATAGGCGGGGAATAGCTAAACCGATTTTATCCCTTACAATGAGAGAATGATTCAAATGTGGTAACTTTTAAAACTACATTATCGCTGAGCAAAAGGTTTGATAAGAGAACATTTGTGTTTTAGGTAAAGAAGTTAAATACATTCAGTGTTTATATACACTATACTGGCCCTTTGTGGTTTGAGCTATGCCCCGCCCATCTCTAGCAAATTCTACCCACACCTCGCTCGTGTTGTGATCGATCGATCTCTGAACACCCTGACCATCAATTTAAAAAAAACCTACACAGGTAAGCTGTTGAATATTTTGAAACTAATTTTACTGGACGCGGTTGCTGCCTAACAGCATGTTTATTAAATAGCAAAGAATTAGGAAGACATACAATTTCTACAACATGCCGGACACTTTGACATTTGATGATGGTCAGTAGTAGTGTCGGTAGTAAAATGATACCACCGCCCTCAACTGGCCACCGTTCAGCGATCCACGGCACCCACCGCCCTCTCAATCCCTGGGGCATAGGAATTTGAGACATGTGATGTTCGTGGTCGAGATGGGAGTTGCTGACATGGAAAATAAAACTCCCGTGTGGACCCCACTGTCCGGTAGAACCTCCTCAGGATACTGGCCAGTGGCCGGCCTCTCTCTATTCTGTGTAGGCTCAGAAAAACACGTAGTCTCTGCCAGAGTCGCATCGGCATGATGGGACCACCCATAGGGGCTTCCAGCTACCTTGACAATGCTCACCTGGGAGGAGGCTGAAGTGATTAGCATGTGAACCATGACAGACTCTGGCATGTTCACATGTTACACAGAGAATCTGGTGCTGAGCAGGGGTCTCCAGAAGACAACCACAGCCTACCCTCTCCACCCCACAGAAGTGGCAGACAGACTCGATCTCTTTACGTGGGTGAAAGCGGTCATAAATGTTTCTCCGCAAGGGGTCGACCCAAGGATTGTACTGGGGGTCATCTCGGAAGTGGGCCCACTTGGCATCCAATATCATGGCCGTCTCAATGCCCTGTGCCACTGCTGTAGACGCCAGCACGAGCAGTATGATGGGAATCATGGCTATATATGAAGAGTTAAACTGAACAGAGTGAACGCCTCGAGAAATATCTGTGCCAGATCGAGCCCT
The DNA here is from genome assembly GCA_034401795.1 of Chaetoderma sp. LZ-2023a. Lineage (NCBI taxonomy): Eukaryota > Metazoa > Mollusca > Caudofoveata > Chaetodermatida > Chaetodermatidae > Chaetoderma > Chaetoderma sp. LZ-2023a. The sequence goes on along the minus strand of CM067374.1, from coordinate 55,307,261 downwards.
GTTCAATCCGGATCGATAGTGATCTTCATCCCCTCAGGGGCAGGGGCTAGCTGTTTCACTCCACCGCCGGTAAGGAAACGTAGCTCTAGGACTATATGAGTCATTTACGGGCTAGTGAGTCCAACTCGCTGAAGCAGTTTAACAGCACCCTTGACTTTGGAGACATGTGACACCCCATCTACCCGTAGGGTGGCCTCCTGGAGGTTAACAGCTTCTTCTGGTCCATCGAATGGACGACGCAGCAGGAGCTTTCCACCTGTAACCCCGATCCGGTGACCCACCCTCGTCAGGGAGACACCTTCACCTATGTAGGTGAGGAAGGATGATCCCCGATTGTAGAGCTTTCGAACTGTCCCATCCTTTTTCACAGCAGTGGAGAGGGGAGTAACCTCTATGTCAATGAGTGCGGGAGGCCTATATAGAGGCAGCCATCTTTGCCAGTCACTCCCCCCCCCACCCCCAGGCCCAGCGCAGTACCACACTACATCCTTCTCAAATATTAACTGCAGGTTTTTTGCCAGGGTCAATAGCAGGTCATCACGGGCCATCGGCAGGGCACCGCTCGAATAGGTTTTGACCAGATGAAAGCTGAGGTCGCTATTTAGGGTGTTTATGTCTGCCACCTCTATATCCAAGAGCTCAATCAATGGTTCGAGGATTTACTTCCTCTTCGGGAAATGGTACCGAAACACGATCTTGTGGCCATCTATGTTGCGACCCAGCGCGCCTTCGTCACATCCTTGAGGTCTGTGAGCAGCTCCACCCCATCACCACCAATGGGGTGGAGGGAGAATGCCTTTGAGCTTGCTTCGTACTGTAGGGCGAATGACTTGCCATCGCTCATGGGGCACAACTTACATACACGCCGATGTGCTACATCAACCTCTGGGCAGTGCACACAGCAGCTCACTGGTAGAAATCGGCCGGGACGTGATAGAGTATCTCCCAGGTGCCAACAGCAACCTATGGAAACCTATCAGTCCTAGCCTGTTCACACCTGTAAATCACCTTGAAGATTTCCCGATCCTTGATCTTACTTATTCTTTGGCTCCTCCCTCACCGATACAACCCTGTATGTGTGGTTGCTGCGACAACCGGTTCTATCGATGAGGATGGAGCACGACACTAGCTCGCCTCATAGGTAATGAGACCTAACGATATTTGTAATAGTGCCTGGGCCTGATCTGACTTCCTTTTTCAGAGTGATCGGTTCGACATGGTGTTTCTCCGTGTTCTCCAGAGTTTAACAATAAGTACGACAAACTTTTGCCTTGTATTATAGCACAAGGTGATCGTTTTATTTGCTACTTTTAACTGTACAATAACACTACAAATTCGGTGACTTATACTGTTACCAGTTTACGTATTTACACTACTTAACTTAACTTAATGTTCCCTAAGTTTTCCCTATGCTATTCCCCTAGCTAGCTCTTGCCTACTCCAATTTATTCAGCAAGAGCTTTTTCGATTCAAACCATGGACCGGACCCCGAGTAACGTCAGAGTCCTCCTTATATACTACTCTCAGTTTCTATTCTCCCTCCACTTTGGTTTCACATCGCCGGAGGTTGATCGGATGCTCATTGGATTACGACGTCATTCCGACCAATCACAACTACGACCCTCCCTCCTAAGGAGGGTGCCTTTTACCTAGCACTTGTGGTTTGGGCTGGTTCAGGAGTGATGGGATCTGTCAGCTACCTAACCATATCTAGGATTCCTGTTGTATTAACATGCCATTATGATTGATACTTGTTTGATAAAAAGTTCCGATTGCGCACCCAACGCCTCCAGGACACTACAAAGTCCATGTCCTGTCCCCTGCCTACCAGCCGAAATCCCTAGGATGCTAGAGTTAATTGGCACACGAGTTACCATTCATCAGAGCCGGCTTATCCTGTCACACGCTTCCGTGAGAACTCAGACCGCTTACGTAACTAACTAAGTCCGTCTGTCATGTTTAATCCCCTGATTTATCTCACTTGGGTGCTAGCCATTATGACTCAGTTTCGTCGAAACTGTACCTGCACACTGGCTGATGTAACCAATGCCAGCCCCTGGTAATACCTCTAAATATAGATGGTGATCAGTGCATCTAAATATAGCCGATGATCAGTGCCGGTAACATGTCTAAATATAGCCGATGACATAGTGCATCTAAATATACACGGTGACATGGTCTGTTAGCTCACCTGGTATTCCAAACATGAATTTCACTCGGGACTTACTCATACATATAAGACCTCCAACGGGGTCATGACTTCCCACCAGACAATCCCATATCTACACATGCCCCTCAACCAAAGTTAATTAACAACTCTAAACAACTCTAAACTGTGCCATACCAGATTCCTCCAGACTATGCCCTACACCACAATTACATTAAATCCAAATCCACAATACACATACATGTCCGGGTAACGGAATATCATGCGCACATGACCGTCCCCGGAAACATAGGAAAACATCATAATCTTATACAAATTACAACATGTCCGAGTAATGGAATATCATGCGCAAATGACCATCCCTGGAAACACATTAATAGCAGCATTAACGTATTAATATAATATTTCGTAATACAATATTATCAGTATAATGTAAGTTTACAGAACAAATACCATTACAAATCATGTTCCAATTGCTAACTGCGATAATCATAAAAGTCAAATCCTACCAAGAAGTGTGCCATACAAAACAAATAAAGTTCACTCCAAAATGTCACTGTGATGATTCCAGGCACCCCTCAAGGTCCACGTTAGGTTCACCAGTGTCATTGTACAGCTCCACATCTATCCAATTGTCAGCCGTCGGGTCGATCTCAGTCCTGGCAACAGCGTTAGGTGACGATCCGGCCAACCCCTCCACCATTACCGGCAGGGCTGCAGCTCCCCGCGGTCGTGGAGAACGAATATGGCATGGCACACTACTATGGGCCGCAGGTGGCTTGCATTTAATCCAAATCCACATGCGGTTCAAAATACCACATTTATATAATATAAATATCACAACAATCACTACAACGGAGGAGCCCGTTGAATACGACACGAACGAGTGTACTCCAATGCCATTGACCATCACTGGGTCGATCGCGGATAGCGGTGCTAGCGGCACGTACTTGGACTTTTGTAAATGGTTCCAGGGTTGCATCTTTAAATGATTTACAATCAGGGACTGGTTAAGAACTCAAGTCACATCCAAGTGGGGCATCTCTATGGCCAGGCTAACCCAAGTGTACGTCCGACTGTAAGACGCAACAGGCTCGAATTGCCAGCCCTTCCCGCTATACCCACATTCACCAGACATTAATGCATACACTCCATTACTCACCACGCACCGGTCGGTCAGTCGTCAGTCGCAGTGTATTTCCATTGTTTCACCGAATGTTTGCAACACAACGCCTATTTTCTTATTGGCAAATAATTTACTTGCGGTTATGTTGGATTCCGATAGTTGAATATTACACTTACTATCCGTCGTGTTAGTTAATATGCTTACTATGCAGGGCACGTGGGTCTTATCGACCCTTAGCTGACCCTGACATACTCTAGGGCCAGTACCGTGACACCCCAATGCGGTGAAGTACCACCCAGTCTTTGTATCAAGACCGATGCTGGTATGGGCTATCTCTATTTGCAGGTAATAACTCCTTGTCCCCAACGGTTCGGCCACGAATGCAAACCATACTCTATGTAGCTACCATCGTCAATCAACGGTAACGTCACTACATAGTGCAACATACTGTCATCCTTCCACAATGGTTAAACTACCACATTTCGGTAGTACCATTGGTACGGACGTATCAAACGCTTTCCTACACTGACCTGTTTCGACACCGAGGTCAGGTCGGCGGGACCGAATAGTTCCTCGGTCAGTCTCCCCAATTCCAGAGACGCCGTTTGTCTATGGAATCATTCTGCCGCCTTTTGGTGGTCATAGACCACATACTCGGCTGAGCCTATTATATGCCCAAGGCGCACCAAGGCATAAAGTTCGTTCTGTCGGGCTTCTTGTAGACGTAACAGTCTGCTCATATCGCCAAATTCATTGATGCGGTCCGTATTCATATTAATACCATGGAACGCCAGCTTCACGTGGGACGCCAAGCGGTTGGCGAAGTGTACTACCCTATTCACGTTACTCATTGCTTTCTTCACTACGTCTCGGATAGCGTCTATGTCCCCGGAAGTAGCAGTTCCAAATAACGATGAAGCAATGTGACCCACGAAATTAAACAACCCCCGCTTCCGTCTCGTGTGTGTTCTATGTACCATAGTCTGTTGCGTTTTGAGGGCGATTTTCCTCACCCCCCTTATCCTGTGCTGTAGTCCGAATATATCCGTCTTGCTTATAACCGAAGTCTTGCGACTTATATCCACCACAAGTCCCGCCATTTGGGCTAACCATCCTAGAAATTCAGCCGGCAAATAGGGATGGTCAATCGACACTATCACAGTCCACTCCACCCTTATAACAGATACCGATTCGGGTTCGGTTATCATAACACCATTTGGTAACCGATGTACACTAGCGTCCTTACACATACTAGATATACTGGTTGCTCCGCTAACCACAGCCACTATTATCACTAAAAACTGAAAACGAGGCATGATTCTACACTTTGCCATGTTTACGGGTACCGATTATTCCAGCCAGAGTTTTTACTAGCACGATGTTTATGGTACAAGTTATTACTCAGAGAGATCTCTACCAGTGGCTACGTTGCCTTATAACTGCCTCTATACGATCGATGAAGTCATCGTACAGGGCGCGCCCAAACGCGCTAATCCTGAGTCTCTTGCTGTCGGACTCTTCGTCAGGTGCATGCCTGTGCTTGCGCAGAAAGTAGGGATGCGCTGGCAGCGTTTCCATTGGCTCCAGCTCAGGTTCGGGTACCTCCTCCGAAGTATCTGTCATCCCAGTCTGCAGAGTCACGTGAGTTTCCATCGGTGACTCATGGTTTCGAGTCTTACTCGTACCAGGTTGACTGATGTTATTATCAACCACCTTACCCACCTTGCTCACCCCTGGCTCGCTATCCGAAGCTGGTCGCTTCCTACGAATCCTTTTACTCTGGGTGGCATTAGGATCGGGTTCCGACCGTTTCTCGGACCCGGGGGTCATCATCTCCCTTGGATGATGGCTATCTTTCGTACCCTTTGCAGGGTTATGAACAGGGGGTGGCCGTACCTTGTCCCAGCACATTTCTGAATCGACTACGCGTAACTTAGCTATATTCAGTACATGCACCTTCCAACACTGCTGATGGCGGACATGAGCCACAGGCCCGTTGATCTTAAATATCTCATATTCGGGGTCACTGTGAGAGGTCAACTTCACCCGTTCCTCCGCCTTTACGACCACCGAATCACCCACCTTAAATATACCAGCGTTTGCACGCTTATCAATCTGCTCCCGGTGGACCTCACGAGACATAGCCATTTCCGTATGAGCACGCAGTAGGGCATTGTTGAGACAGGTCAGTCTCTCCCCAAGATCCTGTGATGCGTCTATCGGAATAGCAAACAGAAGTCTTGCCCATCGACCATACGTCAGATAAAATGGCGTATACCCCATTGTGGAATGACGAGTACTGCGGTAAGCTGTTAACGCAGCACCCAATTCGTCTTCCCATGTGCGAGAAGCGTTGTTCACCCCTTTCTGGATTAATTCCTTAAGGGTCCGATTAAACCTCTCAGTACGCCCATTAGTTTGAGGGTGGTAGGGACTCGATCTCCTATGACCGATACCATGCTCCCGGAACCTCTCCTCCAGAGATTTGGAACAAAACTCTTTTCCCTGATCGGTTATCACTATCTCAGGGACACCATGACGGGCGACGTACTCATTGAAGAACTTATCCTCAACGTTTTGAGACGTCTTAGCCGGAATCGAATACACTTCTGCCCACGCAGAACAGTGATCGATTATCGTCATGATATACACGTTACCTTTACTCGACTCCAACAGTGGACTGATCAAATCCATACCAATTATCTGACTCGGATAATTGGCCATGGGCATTTCACTGTACCGGGGTCGAGTAGTGACAGGTCTGTTGACCTGGCACGTCGTACACGTCTCCAGCATACATACCACGTCTTTTCTTAAAGATGCCCACACAAATACGTACCATACCGATGGTCTTTTGCAGACCCTGGTGACCGGCCCGCTCATGAGCCGTCCGGAGCACTTTCTCACGGAACAAGGTAGGTAACAGGATCTGGGGTACTCAGTGTCCAACGCTGAAGGTGTAATTAACGAATATAATATACCTTTCTTGACCATATACTCCTCCGGCGTGTCCTTGAACAACCTCGGGTATTCCTTGGTCTGCTCGGCACACAACTCGTCGTAGGGAATGTCAAATACCTCTATAGGGACGTGCGCTAACGTGCCCTCATCCACATCCAGTATGACAAAATCGCCCGTGTCTAAAGTGGCAATCTCCACTGGACGACGTAACCTGGACAACATGTCCGCTCGAATATTCTTCGAGCCTTGGATGTACTCTATCTTACATCCATACTCGGCAATCAGCACTGCCCAGCGCTGCACTTTCGTGTTTTTAACTTCTCCCACAAACAAACTCTTTAGGGGTTTGTGGTCAGTATACACGGTGAACTGCTCGCCAAATAGATAAGGCCTAAGCTTCTTCAATGCGTATATCACAGCATAAGCTTCCTTTTCTATTACAGGCCAATTTAGCTGACTGTCCTTCAGGGTAGAGCTTACATACTGTATTACCCTTTCTACACCTTTACCGTCCACCTGTACCAATATCGCACCTATCGCATAGCTAGACGCATCAGTATAAAGCTTGTACGGAGCATTTAGATTCAGATAGGTGAGAACCGTCTCACTACACAGCAAGTTTTGCAATTTCTTAAATGCTTGCTGTTCCTCCTTACCCCATTCAAAACGCTTATACTTCTTAGTCAAATCTATCAAAGGCTTAGCAATTTCGGCATAGCCCTGCACACGAGAGCGGTAATAACCTGTAGCTCCAAGGAAACTTCTCACCTCACCCACATCGCATGGTGGTGACATTTCCCTTATGACCTTGACCTTCTGAACCTGAGGAGCCACTCCTTGTGCAGAAACACGATACCCCAACAAGTCCACAGACTTACGGGCGAACTCGCATTTCTTTTTCTTAACCTGCAAATTGTATTCCTGAATCCTATGCATCACCTTACGCAAATGCTGTGCATGTTCAGCCGGGTTTCGGGAGTATACAACTACATCATCGATAAAAACATGCAGATATTTTCCCACGAATTCTCGGAAAATATCGTTCATTGCACTCTGAAATACGGCACCTGAGTTGCAAAATCCAAACGGCATCCGAATCCATTCGAACAAACCTTCACTGCAGACGAATGCTGTCTTCTCTATGTCTTGGCTGTCCATTGGTATCTGCCATTAGCCAGACTTCAAGTCCATAGTCGAAAATATTGTTGCGCCGCGCATCGAGTAAAAAATATCTGTTATATTCGGTAAGGGATAACTGTCTTTATGACATACAGAATTCAACTTCCTGTAGTCGACACAAAATCTCGTGTCACCATCCTTCTTAGGAACTAAGGTAATGGGCGACGCCCATGGTGATGACGACGGCCTTATGACGCCTGCTGGCAGCATCTCGGACACTTGAGTTTTGACCACATACTGCTTAGCAAGCGGTAGACGGTAGGCTTTCTGCTTATAGGAAATGCATCTCCTGTTGGTACCGTGCATTTTACTTTGGGAACCAACCCTTGAGTACCTGGATGAGCCATATCAAAGTTATCCGCAAAGTCCTCAAGCACTTTGTCGATATCTTTATATCCGGTCATTTCCTTACAACTCTCATATACATAACTCGTTTGCTCCCTGTAGGGATACTCAAAAGGATATACCTGACCAAACCATACTACTACTTTGGCCCGATAGTCAATCTTTGCATTTCCCAGTTGCAAAGCATCCACCCCAAGCAAACATTCATGCCGCATTCTCGCAACTACCATACTCGGAATAGGCCGGGCGTTCTTGAATTTTACCTGGGTTTCCCCCAAAAGTTCTATTGGGGAACCATTTACTGCCAGGAGCATCTTCGCTCTTTTCAATGGCCTAGCATTTAACATGCTATGCCATATATCCTTGCGAATCAAGGATGTACTAGCACCAGTATCCACTAAATCATGCAAGTACTCACCCTGATCCGTTTTACCGTTTATATCCATATTTAGACGGATTAGAAACCGTTCGGTCGGTGATCTAACCAACGGTTTCCTCCGTCGTTGTTTGACGGACTCCTCCATCCACTAATTACTTCCGCATAACTGTCTCAGCGGGAGGATGAATCCTGTCCGATACCATATGAATAACGGCCCCGTTCATCCGTCCCTTCCCCGGTAAGCACGAACCCATTACGATCCTTGTATTCGGTGTGATCGCGCAACTGATTGTTCAACTCTCATCAGATATTTCTCGAACAGTCCCGTGGGGTGATATTTTGCTCCGGACGTCGTCTGTCTACTACGTCTATGTCCAGGTCTTCTGTATGCGGACGCTTAATAGCTCTGCAGGCTGGTGGACCCGGTTGTTTGGTCCATGCGGGACCATTCTATGGAGGCCCTCTTACTGAATGTCCATACTGCGGGCAGTCCCTTATGTAATGACCGTCTTTGCCGCATCCGAACCACTTCACAGTATTGACGGGAGCGGTCTTCTTGTCCATATAGGCTGTGAAACTGCTGTGGTATCTATCGCAGTCCTGAGCCATGTGCCCCTCCTTCCCACACTGAAAACAAGCCATGGGCGGTGCCTGTCTCGTCGGTCTGGGCCGCGGGGTGGGCTTTCTGTTGTCATTCCCTCCTGGCTGCGCCGCTTGATGGCAATCGCTCCTATAATGACCGACTCTTCCACAATTATAGCAGGTAACATGCTGTAAGTTCCTACCAGCTGGGGCTTGTCGGGGAGACGGTGGGGGCATGTTGCTTTGCCGGCACTGTGGTCTTCTTTCCGGCTTTTGTGCCCCTGGTCACCGGTGTCTGATCTCTCAACTGCAGGTAGCTGACCAAGCCACACAACTGCTCTATCATTTTGCTCTGCTGAGCAATTTGCCTTTTCAACGTCTTAACTACACCCCATATCTCTCTCTCTCTTTGTCCGGCTCTAACACGTTGACCTCCATCTTCTCCTCCTGCCACTCATCTATCTTCATCACCCTGAGCAGGTCGTCGCATGTTGCTTCCTCCTCAGCGATCTCGAAGGCTCTGTTCAAGGTGGTAGCCTTCTTACGGATTATTCGCTTGCTAAGGCGGTGATCCGACAGTGCTTTCAAGTATATCCCTAGCATGGTGCGATGGTTATCGTCGTTCTCTCCAGGATACGCTCGGTTACTGAGCTCTCGGTACCTTCGGTTGGAGGTTATGACGGTCTCATTTCGCCTTTGTCATACCCCCTCTAGGTCGTACTTGATTCTTTCTCCTTCGTTGGCCAAAACAAAATTCAGCGTGATGTACTCTCTGAACTCCTCGAAGGAGACGTCCTCCCTAACTTTCCCTACCAAGAACCCGTCAATGGCTCTTGATAGCTGTCCCCGTGTCACCCAGGTGATGACATAGGCAGGTATGCCCTCTAATCGCCCCTCGTTCGCGACCCACGCCCATCGGGTCTCGTCCAAGAAGGTCCTCACCTCCTCTGGCACCACTCTGTCACAGGGTTGGATACGGTAGATTGGATCCCTTATCTCCCGCCTGTACACCCGCTCCGCCTCCCGGCGATTGCTGCTCTCTACAATGGCTCCCGCCATCGCTACACCCATTGCCTGCATGGCAGCGATGGTCTCGGGTCTGAGCTGAGGTTGCAGCGGTACATCCATGGGGGGCATCGACGGGTCAGTGTTCCTCTTCGCCGACGTTGCCATTCTGCTCTACTGATAATGTAAACCAATGATAACCCTTTGAAGACGAGGTTGCTCGGGGCAGACCACCTCGGTGGTTATCTTTACGACTGAACTCTCGCGATACTCATGGTGTTGGGTGATTCGGGTGCTGTCTGACAACTTAGCCGCATCCAGGAATACCTGTACGCGGTCCGCTATGTCTTTGAGTACTATCGCCGAATTGGAGAGCGGTGTTTCTGGTTGGGCCATAGACTAGTTACTCACTGTTGAACTCCTGATCCTGGCAGGTGAAGCCACTGAAGATTTCCCGATCCTCGATCTTACTTATTCTTTGGCTCCTCCCTCGCTGATACAACCCTGTATGTGTGGTTGCTGCAACAACCGGTTCTATCGATGAGGATGGAGCACGACACTAGCTCGCCTCGTAGGTAATGAGACCTAACGATATTTGTAATAGTGCCTGGGCCTGATCTGACTTCCTTTTTCAGAGTGATCGGTTTGACATGGTGTTTCTCCGTGTTCTCCAGAGTTTAACAATAAGTACGACAAACTTTTGCCTTGTATTATAGCACAAGGTGATCGTTTTATTTTCTACTTTTAACTGTACAATAACACTACAAATTCGGTGACTTATACTGTCACCAGTTTATGTATTTACACTACTTAACTTAACTTAGTGTTCCCTAAGTTTTCCCTATGCTATTCCCCTAGCTAGCTCTTGCCTACTCCAATTTATTCAGCAAGAGCTTTTTCGATTCAAACCGCGGACCGGACCCCGATTAAAGTCAGAGTCCTCCTTATATACTACTCTCCGTTTCTATTCTCCCTCCAATTTGGTTTCACATCACCGGAGGTTGATCGGACGCTCATTGGATTGCGACGTCATTCCGACCAATCACAACTCCGACCCTCCCTCCTAAGGAGGGTGCCTTTTACCTAGCCCTTGCGGTTTGGGCTGGTTCAGGAGTGATGGAATCTGTCAGCTACCTAACCATATCTAGGATTCCTGTTGTATTAACATGCCATTATGATTGATACTTGTTTGATAACAAGTTCCAATTGCGCACCCAACGCCTCCAGGATGCTACAACGTCCATGTCCTGTCCCTTGCCTACCAGCCGAAATCCCTAGGATGCTAGAGTTAATTGGCACACGAGTTACCATTCATCAGAGCCGGCTTATCCTGCCACACGCTTCCGTGAGAACTCAGACCGCTTACGTAACTAACTAAGTCCGTCTGTCATGTTTAATCCCCTGATTTATCTCACTTGGGTGCTAGCCATTATGACTCAGTTTCGTCGAAACTGTACCTGCACACCGGCTGACGTAACCAATGCCAGCCCCTGGTAATACCTCTAAATATAGACGGTGATCAGTGCATCTAAATATAGCCGATGATCAGTGCTGGTAACATGTCTAAATATAGCCGATGACATAGTGCATCTAAATATACACGGTGACATAGTCTGTTAGCTCACCTGGTATTCCAAACATGAATTTCACTTGGGACGTACACATACATATAAGACCTCCAGCGGGGTCATGACTTCCCACAAGACAATCCCATATCTGCAACATGTTTGACAGCCCCTCCATTAACATATATGCCAGGACAGATGGGATATCGGACACCCATTTAGAGTTTACACTCTTATTACTCCTTGACCTGATGACAACATGATATCATACCAGGTATATCTTACCTTTGCCAAGATGCTGAAAGAGGGTTGCCCCTTCATGACCCCTGCACAAAACGAACAGATGCTAACACTGCAACAAGAAGGAGGGCGACTACAGCGGAAGAGCTGGTATCAACAGAACGCGAGCATTGCAAGGAGGCGAAGGGACAGTGAAGCTTCCAAATACTGGCAGGACCTCCTGAAGAAGAGTAAGCAGGATGCAGGAGTCTTGACAGACGGCGATGAGCCAGATGTCATCACATACGACGATGAGCCAGATGTCTTCACAGACGAGGATGAGCCATGTGTCGTCTCAGACGAGGATGAGCCAGAGGTCATACAGTGGGAAGAGGAGATGGCACAGCAGTGTAAGAGCAAGAAAGCCCTTCAGTGGTGGCCCTACTATCTTAGTGATACGGTGAAGTTCCAGATGTCACATCTCAGAAAGCTACTGGCACCCGACATAGTGCTGGAAGATCACTTTCTAAGAGACATCTGTCTCTACACCTGCAAGTTGGTACGGTTTGCCAGGCTCTCCAAAATGAACCCTTCTATGACTCATGGGCAGATTCTGCAGGTGATGCCGGTTTAAGCCTCCAGATATATTTGGCAAAATCAGAGTGGCGGAAGCAACCTGAACTATACCCCTCCCTGACTGCTGATGAGGGTGGTACCATCCACGGCTGGCGACTCCAGCAGATAGATACCATCAGGCAGAATCTCGTCCATGAGGCAGAAAAGTACAGCAGAATATGCAGGCGATATAAGACAGCATACAATGTCCTCGCGCCTACAACCACTGCTGCGGGTGTGATTGGAGCCAGTGCTGGTGTGGCAGCTGTGGCCACTCGCTACAGGGGTGGGTGCCCTCGCCGCCATCCCGCTTGGTGGCCTGACACTATCGGCCACTGTCTTGGCCACGGGGTTGGGGTGGGGCAGCAGCAGATCACAAGGCGGCTGAAGAAACATGTTAAGTACGTAACACTGGCACAGAGTATGCTATGGACTATCGACGAGTCTGTAAGCAAAGCTCTCGAGGATGGCCAGGTCACCGATGAAGAGTACCACCATATATTGAAGGTCCAAGCCCTGTACCACACAGAGAAACCTAAAGTGTGACAGCAATACCTCAAAGGCTCCAGCGGGCGGGTTGATATGGAGGAGCTAAAAAACGAGATGTTACGGCGAGGTCACCCCGCTGGTCTATGGAATAGAGATGACTACAAATAGTGTGCTGCCTGTAAGATAGCCTTAAGAACACCAGCATAGATGGCCTGCCCACTGAGCCTCACGACAGTCATCCGGAGCCAACCGCCCCTCATGGCTACACCCTTGACTGGCCTGGGAGGTCTACTGGATGATATACCAGAGCTAACACCGTTCTCCATCACAGTGGATGGACAGTCCCGAACCAGCTTCTCCATCAACCCACAACCACTGACCAACCACCCCATCACCATCAAGGATGCGAAGCAAGCTCATACTTGGATGGCTGCTCCAAGCCCCTCATACTGGAATCAGCAGCTGAACTTTGCCGTGTGGTGTGCCACAGCAGGATGTGGAGTAAGTTCCACCCTGCTTCACTCCTATTCTGGTACTCCTGAAGTTGTGCTCATCACCAGCTGTCTCAGATTCCACGTGTACTTCATGGTGCGACGAATCCTCCATGAGCTGGGTGCAAGCCCTCCTGCTCAACAGTCATAGCATCTCAGCGGCCTGCAGACAACAGAGAGAGAGAGAGAGTTCAGCACTCACCCAGACTATCGGTGGCATGGTGGTGACAACAGTGGCCTAGGGGTTATGTATGGTGACCCCGAGACATGACTACTCAGGATTCCCCTATCGAACACCCCGATGAGTAGGCCACCGGAAGACAGCGACATTGTCATTCAATCCAGACTCCGACCCTGGAGTGCTGGTGCAAAATATGCACATCACTAGCTTGTGGCAGGACTATCCAGATGTGGGAAGTACTTTGTCCCACACACCACCTCAGGCCTCACACCAGCATGGATCGTTCAGATCAACCAGTCCATGGAAGCACTGTGCTACTGCCTCCTTACAGCACAGACCAAGCTGCATTATTCCATTGATGGTGTCAGCGGAGCAGAGGTCCAGGCCATGTTCATCAGTCTCATTGAGGATATGATCATCGTGGCAGACTCCAGTAATCTTATTGCTAAGTTCAAGCAGGGGTTGCAGAAGGCCCATCGCAAACTTGACTTTGCTAATTCCCCAAACCTACGGTTGATTCCGAGCAACATGATCGTGAACATCGAGGACCTCCAAGTCAGGGGCTATAACAACATGATAGTCGAGGGGAGTTCCCCCGGTGTCCACTTCGGCTTCAACACTGCTATCAACGCACCTACGCATATTACAGCCCATACAGTCGTTCCGACCCTGACACTGCAGCCAGTCGACACCACGCTTCCCATGGCAACTCCGACCCCGACACTGCAGCCAGTCGACATGACACTGCTTCCTGTGGTAGCTCTATGAGTGTTGTCATGCCTAGCTATCATAGTGCTCAGGATCAGCCTACTCCGCCGCTAGCAAATCAGCTATAAGACTATCCTGACTCTCTACAGTAGCAGTGGGGACCATGGTGAGACACTGAACCAGCTTGGCCTGGCCTACAGCCCCTATACACGCTGCCAACATGCACATGCAAGGGGTGGATGGTTCCACAGTGCATCCTTTTTCCAGCTTGTAGTATCGCAGAGCCTTGTTCAGCTCTGAGTCAGGTGAGGCCATGGAGGTCTGCAACTGCTGGAACACATCTGACAGACACTCCCGATCCTTGTAGAAACCTTTAGCTCGCAGGAGCTGCTCGACGATACTCCCAGCCATGATAAGGTATTCGAGGAAGCAGATATGCCCCTTACCAAATCCTAGATAGAGCTTCACAGCTGTCAGCTCCTCTGTCAGCTCAGCACCGGAGAGCTGAGCGAGCTCATCTGGTGTCTTCTTCTTGTAGTCCTTCAACTCCCTCCGGAAGACCTCATAGTACTTCTCGCATGTTTAAAATGTCTCAATAGAGAGATGAATATTCCTGAGTACCAACCCAGTCAACTGGCAGATGCAGACTGGGATGATCTTATTAGATCTCTCGACAGGGGACGCAGACATTTAACAGCTTTCTAACCTCAGTGCTTAAACAATGGCATCAGCGGTATAGATCGTGAAGCAACTGCCCGAGAGCCAGCCGAGTCTTCAGAAGGTGGAGAACCTGCTGCGAACCAAGACACAGAAGTTACTGACCAAAGCAAAACCTCTGGCAGTCCATGTCGCCAGTAACATGGCGGCGAATGTGGCCGTGGTGAAGATATACTTGCAACAGTGATGAGTTGGGTGGCTGGGCACTGTCTCGGAATAACTCACCCCATCCCGAAGATTGGCATCAGTGGTGCTCCTATACTGCCGCCGCCAAGATCATGGGTGAATGTGTTACACTAATGGAGGCCACACTTCGAGGGCTAGCAACGAGTGCAATGGCTGAGATCATCGTCGCCTACGTTTAACCCCTCTGAATAGTGAGAGATGGATCACGAGACCCATGCAGCATATGAGGCATGACATGCCGGATGGTGGTGTGTAGCCCATAGTCGAGCACGTGACTGAGGATCACCAATGCCCGGGAATGGTGGGCCGCCCACAAGGCATGCCCCTGCAGCGAGGTCCAGTAGTCTGAGCACTGCCACCTATTCCCTTGGCCGACTGCGTGGTCTTCCTATGCCCAACTATTTCACTTGGGGTATGACTAGTGGGTTTAAGCCGTGTATATAGCACTATGACTCACAGACCTAGAAAGCAAAGAGCTATGCGATCTTGCTCACTTAGGCGAGGCACGCCTCGGTTCAGAGGACACTGTTGCCCCTATCTCCTTCCTACACTTCGATGAGAAGGGAGACCCGCGGGAGATTCGAGGTACCATCCCATCTGGAACACTGATATGGTAGGACAATCGGCCATTAATAAGGCCAAGACTGTATACAAGGGGATGGGCATCAAAGATATGGCAACGATGCGAGGTATGCTCGGAGTCGATGAGGCTGGTGCCATCAAGGTTATGGCTGAGTCCTATGCACAAGACCTGGTTATGGATCTCCTGAAACTACGGAGCTCATTCCAACAGGATGGAGAGAATCGCAGGGTAGGCACCATCGGCCTGAGCAATATCACTGTCGATGGCAGAAAAGGTGCTACCGCCAGCCTCCAGCTACCAGAGGTGAAGAAGTCAGGGTTCTTTGGTTTGCCGTTTAAGACCACAGGATAGTCATGGCTTCCCGAGCATGTATCACACAGATACTGGATGTGCTAGACACTGTGGTTGCTGACACAGGCCCTCTACGCTATCTTCTCAGCTGCTGCTGGGATTTCATGCTTGACACCTCCATCACATCCTTCGTATCCGCTGGAGGTGCAGGATTTCCCACTCTGCCGGCAAAAGAACTGGTGCAGGAAGTACTGCCATTTAGTCTCCCAGATATAGACAAGACTACCGCCGACCAAGTGCTAATCATCCTCCGCATGCATGTCTGTACCATTCGACAGTAAGCTGGCCGATTCTGCCCTGGTGGTGCTGATCATTGCCCCATCAGGACACGGGAAAAACATCTTGCTGCGGGCTCTCCTGGCTGAACATCTACACTCTCAATACATCCTTCTGGTGAGGTGGTTGACCATAATGATCAATGGTACAATGGCCCAATCACCAAGACGCAAATCCTGCAAGCACTGATGGAGAAACTGCTGGCAGCCCGACTGACAGGACCACTTGTTCTAGTTATCAATGACCCTGCAATGGACCAGAAAACAGTCACCTACCTCAGCAACATCACCAGGGGCATCCGGCACACACAGATAACTGTCTTCATCGTCTTTCAGAAGTACACCCGTGAGATCTCACCAGACATCCGCCACAATGCCCAGTTGCTATACTTCAGCTCCAAGTGTGGACGTGCCCTGCTCGAGACCATATACGACAGCCTAACCCTCAAGGAGACCAAAGGGTACTTTATTGCAGGTGTACAGAGGGCAGCTGAGCTGTACCACTTCATCTTCAGCAACAAAGAGACAGGTGAGCTGTGACACTTCAAGCCATCTCTGGAAAAGGCACAGACCTTCACCTATAAGCTGAATCCAGCCAGGAAACTAGCCTCCTCTACGCATTATCGCTGACAGACTGTCGCAGCTGCCGCAACCTTTTTGAAGGCTGCGCGGTCTCCGCTACTTCGTCCACTGTCTCTGCTACTTCGTCAGATGCTTGAAAACTTTCATCAGAAGCTTGAGGAACTTCGTCAGAAGCTTGAGGAACTTCATCAGAAGCTTGAGGAACTTCGTCAGAGGCCTGTTGTTGAAACTCTATCCACTGAGGTTCAGTTTCTAAGACTCTCTTCTTCTGGAAATTCTCATGGAAGATCCAGTTTGTCCATGTGCAACGAGCATCTGACTTGCGAGCGGATTTGATGAGGTAGTCCTGGTAGTTATCTGGGAATTTCATAAATGCTGGCAGATTCCTGGCCAATCTCCTACGCCCTCTTTCATTGAAGATGTGCTCAACAGCCTCCTTGCGGCCAACAGTGCGCCCCTCCTGAGTACCTTCTGCATGACCAGTGTCATGGCTCTCAGCTACAGCGGCACTGACCTTGTCCCTGAGGTAGTTATTTGCTTCAGACTGGAGGCTATCCAGCATCTCTCGCTCTTCCTGGCTATGGAGGCTAAATACGGCAGCCCACTTCCCGACCCGTAGTAGATCTTTGGGGTCGACCCTCGCCTTTTGGAGAGCTAGAATCACAGGACTGTTGGTTGGGGCCATGTGTAGTGTGGGTAGTACCTTGCCCTGGGTTCTGTCAAACTTCCGGTAGAGTATCTGAGTCAGGAGTTCTTTTGTACTACGAGCTGGTGCTCATTCCCCTATGGCAGCCAGTATCTCCGCATCAGACGGAGGTGTGACCTTGGCTCGCTCGTGGATAATGTTGATGTCATGAAGCAGTCCTCGGACCGTGTCACAGTGGGACAGTGCATGCCATGGCTGTCATGCCGATTTGTCCTGCTGCCTATAGACAATCTGCTGGGGAACTTTACCGAACATGGCAGCCATTTAACCCTCTATATACCCAGACCTTAAACATGCTGCAGTATGTGCAACACCCACATGGGGCCATTGAACCTGTGAAATCGCACTGCACTGATCCTCGGAAGGCCTGCCTGACGGTCATTCGACCCAGTATACACGATGAGAACCCATTGTCCGCTACTGGGAAGTACATTGACTTTGCAATCTCGGCACAGATCCACGAGATCAAGAGCATGACACTCGAGTTCAAGCTTCAGAGCACAATAGAACAAACGGTAGAGCTCCGGCAGGTTCTGAGCAGGTTGGAGATCATACAGAGCAACAGCACCGTGGACACCACCTATGTGAACGATGAGTACCGAGTCCTAGGTCCACTGGCTCGTGGACCAACCTTCTATGCGAAGGAAAAGGGGTACTATGCTGTGGGGTGCAATGAGGGGTTCGAACTACGGGCAGGCGTCGAGAAGCCTGTGGCAGTTCCACTCTTAACCATCCTCGAGAACACACACGTGAATCTGGCTGCCATGCAGGATAGGCTGTTCCTCTGGGTGTACACTGAGCAGCTCACAGATGAGACGATGAATGCTCCAAGACTTCATGTCTGGCATGACGAGAATGACCAGGAACTGAAGCAAACGAGTTCCAAACAGCGGATCATGCATGTGGAGTGAGAACACCAGCAGGTCCAAGCCACATCTGACCAATGGGTAGAGCTGACATTGCAACGTGGTGCATCAGACTGTGACGCTGTTGCGGTCCTGATTCAGAAGGGAGGAGCCATCCAGCATGTGGATACGCTAGACGACTTCAAGCTTGTGGTGGCTGGGACCAATGTTCTTGGTGAGGTACGCGAGCTGGCTGACTGCCAACTCTACAGACAGAAAACTAAGTCATATGCACTTCTGTGACTAACCAGTGGAAGCGATGACCTCGAGTCGGCACTCGAGGGCCGCCACCACATCGGGGGCAGGAACATCCCACCTAATCAGTGCAACCGGCTCAGCTTCAACATCGGAAACCTCATAGCTGGGACTCGCTCATTAGGTGTGATGGTACTTTACTTTGGCTATGCTAAGGTATGCGTGTTGAACACATCAGGTATTCAGCTTGAGCGTGCGTAGAGCACGACTCCTGTCATCACCGCTGCAGCTGCCACCACTACTATAAGCTCTGCTGTCTTCTGACCTGTCGATGTTTCATAGTCGAGCGCTTGCTCAGATATCTTTACAGCCTCCTTGTACTCATCGAGACTCTCATCTGCCTCTTTGAGGCGCTGGTTGGCCTGAGCTCGGAGTTGGCGTCGGCGTGCCTCCCTCTGGCGCATATGCTCGAGGGCTTTGCTGTACTCAAACTTCTCCTTAGACAGCTTCTCCATCGCCTGGTTATGACGCTCACGCTCTTCTTGTCGGCGAAGCTGAGTCACCAGTTCGCTAAGGCGAACATGCCCGCATTCAAGATTGTGGATGCCATGCTATGGACTATAGTTTAAAGCTACTATATAGCCCCCCCCCCCCCAGCGACGGACATGTATGAACCAGAGGCTTATGAAGATCCAGTCGAGGATATAGATGATGAGGACTATGATGAGGACTATGATGAGGAGGATTATGATGCAGACGACTACGATGTAGCGGGGACCGTGGGTGAGTATGATGATGTAGCGGAGACTGCACCTGAATCCCGCAGGCTAGTACACAGAGCAAAAGGAATCTATCACACTTACATAAAAGGTTCTATCGGTCCGCTGGCAGCAGTTGGGGCTCTGATCGCTCTGTTCACAACGAAGGCTGGCGAGACGGTCCGCAAGATCGCCAACAATGCTCTCCATGGGGTGGAGAAGATTTCTGAAGCCATACCAGCCATCGCCTCAGGAGAAGGTACGTTCTTCGGAGTCGCAGGCCCTTGGCTACCATACGTTGCCATAGCGCTCGCAGCCATCTGGGCCGCCGAACATTTAAGGCATACTATATAAGGATGGCCTCTCTGTACGACCTGGTCATGTCACTTAACTTCCAAGGGTTGGTCAGTAAACTACTGTTCAGTGAGGATCCAGCAGAGATTAGACGCCAGTGTACGGAGGTGTTTGAGGAGGTCTTCAGTGATGGTCGAATGAATGACGGCCATCTGTTCGTCTGCTTAGAGTTCATCCAGGCCGTGCATGACAGGACGGGAGTGGACGTCAGTAATGAAATTCGGTAGTTTATCAACCGTCTTTCTTGAGGAACTCTACTATCAGCCTGGTGGATATTACCGTGAGCCCGCTCAACTACTCGAGGCTGCACGTCGCAAGGGCCACAACTTCACATTGGAGACAGTTTTTGGAGTTTTATTTTTTTTTGTTTCATGACAGTCGTTACCGCAGGGCATCATGGTGGAACGATCACATTCCAGTGGGCTCATGCAGTCATTGCTGCAAAAATTGAACACCACCGTATCATCCCTGTTGTTCGTCTCTCCGGTGTCTCTAGCTGTCATCTCCAAGATGGAAAGAACGGTGCCAGCGCGCAAATTTACTTTACTTAATTAAAAAGTAGCAAACAGTTTTTATTGTTTGCTTGCTACTTAGGACGGTCCACGTAGAAACGAAAAAAGGTGTGTTAATTTTATATCTCGCCAGCGGTACCAAACCGATCGAGCCATATATAGAGGGTATCGTGAAAGGTATCCCTGCGGGTGTGTGGGGTAGGGGGAAAGTCTGGACAGGGCACGTCAGTTGGTTGAATAAAAACTATATCTGGCTCAGGCTGGCCAAAAATTATTGGTGCCTCACGCGGGCCTCCATCACAGGAAAATGCATACAACGCCGCAGTGGAGTAAGAGAGGAAAACAGAAGAGAGAGAAGCATCCTGCAATACACATGCAGAGGAAAATGGAGAACCTATACCATTAAAGTGCAAAGGATGACTATCCTTACTATTTGCTTGAGAGGAAATATACCACGGTACCGTTCCGGTGCGCCTTGTGAAAAGGCAACCTGTGGGAAGCTGACTATAAAAATGCAAGGGAAGGATGGATGTGTTCTCACCATTTGTGTGCAGATGGCTAGAAAGACATCCCACGGTAAAATTGAGGAGAAAAAATATGTCACCCCTAACATCTACAAGGTTGGGAATATAAAATTTTGCGAGAGGAAAGTGCCTCGCACGGGCCTCCATCAAAAGAAAGATGCCTTCAACGCCGAAGCGGAGGAGGAGAGCGGTAAAAATGTCCGCCCTCCTATCTTACAATGTTGAAAAAGAGTATTATGTGGTTTTATCCTAATGTAGTTATTTTAATGTTGGTGTGATGGTGTATATGTAAATATGGGGTGGCGGATCCTTATGGGATTCAGCACCATCATTTTGTGTAAGTTAAAGATCTATTTTAGTTGGTACCACTCTGTACTTTGCGGACGTTATGTGGGCCCAAACTACAGTTTTAAGTTTTACGTCCAAACATAAATTTTTAGGCCGCAAATGGTGTAGCACCAATTGTCTTTAATGAATACGTCTCCTGGCGAGGATGCTCGGTACCATTGCCAATACCCCACGGAGCATCTCTCCTCAGACCGACAGCGTGCAACATGTTGTCTGGTGGTAGCTTCAGAGCCGCAGAGCGATCCCTCCACATACCGCATCACAACCACAAATAACAACACATGGACAAATCACATTGACGGAAGCGTGTTTAGAAAGCGGTTCTTAGCTAACTTACGGTGGGGAGCGAGAAACGTATTTCCCATCTATGGTGGCGTTCCCACAGGGCGGGGTGAGCTCTAAGGCTTTACCCAATCACCATCAGGAGTTAGATTGTGATCCGTGTCTCTATCCATGTCTCTATCCATCACCTGATGTTTCGAGTATGGACCATATGAGATCCATGCCCTGGCGCTACCATTTAGCTGCTTTAGGTTTGGAGATTATTTTCTCGGCACAAGATGATCCACGCTGCGTAGCTCTTATGGGCTATGGTCAAAACATGAATTCACTGACGCTGGATGCGTCCATTGATTATTACCACCGTTTCTGTCGTGGTACGGCAAGTCTGGTGAGACATTTAAGAGCACCACCGTTTTTACATACTGATTTGGCTGGTAACAGTGGAAAAGTCTTACACCGCAATGAATGCACCACTGGTGATGGTACTGAGAATAAAGAGCCTTCTTTTAATTTAGAATTTTGCCCCTGTTGATCTACCAGGAGCGTCCAAAAACTTATTGTGGTGCACAGCGCAGTTGTCCTGAGAGGGAACCTGACTGTAATACACTGTATTGGTCTAGATTGCAGAACGTGAGCTATATGCAGTAGGCAGAAAAGGAACGAGTTCCCAATCAGACCGAAGCCGCCTCAGTTCTAACTGAGTCCGTGTGTGTTGTAATATTTAAGGCGTTTATATGCTAGTTCCCAATGCTAGGGTCTAGACTCACGCCTGGCCTTTATGGTTTCTGTTGAATTCTTGTGAATTCTTGTGACGTCGGTTTGTGCATTAGCTTGTGTGTGTGTGTGTGTGTGTGTGTGTGTGTGTGTGTGTGTGTGTGTGTGTGTGTGTGTGTGTGTGTGTGTGTGTGTGTGTGTGTGTGTGTGTGTGTGTGTGTGTGTGTGTGTGTGTGTGTGTGTGTGTGTGTGTGTGTGTGTGTGTGTGTGTGTGTGTGTGTGTGTGTGTGTGTGTGTGTGTGTGTGTGTGTGTGTGTGTGTGTGTGTGTGTGTGTGTGTGTGTGTGTGTGTGTGTGTGTGTGTGTGTGTGTGTGTGTGTGTGTGTGTGTGTGTGTGTGTGTGTGTGTGTGTGTGTGTGTGTGTGTGTGTGTGTGTGTGTGTGTGTGTGTGTGTGTGTGTGTGTGTGTGTGTGTGTGTGTGTGTGTGTGTGTGTGTGTGTGTGTGTGTGTGTGTGTGTGTGTGTGTGTGTGTGTGTGTGTGTGTGTGTGTGTGTGTGTGTGTGTGTGTGTGTGTGTGTGTGTGTGTGTGTGTGTGTGTGTGTGTGTGTGTGTGTGTGTGTGTGTGTGTGTGTGTGTGTGTGTGTGTGTGTGTGTGTGTGTGTGTGTGTGTGTGTGTGTGTGTGTGTGTGTGTGTGTGTGTGTGTGTGTGTGTGTGTGTGTGTGTGTGTGTGTGTGTGTGTGTGTGTGTGTGTGTGTGTGTGTGTGTGTGTGTGTGTGTGTGTGTGTGTGTGTGTGTGTGTGTGTGTGTGTGTGTGTGTGTGTGTGTGTGTGTGTGTGTGTGTGTGTGTGTGTGTGTGTGTGTGTGTGTGTGTGTGTGTGTGTGTGTGTGTGTGTGTGTGTGTGTGTGTGTGTGTGTGTGTGTGTGTGTGTGTGTGTGTGTGTGTGTGTGTGTGTGTGTGTGTGTGTGTGTGTGTGTGTGTGTGTGTGTGTGTGTGTGTGTGTGTGTGTGTGTGTGTGTGTGTGTGTGTGTGTGTGTGTGTGTGTGTGTGTGTGTGTGTGTGTGTGTGTGTGTGTGTGTGTGTGTGTGTGTGTGTGTGTGTGTGTGTGTGTGTGTGTGTGTGTGTGTGTGTGTGTGTGTGTGTGTGTGTGTGTGTGTGTGTGTGTGTGTGTGTGTGTGTGTGTGTGTGTGTGTGTGTGTGTGTGTGTGTGTGTGTGTGTGTGTGTGTGTGTGTGTGTGTGTGTGTGTGTGTGTGTGTGTGTGTGTGTGTGTGTGTGTGTGTGTGTGTGTGTGTGTGTGTGTGTGTGTGTGTGTGTGTGTGTGTGTGTGTGTGTGTGTGTGTGTGTGTGTGTGTGTGTGTGTGTGTGTGTGTGTGTGTGTGTGTGTGTGTGTGTGTGTGTGTGTGTGTGTGTGTGTGTGTGTGTGTGTGTGTGTGTGTGTGTGTGTGTGTGTGTGTGTGTGTGTGTGTGTGTGTGTGTGTGTGTGTGTGTGTGTGTGTGTGTGTGTGTGTGTGTGTGTGTGTGTGTGTGTGTGTGTGTGTGTGTGTGTGTGTGTGTGTGTGTGTTGATCGTTGTCTCTCGATTTTGTCTCATGTTGCTGTTCTTGTCCATGGCTTTTCTGTTGCTCCTCATGCTTGGGCGTGGGTGATGGCGATGGCCTAACCTGGACCTAACTGGGTTGGGGAAGGGATGGGGTAGGTGCTGGGTCGGGGGAGGGGGAGTAGGTGCGTACGGTCTTATGACCTGATGTACCCAGGGGGGGGCTTTAGGTCAGAGACCTCACCGACCCCTTTGGGGGGAGTGGGGAGGTTGGGTTGTGGGGGTCTTTCGGGTCCTGGGACCCATTTGCTCTTCTGGCCATCATCCGAGCAGGCACCAGCGCGCACTTGTTTGATTTTGATTGGTTAGGTAGCCCGTATGGTGACTGTGTCCGTCCGAGGACGAACTCGTTCAGTCATCCGGGTTACATCCCTCCATAGTCCCATCGAAAAGTCCGAAAGATTCTAATTCTAACAATTTTGTTTTGTTTTTGTAATCCGTATGTTGCGTGGTTCCATCCGAGGACAAATCCATTCAGCATCCGGTTTACTTTGGTTATGCCGAAATTTTTTGGCCTACCTAACCCTAGCTCACGTTCACACAGTGATGGGCACTGTATGACGGGACCTCAATTTAAAGTCCCATCCGAGAAGACTGAGCAAGTGGGGCCAAGTACATTGCTTAAGCGTACTCCAGCAGCTTGCTGTGCCCAGAGTTGTCCGTCAGTCTGTCCATTTGTTGTTTGGTTTGTCAGTCCGTTCGACAGACAAGCATACCTGCCTATGGGCCGCGAATGAGATGGATACACGTCCATTTTCCTCGCGGTCCGCCAGCAGGCAGGCCCATCTGTTGTTCTGTTGTCCATTCCAGTCTTCCATCTGTCTTTCTGACCGTCTGTCATTGTTGTGTTCGTTGCTGCATTTTAGCTCCAGCTCCAGCTCTGGATCTGAAAGAAAAGGAGGGGAACAATGCTGAAAGAAAAGGAAGGAGAAGACAGACATTGTGGACAGGTGTTTTGGGGCATGTACTCAGATACTCTGGGTCATCATTCATGACAATCTCACGATCCTTAAATGGAAAAATCAAGCCAGATAAAAAGTTTTCAAGAATTTAATAACAATTCATAGAATGATATCACAAGTAACATACTATATAGGCCATGCATACAGCAAATCATTCACTTACACGTATTTCCCCTCGGACCTGACACCTCATGCGCCTAGGGGAAAAAGTGTGATGCGATTCCCCTCGGACCTGATACCTCATGCGCCTAGGGGAAGTGATTTGCGTTACTCCTCGGACCTGACACCTCACGAGGGTGGTGAGGCAGTAAATGCTGCAGTGACCATGGGGGTCCGTGGTGGGGTGGCAGTAAATGCCGCAATGGACGAGAGGTCGATGGTGGGAAGGCAGTAAATGCCGCAGGTGAGGCCGGGGATTGGAAGGCAGTAAGTGCCGCAGGACAGGCCTGGGTCGTAGAGGCCGCAGAAGAGTGCTTCTTGCGCCGTCTCACGTGTTTGCTTTTTTGACATCACAAATAACATACTATATAGGCCATGCACGCAGCAAATCATTCGCTTACACATATTTCCCCTCGGACCTGACACCTCATGCGCCTAGGGGAAAAAGTGTGATGCGATTCCCCTCGGACCTGACACCTCATGCGCCTAGGGGAAGTGATTTGCGTTTCTCCTCGGACTTGACACCTCACGAGGGTGGGGAGGCAGTAAATGCTGCAGTGACCATAGGGGTCGGTGGTGGGGTGGCAGTAGATGCTGCAATGGCCGTAGCGGTCGATGGTGGGAAGGCACTAAATGCCGCAGGAGAGGCCGGGGATTGGAAGGCAGTAAATGCTGCAGGACAGGCCGGGGTCGTAGAGGCCGCAGAAGAGTGCTTCTTGCGCCATCTCACGTGTTTGCTTTTTTGACATCACAGATAACATACTATATAGGCCATGCACACAGCAAATCATTCGCTTACACGTATTTCCCCTCAGACCTGACACCTCATGCGCCTAGGGGAAATAGTGTGATGCGATTCCCCTCGGACCTGACACCTCATGCGCCTAGGGGAAGTGATTTGTGTTTCGGACCTGACACCTCATGAGGGTTGTCTCAGTTGTTGTTTCAGTCGGTGTCTTGGGCTAATCAAAATGTGTTCTGATTATGTGATGTGTTTGTCCGATGCAAGCACGAACTTGATTAATTCGTGGTTGATCTGTCGGTCACGCATCGCTATAATGTCTTCTACAGGGTCAAGATTGAGGTTTCCCTTTCTCAGCGTATTGATGAGTTCCTTTCTAATGTCTGTATATTCAGTGCACCGTAGGAAGAAGTGGTCTAGAGTTTCAGTCTCCTTGCAGGCCTCACATTGGTCTGTGTCTGACAGGTTGAGTTTTTTTCGTATCTGGTTAACGCTGATCCGACCCATTCTGATGTGGCGTAATACAATGTCGCTTTGGCGTCCTGGGATGTGGTTTTGGTATTTGCGTTTGACTCCAGGGACGACTCTGTACAGGGATCTGCTGGTTGTGCTTTCGTCCCATTGTCTTTGCCATTTGCTGTTGATGTGCCCTTTGACCAGGGCGTTTGCTTCGGACTTTGAGAGTCCTATGCTGGTCATAGTTCCATCTTTGAGCGCTTGCTTGGCTGCCTCGTCCGCCTGTTCATTGCCTTTAATGTCAACATGGCTTGGGACCAAGTCGATGTCCACGGTTGTGTTGTCAGTCACCACAGTTGCATACAGCTGCCGGATTTCCTTGATTAAGTTGTCCCTGCTCTTGCTGCTGCTAGATTTGAAGCTTTTCACCGAGCTTAGTGAGTCTGTGAGTATAACGTATTTGCCTGGATTTGCTGTTTTAATCCATTCTAGAGCCTTTTTAATTGCCACCAGTTCGGCTGTGAATATTGACAGGTGATTCGGGAGCTTGTACTTGAGGACTTCTTCCTGGTCGCCTATGACTACTCCTGCTCCGCATTCGCCGGAGTTGGGCATTTTGGAGGCGTCGGTATAGATTTTTCTGTGCTCCTTCCATCTGTTGTCAATGTTTTCCAGAGCATAGCTCTTGATTAGCGCTGGTGGATCTTTCTTGCTTATCTGTGAGGATAGGCTGTCATGCGCCTTGATCTGCGGAAGTAGCCATGGCGGGTCAGGAGCCTGCCTTGAGCTTTCTATTTCGACGTTTACCAGTTCAGTGGCACTGGCGAGCTCTGTCATTAACAGGCCTGGTGGTTTGGTCTTTTTGGTCATTTTGGGCAGTACCTTGTGTCTTAGGTGCTCCTTGCATGGTAGACATACATCCCTGGTAGGGTGTGTGGGTGCAGAGCTTTGTAGGTATGTCCAGAATTTGAGAAGCCGTTCCTCTCTTCGCAGATCTAATGGGATTTCTCCACACTCTACGTTGATTGCGTCTCGAGGGCTACTCTGTGAGGCACCACAGCAAATGTGCAGGCATTTTGTTTGGAGGGTGTCAATGGTTTCTAACAGTGACTTTCTCGCCGTGGCATATGCTTCGCATCCATAGTCTATCCTTGACAGGATTAGGCCGCGGTATAGCATAAGCATGCTCGGCAGGTCTGCACCCCAGGTGTGCTTTGTTAATGAGCGAAGGAGATTTAATTGCTTGAAGCATCTCTCCCTCAGACTCTTGATGTGGGGGTTCCATGTGAGCTTTCCGTCAAATGTTAGTCCCAGGAATTTTGCTTCAGCACATGTCTTGACTTTCTGTCCATTGAGGTACAGATTTGCATCATGGCCTATGTATTTAACATTGGTAAAGTTGATTTGAACTGTTTTTTCCGCAGACAGTTTGAAACCATTTTTTTGCACCACCGTGAGACTATGTCCAGAACTTTCTGCATGGTCTTACGTGCACGGTCTATCTTCGCATATTTGTTCCACAGTGCTGTGTCATCAGCAAAAATAGACCCACCTATTGCGTTGGGACCCAGTGCATGGTCTTTTTTCAATGTCTTTGGGTAGATCACTCATCATGATATTGAACAGTAGGGGACTTATTACCCCACCCTGTGGGGTGCCGTTTTCCAGTGTTTGTTCCCTAGACATTTGCCCATTAACGCGGACGCTAATCCTTCTGTTATCGAGAAAATCTCGTATCCAGAATAGGATGCGGCCACGGTAACCAAAGTCATAGAGCTTTTTTAGGACTCCGTTTCGCCACATCATATCGAAGGCTTTCTCGACGTCTAAGAAAACTCATATTGTTGTGTTTCCTCTTCCCGCATCTAGGGCTTTCTTGGCTGCCTCAGTCAATCTGACTAGGTGGTCCGTAGTGCGTCTGCCCTTTCTGAAGCCGCTCTGCCATGGGTGGAGTAGACCGTTATGTTCGAACTCATGTTCTAGACGGTTTTTGATCATCCTCTCCATGACATTGCATAGACAGCTCGTCAGGGAGATTGGCTGGTATGATCTTGGGTCAGTTTTGTCCTTCCCTTGTTTTGGGATAGGAACCACGATCCCAGTTTTCCAAACTGAGGGCATTTTTCCAGAGCTCCATACGAGGTTGTAGAGATTGAGTAGCATTTGTTTACCCTCCTCTAGCATATTACGAAGCATGTCGTATTTCAGGCCGTCCTCACCTGGTGAGGAGCTTTTGCCTCTGCCAAGGGCTTGCTCAAGCTCCATTCTGTTGAATGGTTTGTTGATGTCTCGGTTGTTAAGATCTTCGCATTTCCCTGAGCTGAACAGGTGATTGATATGCTCATCGACCTTTGTTTTGGTTGCTACAAAGTCATGGTCATGGTTATCATTGCTACTGGTTGCAATGAAGACTGTGGCAAGCACTTCAGCTTTTTCCTTGTCATTGGCGTGCTTTACCCCATTTGCTATGAGGGTGGGTAAGGAGTTTTTGGACTTGGGTTTTTTGCTGGCTATAGCTTTCGCTTTGCGCCATATTTGGCTTGAGGGTGTGAACCGAGTGATTTCAGAGCAGTATTGTCGCCAGTGATCGCGTTTTGCCTTTTTGATGGTTCTTGTTACCTTGGCCTGGAGTCTCTTGTGTTCAACTAGGCGTTCAATGCTGAAGTTTCTCTTTAGTCTATTCCAGGCTGTTTTCTTGAGCTTTACTGCTTCTTGGCACTCGCTGTTCCACCAAGGCACGCGTTTGTGTTTGGGGTTACTGTCTGGCCTTGATTGGGGGATGGCTGAGTTGGCAGCCTTGTAGAGAATCCCCATACATTGCTCATAATATTCCTCGGTGCTGGTACTAGTGATTGGTGTCTCCAGCTCCATGGCCATTATGTGCTTGTATTCGGTCCAGTTGGCCTTTTTCAGATTCCAATTGTTCCTGTGCAGTGGCGCCTCGTTCTTGCTCTGTAGGCTTCCTATCTGTATTTTGATAGGGAGGTGGTCGCTGCCGAGGAGCTGGTCTTGGATGTCCCAGCTGGGGGTTGGTCGAAAGCCAGGTGTTATGAGGCAAAGGTCCAAGACCGACCATTCCCCATCACTAGAGTTATATCTGGTGGATCTCTGGTCATTTAGTAGGCACAGGTTGTAGTTATCAATAACCTGTTCTAATATTCGGCCTTTGGAGTTCGTGGTTTTGCTCCCCCATAGGGCATGGTGGGAGTTGAAGTTGCCCAGAAGTATTGTTTCACCTTCTAGGCCTTCAAGGAGCTTGTCGTAGTCCGAGGAAGAGTGCAACCTGGGACTATAGACGTTTACAATATTAATAGTTTCGTGATTGATTTCTATTTCTATCGTAAGGTGCTCTACGCTACTCTCACATTGTGGCAATCTTTTGTAGGAAAGATTACTTTTTATGAGGGTCGCTATGCCGCCACCGCCTTCACCCCTAGAGGTGGTTGCAGATTATGTGGTACGGTCTTGTCTTTCGACATTGTAGTTGTACCTTTTGAAAATCCTGGTTGGGTTTCAGACGGGTTTCCTGTAGACATATAATGTCTGGGTGGTCATTTTCGTTGTGGAATGTGTTCCACAGTTCGTCAAGGTTGGCATTAGACCGGGTGCCTCGAACGTTCCATTGAAGAATTTTTACCCCCATGATTAGTTTGATGAGGAGCAAAGTTCTACGAATTTCGCAACGAGACCGTCGACATCGACCTTGTTCCTTGCTGCCTCGTTGCCAATGCAAACTGATGATATGATCGTCTCTATGATCAGTCTGAAAGTTTGGACATTTAGAACAATTTTATGCTCTCCAACAATCGGGGTGGGTCCTACCTCGCTCGTTGGTGTCCCTCTGGTGATCTCGGCCGGCAGGTCACTGCAGCTGCCAGTACTGCTAGTGGGGTTCACAGGTTTGATAACCTGTTTTTCCACTAGAGTTACCTCCAATGGGCCGATTGGTTCAGCCCTTTGGTTTCGGGCCCTGCTCCTTCTTATGACTTTCAGCCCTTTGCAGGCGGGTTTTTTAGGCGTTTTTGTTTGCCTTTTGGCCTGTTTACAGGCTTTGCTGGCCGGACTCCCAAGCGGGAGGGTGGGCGTGGCCGTCTCTATTGTGGGTGGCTCAGTAGGAGCCTCCTCCCCTTTTCCCTGGTGTCTCATCACTGAGCAGTCCCTCTTGGGGGTGGCCAGCTTCCTCCTTACGGATTCAGCCCTTTTCTGCCATGCTGTTCTTTCCAGAGGTTTGGCTGGTCCACGTGCTGGTATTCCGGCTGGCTGTTCAGTTCTCCTGCTTATTTGCTGGGTAACCCTCTTCTTGGCCTCCCCGTATGAGACCTGCTCTGTTGTTTTAACCTTGAGGATGTCCTTGGCTTTTTGCAAAGCCGGGCATCCGCGATATGCAGCACTGTGGTTACCCTTGCAATTTCTACAGTGGGGGGGGGTCTGCTGGCAGTCCTCGCGTTTGTGGTTCCCTCCACAGTTGACGCATGCGCTGGCTTTGGTTCTGCAGTGCTTTGCCACGTGACCCAGCAGGTGGCATCTGAAGCATCTGATGGGCTCTGGGATGTATGGTTTGACATAGAAGGTCATCCATCCCAGTTTGACCTTACTTGGCAGTGCGTCTGAGTTGAAAACCAGTTTCACTGCATAAGTCGGTCTGGCTGTTCCGCCAATCCGGCCCACCCATTCCACTTTGCGTTCCCCCTGGGCGTTCAGTTCTTCTTTTATGTTGTCATTCGTGAAGTCACTTGGGACTCCCGATATGACATCTACCGCTTTACTTAGTCTGGTGTTTTTGGTGGTGTATTCTTCAATAGACACCACGTGGCTGCCTATCGTTGTGATTTTCAGCAGCTTCTGGAACTGCCCTTCACTGGTGGAGGTTACCAAAACCTCCCCGTCCCTTTTGTCTAGGCCTGCCAGCATGCCCACCATGGCATACAGCAACCTATAGATTACCATGCGGGTTAACCCCGCAAAATCATCTCCCGCGAGTCCCTTGACCCTGACCCTCCTTCCCTGGGTACCATCTCTCTGCCCCCCCCCCCCCCCCCCATGTCCCACCTCCCTCCCTTCCCTACTGGACGCACAACCCAGGGAACCTCCGCTCTGCGCGGTGGTTGGGTCTCTCCCTCCCGCTGGGGAGCTCCCCCTGTCCCGAGACCGCTTGCTGGGAGTGCCTTCCCTTCCTCCCACTTCCTCCCCCTCCTCTAACACCCCGACCAGCCTCTTCCTTTTGGGGGCCTGGTGTATCACCACCCTTCTTAGGGGTGCTTTGTGGTGTGTTCTGGAGATTGCTCTCCAGGATCACCACTTGCTGGGCCACCTGTTCGTGGGTGAACTCTTCCATTGCCACTTCGTCATTGTCTTTGCCACCGAGTTGGCTGTGTCCAGTTGACCACCACCAGTATCATGCGCCACTTCAGGAAGCTGTTTGAGGAAGCCAGCTTCCTCCATGTTGCTTACCCAACGGTGTGGATTATTTAGAAGGTAGTGTGTAGTAGGAAAATTTAGTAGGTACAGTATGAGAGATAGGATAGAATGCAGTAGGATTAATGTGTTAAGGAGATGAGTAGAGTAGGCTGTGAAAGGCGGAAGTGTAGAGAGAAGAGGTAGAATATGCCTAGTAAACGTTACCAGTATACCAGTGCTGTGTCATCCCCTTCGGTAAAATTCGCGAAAATTCCAACTAAGCAACTGAAAGGAAGATTTCAAAAAATCTTTTTTTTTTTCCTCGAAAATTGGTGTCGATAACTGAGTCTGACTGTGAGAGCGTCTTTTATACTCGGTGAGAGGCTGCACCAGCGTTCTCAACCAATCAGAGCGCACGTTGTGTATTGTAGTTCGGATCAACCGGTCAGGTGCT
Source organism: Chaetoderma sp. LZ-2023a (assembly GCA_034401795.1). Classification (NCBI taxonomy): domain Eukaryota; kingdom Metazoa; phylum Mollusca; class Caudofoveata; order Chaetodermatida; family Chaetodermatidae; genus Chaetoderma; species Chaetoderma sp. LZ-2023a. The sequence goes on along the minus strand of CM067374.1, from coordinate 55,275,492 downwards.
GGCCGTACCAGCTGAGCTGTGTGCCCGTCCTGGATTCGTTCCATGAACACGCCCCCGCCCCCCTGGGTAGAGCTATAAGCGTATACAAGCCTATGAGAGAGATTTCGTTGTAAAAGTTCATTAAAACGTGTGGCGCGATTGCACGCGCCGGCCGCTGCATTGACAGAGCGCGTATATCACGTCCAAGAGCGGGTAGCACCTTTAATGTACCGAGTAGGTACATTGTAATTCTTTATATTTGCTTGTTCCCGCCAAATCTGGTATCGATCAAGACTAGAATTCGACGGGCTTTCTAAATCTGTAAACGATTTCAAAATCGGTTAAGAAATGGCTGAGTTATCCACGGAAAAGCCCCTTTTGATTATTTTCAAAATATTGCCGTGACGTCATAACCACGTGCACGCAGAAGTTCTAGAATGTTCTAGACCATTCGTCTGCGTCATTATTAGCTGCGCGCTGATTGGCTATTGCTCGGCCGATGATTGCTTGAGGCCTGCGCCTATGACGTCACGAGTAGTATAAAAGGAGATGGAATCCAGAGATCAAGAGCATCCTCGGCCAGGGGCCGAACAGGTTGGATCTGTAAGCAGCTACGACCAGCCGGGACAGTTATTAAGCAAATCACCTCTGTCTCGGAAAGTTTCTCTCCCGTAGCACTGCGGCAGCCACCCAACCCACCGCATCTTAAGAATTTTGTGAACTTTTTTTGAAACTTCCGACAATATTGTTCACGTGTAAATCGAGAACCAAACTAGGAACAAAACCTGCGGTGAGGCCTTTCCCGGCCTGAAAATGTGATTCTACAGATGTAGGGCAGCGATGTTCTTTGGTGGATGACTCACCGGATCTGCCGGCCACGCCAAAAACTGGTTATTCAACCCTTGCACTGATGTCGTGTAGGTTTATTTAAACTTTTTGACCTCAGCAAGTAAACTTTGCCCGGTACGCCGTAAGAGCCAACTGACGTGCCCCGCACTGTTAAGCTTAGTTATGTATCTTCATCCATATTTGACAACCCCTGCTGTCAAACGGGTTGTTCTTAACTTTCATCCATACCGTCGGTGTACGGGAACTTTCTTCCTAGTAGTAATGTTATTGTAGAACTTACTAACTGTTCGTTAGACCTTCTTATATTGTGGTTAAAGTCCTGAAGTCGCTCCGCTCTCGTCCTGGATCAGCATGCGGGAATACTGTCTGCGGGAATCTACATGCAGAGACTTTTCCAGCTTCCATAGAACGTGTCGACACACGTCACACCAATGGTGATGTATCAATTTCAATAACACAATATCCCGTCATTGAGAATGGTTACCGACTATTCAAGTAGCTAAACTTAACATCTTTAATTATTCCGTTAATTACAACTTTAATGATTATACTTCATCTTTGTAAATGGTCCTGATGACTAAAAGGAACCGTAACGGTCTTAGGACCGCTACTTATAATTTCTTGATCTGTTCATAGTTGTTTTCACTAACCACATCGTAGTAGGTCTATCAACATGTACTATATCTACTATTCTGATGATTTCACATTGTGTTACTTGTACTGGTTAGTTTTATGTATGGCGAGTAGCCATTCGTTCATATGTTTTGTTTATTAATAGAAAACTTAGGACTGCACTGCACGTAGGAAACACTATACAGCAACATTTATAAATGCATCACTTTCTCCCGCCCCAACAATTTTTCACTGAGGTCGCTGTCCATGCTATAACTCTGTTTAGCCCGGCATGCTACCGACTAAAAACCTATCTATTTAGCTCAATAGGATAGGTTTAATATGATTAGAGACAATTTCTTCGTCAAGAGACACATAGTGTACACCTCTTTTCCGGTAGTTGTGATAATTTATCCCCGCACTTCGGCAAGGTTGTGTAAAATTGGGCAACCTACCTAATGGGCCTCATATCTATAAGTTATTGTCTCTCTTCATGTTCCACTAAGCCTTATGGCTTTTTAATTGTTTGGATGTCGCTATCCGCACCATGGACTGATCCGACCCTGGGAAACTATTGGGGTTTCCGAGCGGTGATGGCCAGGGTGTGGTGTCACACACACCTCCCGTGTATCTTCTGATACGTAGTAGTTAGTTAGCCTTGCCAATGTAGGAAGCACTGCGAAAACATATTATAATTATTATTTTCTTTCTCTTCTTTTAGGAAGTCTCCCCTGCACCGCAGTGCATAACTGGGCAACTTGCGCTTAAACCTAACAATCAGGTTAAAAGGTTAGCTCTATAGGACCTGGTGACGGGCGAGATACGTATCCCCACCGAATTCTGTAAGAATGTCTGGGCAAGATGTTGGGATCTGCCACTCCCTCACGGGAAGGACATTCATGGTGGGTACTCATCTCTCCTACCCCCACCGTAACGCTAGATCAGTTGGCTAAACTTGCGTATGTGAAAAGTAACCATTGTCCTGTGACGTTTTATGTGGTTATGGAGCAAGATGTCCGGATTCTCACCAAACTTGGAGGTCTTGCAAAATAACATGTATGCACGCTGTCTTGAGTGTTGATGTCTTAGGACATCCGTTCTCAATGACAGCCGTATCTAAACGCTAGGTAGGGCACCCGCCATTTCTGGCCTAAACTAGTCCTTGTCTCTAAAAACTAAATGATAGGATTGGCATGGAAGAAGGCCCGCATAAATAAAAGCAGCACCTACTAATTCAGCCTATTTGAAACTGCATAAGACGGTGACGTGGGAATCCCTCGGGAATCGCTTGTCCCACCTTCACGTAAAACAGCACGCAACATTATAGTAATAGTTCACTAGCATGGTCTTTTCTTTATAGCATTTTGGTTGAATATAAGAGTCGCCCCATTCTGGCCAATACTCTTCTCTCGCTTTAAGCGGTGGCAGCATTTCCCTGTAACGGAGGCCCGCATGAGGCACTTGCCTCTAGCAAGGATCCAGTGACGGCGGCCCGTGCGAGGCTACTACTTCTCACCTAGAAAAACAGCTTCAGATGTAATGCCCACGCGAGGCACATAGCCTTTCGCCACTATAAAAAATAACTTTCTTTCCTTTTCAGCTTAGAGGTACAATAACTTATATTAAGTTAATTAGTGATCTCATATGCGGGAGCCTCCTTTGCGGGGATACCTCTGTAGACCTACGAGTCTGTGTGGTACCTCCGGGAGCCCCACGTTTAAAGGTTCATCAGGCTGTCTCTATGTCTTGTATTTCTGTATGCTCATTTTTATCTAGCAAACTTGACGGTCTGTTTAGGTAAAATAATTGTATAGACTTATTTGAACTAGGTCACCAAATCAAATATTGTAGGTCCATAGATCATGAAATTGCTATGGACAGGCATACTGGTGACACAAACTCATGGACTGATACTGTTGTGTTTAATGTCCGCGACGATAGTCGCACGACCCCACCGGAACGATTGAGTTCCACCCACCTTAGGAGCTGGTCTTTGTTACCCGTAGGGCAGTGTCGCACGGGACCCGTTACACCGAGACCGGGAGCTAGCCAGCGTCATCACTCGTCGTGTACATGCGACGTGGCGAGCCGACAAAAGACACTGGAACGGCCTGATGCTACCCTGCGAGCTAGAGTATGAGTTGAGGTAGCTAGAGCAATCGTGCTTGGCTCTCACCATATCAAGTACGCGTGCTGGCGATGTCTACACTTTAGCCGGAGCTCTCAATAGTCCGTCTTAACTTTACCGTTTCTTTGCCAGATCTGAACCGATTTTATTTCTGTCAGAGTTTTGAATTCTCCATTCAATTCTGGTAATGGTACATACCAAAATCATGGAGAACAGCCCCATATTACGGAATCGCCATAATATGAGCAACTATATACATAAATCATTGAGTTGACTATCGAACCAATCAGTGAAAATAAGCAGCCTATAGCCGAACGCATGCTGTACCTGAATATGTATGTATTTCATTCAGTAATTGTCTCACTGAAAAAATACAAAACAGAATAAAGAATACAGATTTTATACATTAATAATGAAATCATAACACGCATTGAGGGGAATTCCCTTTTCCAGAGTATCCATCTATCATCTGACATCATACGACGTCATAATCAGCTAAGGGGCGTGTCGGATGCCGTCAAAATAATCACGTCATAGATGCTTCTCTTTGATCCGTCTTTAACTCTTAATAGTCCGAAACGTTGTATGGATTGGATTGTATGTCTACTATTTAATAAACATCCTGTTGAATATTTTGAAACTAATTTGCCTGGACGCCGTTGCTGCCATAGGCAGGATAGCTGTATAGTTTTCTGGAAAGTGATATTCGATCGATCTTAACACGAGCGAGCTGTGGGTGGAGCTTAGCTAGAGATGGTCGGGGCATAGCTAAAATGGAAAGGTCTATTATTGTATGACCTGCAAATTCTCCAGACTTAAACACCATTTAATCTCTATTTGATTAATTTGGCCTTGGCCTGTACAATAGATGCTCGACGACACTGCGGTTGCTCGGATTTTGTAGATGCTCGACGACTCTGCGGTTGCTCGAATTTTTGTGTGCACCCTACTCCATGAAATCATATCTCCTGCCAACTACAAGCTAAATCAATGTTGCGAAATGATACAGCATCATGGGGCCTCGGATATACGCATTTTACGCTGTCTTACTGCCCAATCGAGCATGAATGCTATGGTCTGTTATGATTCCATTGTTACTGGCTACAATCGGTGTTTTTTGCTATTAAAACGAGGGGTGGGCAAGGTTAATCATTATATATCTAGAATATTATATCAGGCGTGGGTTAACAAGCTACATGACTAAATTAATAGTTAATGTGTGGGGAGGGCCTGGCAACGATACGAGCTTCATCCATTTTTACATCTTGTTGAGCACACGTGAGTTTCGTCTATTAGGAGCACATTCTTGTATGGCTTGCAGTGAATCCGTAGCTGACTAGCGCTTCCATTGCTTTCACTTTTTGATGGAGAATGATTTAGCGGGGCACACAACCACACATAGACTCAGAACCCTGTACTCCTGAAAATATGTTCGACTGTGAGAGCTAGCCACCACCCTTCTCCACGATGTTATGTTACTCTCTGGAGTTACTTTGGGTAGTGGCAGGTACTCGAACGTGCGAGATGACTGAGCATATCTCTGATGGCCTGCTTGTTTGAGTTTTGTTAGAGGACTAGACATGGCGTATTGTGAGACGACGATGACACTGACATCTTAAAGACAATGTGAGAGGAGTTTTCATCAGGTGGCATAACGTGGCTGTGAACTCTGGCCCTGTGCTTTATATTCAATATGCAGATTTCTTCCCCATGCACGAAAAGAAGGATGTGTTGTCACATCCCGTAGAGCCATGGTATGCAGAGAGAACATGCTTCATGCATCGAGACATGGCATTGTAGATGTCCTAAACGGAAATATATCTAAGTTTCCTGCCAATTCACAACAACCCCAATGAGTTCTCTGCACCAGTCTCTGTGAAGAGTGAGATCCGAAAGAGATACTCAGAATAACTATGTTAGTGCCGTTTGCAATGATAAGTATGGGCTTGGAGTCTTATAACACGACATCTAATGTATGCAACATGATTGTGGTACCGAATTCCTCATAGTTGCATGAAGTGGGTTTGGTGTGGGGTGGGTTGGTTTGGGGGTTGCGGGTGGGGTGGGGTTGGCGTGGTGGTGGTGGTGTCTATTCGAATCAGAACGTTGACACCGCATTGCGAAAGATTCTGGAGGGACTTTTTATCACTGGTTTTAATGACGCCTTACACATTTTAGAAGATATACTGGGTGATCACCCCTGACAGATACTGATACAGTTCCACGTACCTAACTGTATTCGTTGTTCAAACAGGTGTTGTAGTTCTCTTTTATCTTCCCATTCCATTTAATTGGTAGTCACTAACGGACCCCTCCTCTTCTTGTCCCGCTATCCATCACATTCACACTATCTGATCGATACCAGGTGCAGATGACATCAACATGCTTAATCATGAATAGGTGCTTCTCAATGAAGGGGATCACCTTCTCATCATAATCAAGGAATGCTTTGATGCTCCTCTCCCATCTCAGCAAATCCACCATACTGGCACAAGTGTTAGCCTCATCGAAGTCTGATAGCAAGTCTGCTTCCCAGCATGACAGCAGTTCAGCCTTGTGGCTAGCTCGCAGACTGCGTTGTTTTTAAAAGTAAGTTGGTGCATCAACAATCTTGACTACAATCACTTTATCAGCATTCCCTTCCATGTACCGCTGCCCTAGTATGTCATGTTCTATTTGGTGCTATCTACACGTTTCATTTTGGACTTTCTGTGTCGATTACTGAAAAGGTTGGATTTGGTTCATCTTGGTTTGCTCTTGGAACGTGACTGCATGAGACTCCAGGTGCACCTTAAAAAAGTGGAATGCTGTTTGTTCTACATTAGGCAACGTCAATTTTGCTGTTGAGTATGATGATCTCGTAGCTATACTAATTAAATAGGATTCATGCCTTTTATACTTTAATGCTTTAACAATTTCTTTGATGTCTGAGGCAAACCAATTACGGGCACTTGGACTCTGGTCACGATGTTTGGGCAGAGCCCTTGCTTGCATGCCTACCTGCCTCAAACTCTGCAACGACCTGTGTAACTTCCGGCTCTTCCACGGATCACTCCGTAAAAACTCACACACATCACTCAGACTGAGGGGCCAATCACGAGTCTGCTCTTATTCTGCTGCATATGGGTTTGAATCAAGGAGAGTGGCTTTTGTGTCATTACAATCGCATAGCCTGAAAAAGTCTCGGCAAACTGTTTTTAGAGATCTATGCATGTCATCCATATGTTCGGTATATTACGCAAATGCACTGGTAGATAGTGGGTGCAAATTATTGTAGTGATCGAGAATAAAGCCCTAATCTGCAACGCCATCTAACGCCTTCTCGTACACATTCATATCTCCAACATGAATAGAATGCAAGAAAAGCTGAGCAGGCCATCGCCATGTCATACGCCACCGACCAGTATTTCAATAAGGCATCGATTTCTGCCTTCTGTTTACACCATGTCGTGAATGATACGAGACCGCCCCCGTTTTCCAGAAAGGCATGCGTGTATTATGGCTATATGTCCTAGCCTTCCATTCTCAGAATTAAAAGCAAGAATGTTAACATTTGACGTGCATAGTGCGTCCTCGTCACCTGCCCTCGACCATTGCTTCAGCACGATCTGAGGTCGTCACCTCGCCATAGATCAGCATCGTAATTCAAGCACAGTCTGATATGCTTGGCCAGCAGCACTACCGTCTACACATCTCTTTACTGCCAAATGATGCACGGAAAGGCAGCGGACACGGCTGCTCTCTAAATCACTGCCGACGGATAGGAAATTTGTCGAGTTGTGATCATTTTTCCAAGGAGACAATCGCACCAGAAAAGCTCCTGTGTACCCTTAGCCGCAGCTCTCGATCGATGGGTGTTTGAGTTGGAAGGCATAGTATCTTTATCAACAGATCATAATGAAACGCCTTTTTATCATAAGCATTAATAGCCTTTGAAATATTATCAAAGATGAATCAATAATTACTACCAGAAGAGAAATCGGTTATTATAATCGTATATTGATTATAATTATGGCCATGCATATTTATCTAGAGACTAAGCATGCGTAGTACATTTATAAAATGGGTTCATGATACACCAGTCAATATTATCTTTGCATATGTGACAATTACAATTTTGTTCATCATATTTTATTCATTGTTTTGAAAATAATTCGCGTGAGAGATGAAATCTTTGGAGCCAACGACTTTGAGTTAAATTATTTTCAAAATATTCAGCATTTTTTCACAGTTACATTTGGCTCGAAAGCAGAATTCTCAAGAGGTGGAATAGGAAGACATTTGTGCACATCCATGTATGGAAATCTGCGGTGCTTATTTTTGGGGTAGTGTCGCCGAAACCTATTGTGTCTACTACCAGTCTGTCTGAAATTGAGATAATTTGGAAGGCGATTTTAACTATTTCTGTTAGTGCCTTAAACCTAATTCCTCCATTACTCCCTTCGTTCGGAGTGACAGTAGGGACATAGCTGGTCCACTGGTGAGGTATGAATCTATTTTGTTCTAGCAGAGATCAGCCTAGATTTGAGTAGAATTAATTTAGTTTTTTTACGCGGTATCCCAATAAAATAGAATGTACTGAACAACCAAGACTGGACACAGCTACGGTAAGATTATACAGGAAAAATGGCCGTCAAGAATTGCACTGCTAGCGGTCTTTCTAGTGACATCTCTAAAACAGCAAATCTAATTAAGGATGACAATACCAGTGACAATTATACAAACACAATCACCACATCTAATGACTTCACCATGCCAATTGATCCAAATGACATTCCATACATCCAATACATGCAAGATATAGAGGGCATGCGCATTGACGTGCTGAACAGCATCCCCTATGCAATCTACACGGTGGGTTTTATTGCAAACCTATTTCTTCTCTTGTATTTGATAAAGTTTAAACGGTACCGTTCTCCAACATTTATGTTGATCATGAACTTGTGTTTCTGCGATTTCGGTACCTGTATTGGAGCTATTGTCCTGGCAGCTGTGACTATGCCGATCTTGCTCGGACCAGCATGGGCGTGTACGCTGTGTATATGGGTATCTGATTATTTCTATTCTGTCAGCACCTTTCACCTGGTCTTCTTCAGCATGCTCAGGTAGGTATAACTATAGGCAAATATTCCTATTCCAGACACACGCTTTTGGGCCTTAAAGACGAGTGAACGTAAGACTACACGTCCTACACAACCACCATCTTGTTGCGTGCCCACTCGAGCGGGCACGCTTCTATTTATTGCTGCCTAGAATTGCCTATAGGCACGGCCATTTCGCGCAGGGGATTGTGGGGCTGTGTCTCGCGAGATCTCGATCGATACGAGATCTAATAATTCTCGGCACGAAGACACGGCTCTATTTTTAGATTGCTGGATATCTTATAATTATGATCTTCATGCGCGTGATTCATGGCGAGTTCTCTTATTTGTTCTGGTCCGACTGTAATAGAGTTTGCGCGGCGATGACCGCGGAACTCCAAATAACTACTCTAATAAGCTTCTTTTGCTGGAGGACTGCGTACAAAACATGTTTATCATTCCTTCTGCAGATGAAAGTACTCAAGCACACGCCCACTCGCGGCGTCTCTTCTATGTCCACTTTATCACTCTATCAAACTGACCACAAATGGCTTCTTGTGGTGATCGTGAGAAATGTCCATTTGCATTAGCTACTCGTCAGAGAACTTGTTTTGAAAGTTTACCACTGGAATAACTGGTTGGATAACCGATCCTATAATTCCAGTAGTAAATTGCAAAAGAAAAACCATAATGGTCTCTTGGACGGCAATTAGACATAGGACATTTTCTATGATAATGGATTTTTCTGTATATGACGTCATAATTGTTTAGGTCAGATGTAGCTGGACCTCACAATCAAAATGTGTAATGAATGACGTATCTAGCTCCACCAGGAACATTGAATAGCCAGTCAAGTATGCGAATTGCACGTCTTTACTATTTAATCAACATGCTGTTGAATATTTTGAAACTAATTTGACTAGACGCTGTTCGAATTGTATGTCTTTGCTATTTATTCAACAGTAATTTTCTCTGATAATGGCTGGGTTCGATCTGTAACTGAAGGATATGACGTCATAATCAATTACTTCATATACATGCTGACGTCACAATCCAAATTGTGTAAATGAATGGCGTATCGAGCTCAGTCATGAACATTGAATAGTCCGGCAAGTGTACGAATTGTGTGTCTTTACTGTTTAATCAACATCGTGTTGAATATTTTGAAACTAATTTGACCTGGCGTTGTTGCGGCCAGAGGCAGCAAACCTTTAAAAGCACCCAGTCAAATTAGTTTCAAAATAGTCATCAGCTTACCTGTATCGTTACCTTGAAATTGGAAGTCTGGGAATTCATTATTCAGCGTATATATATACATCGATTCCAACACGCAAAACGGGGTGGAGCTTAGCTAGAAATAGGCGTGGCATACCTAGAAATGGATCCCTCTATTGAAATTGTCATGAGAAAACTAAGCATTACATGGCTAATACCACTTGGTAATGCGTGGTCCACACAATATGGACCACTTGTATTAAGAGAGCACCCGTATTTATAGGTCACATATTTTAACAAGGCCAATCATAGATTGTAGACCCTTGCCATCCAGAACGCACATAGACCCGAATACAATACACTCATCCTCAAGTTGGTTCACATTCACCACATTCAGATACGTGTCGATATGTCCTGACATATCGCTCATAATGGGTTCGGCCCAGAATATCACCCATATGTTTAGATAGGTATAGGCATAAGCTTACGACGTAGTGAGATTTAAAAATTTCATAACGTAAATAAGCTCAAACTTAGGATAATTCATGGTTTTCATTGCAATACGTTCACCCCCAGAATTTCTCTCACAAATACTTATAGGAAATATGCTAGTTGTATTCCGAATTTAAAAAAATTCTACAGAAACGTAATTTCATAGTACACAATTCAATACCGAAAGTTGGCGCAAATTCTGTCAGATCAACGATTTTCTGTACCACACTGTTTGCAATAGGTTCGACCCCAGAAGCTCACCCATATATACACCTGTGCAAAAGTTAAGCACCACCCTATTTTTACGCACATGCGAGGGTATATTCATGTGCTATGAAGAAAGCAATAGCATAAACATTTATGTACCCATCCATCTTAGTGCAAGAGGTAATAATGCAACTAGAGGAATGCTGATTATGATGGTGGGGAAACACTGTATGTTTTTGTTTGAACTTGAAAACGAGGCCTGAATATGGTTACGTTGACACAACTGACAACTATTGCCCTACAGTTGACACACGTGGCTAGATTGTCATTAATGGTGTCTGAAAACGAAGTTTAACATCTGTGCACGAGTTTGAGACTGTCATTATTAATACCGGGTATATCCACCTTGTGCCTGGATGACGGCCTGGACACGACGTCTCATGCTGGTCACCAACCGACTGATACGCCATTGTGGTATTCGTTGCCATTCAAGATGGAGTGCGTCTGTTAATTCCTGTAGGTTCCGCACAGGAGGATCCCTCCTTCTCACCATGTTTCCCAGAATGTCCCAGATATGCTCAATAGGGTTCATGTCAGGGCTCCTTGCTGGCCATGGTAGGGTTTCGATGGCATTCTGGCGGAGGTATTCATGCACAGCTCTAGCACGATGTGGTCGGGCGTTGTCATCCATGAATATAGGGTGGGTTCCAGGTGCATGATTTACAAAATGAGGGACCACAACTCTATCCAGTATGGAATCTTGATATCTTTGTCCATTTAGTGTTCCAGGTACAGTCAACAGATCCAGCTTACAATCAAATGAGATGCACCCCCATATCATAACGGAACCTCCACCAAATAGAACTTCTTCCATGATGTTACGTTGGTCGTACGCCGTGCGTCTGGACCTCCATACACGAGTTCGACCATCTGTGGCATGAAGCAGGAACCGACTTTCATCGGACCAGTGTACCCGTCTCCAGGATCTCATGTTCCAGTGTCTTCTTTCGTTGCACCACCTCAGACGCTCCTCTTGGTGGTGTGCAGTGAGGAGAGGACGTCTGACAGGTCTCCTAGCTTTCATGCCAGCAGCATACAGTCTCATTTTGACGGTAGACATTGACACTCTATTGCGCGTTTCCCATTACTGGCTGAGCACTCTGCTGTTGGTGAATGGAGATCTCCTAACAAGGCGTACTAGGGCTCGATCATCACTGGCAGTAGTCTTCTTCGGTCTTCCAGATCTAGGCCTGTCCTTCACCTCGTTAGTTTGCCCATGTTTTGCAATCAAACGACTGATTACAGTATGGTTAATGTTCAGCTGTCTGCCAATCTCTCTGCATGACATACCAGTGGTATGCATGCCTATGATTTGCCATTTCACACGATCACTTAACCTTCGTCTTGCCATAGCGGTTCACAATCAAGAGCTAATTCTCTCTGTACAAATAAACCACGGTCATGAACACAAAATTCCTAATCTTGTCGCCTAAATCTGTATGTAATGTTCTACACCTCAAACTGGACTTTTACATAACTGAACACGTGTGCTGTTTCCCGCCACGTACGGACATCAAGCGGCGTGAAGTCATGCATGCATGTGCATTTCGTACTTGGAATTATGTCAGCTAACGCGGGGACAAAAAGTATGGCAGCCTAGTTGTACCATCATGTTTCTACGTTCTATTGTTTTTGCTGGTGCTTAACTTTTGCACAGGTGTATAGTTAGATACGTATATGAATACGCTAATAAAGTATCAAAGGTTTAAAAAATGTTTACTATACAGTAATTTCGTCATATGCAATTTAGTAGTGGCACACCATTCTCAAATTCCAAGAATGTACTATATTCGGTACCAGAATATCTCTACATGCCTTGTAGCCAGTTTTCGAACATAAGGCCATGTAGAACTCATTATGTTCTCGTGCTGTGCGAAATATTGTAATAATTCTACCACCAAATATTTATTATAGTAATGTGAAAATATTTCTATATATCCCATATTATTAGCCGCGTGTACTGGTAGAACCTGACTTATCAGGCTAATACCCTAACATTTGCACATATGGTCAACAAGATCGTCATCATTACAACGGTTGAGGCCGATTTTGGACTTTTTGTCAGACACAAATATTTGATTTAATTGTTTGTCACTGTTTCCAGTAAAGATATCGTTTATTAGATATGATAGCTAAATGAAACAGATCACGATTGTGGCTGTTTCCCACTGGGTCTTGTCAGAATATTTTCTACTATATCATTTTCGTTGGACAAAACTAGGTTCACGGTATTGGTTCTATCCTGGCCACTTAACTTTGTTGAAAAGGTTATCTGTCGGTACAGATCGGGGTCCTGTATTGCATCAAAAATATACTTGCTTTGTGCATTTCACTAGCATTGCAGTGTATATTTCACCAATATATTTCCGGGTAATAAGCTCTTCACGTCTGTTTAGGAAGGTATCAAGATTTAGGTTTAAAATATTCTTTACAGTTTTTCTTTAATATGTTTGAATAGGTGTCAGGTTCTGTACTGCTTCTTGCGCTGCTTTTCTACTGACTGGGTTGCCAGTTCTGTTGATTTCTTTATCTTTACAAGTTGTTGATACCTAATGACCCAAATTTGATCTGTTATGCTCTATTGATGCAGTAGTGCAATTTTCTCATCACTGGCTGCTCTTAATTTTGTCTGTTCCTCTCTCTGTTAAGGAGTTTGTCCTGGAGAAAAAGGATGGATGGAAAGATTTGTGTACTGACCAAAAATATAAGCTCCTTCTCCTAGCCCACAGCTAATACTGTCCATATCTTTTTGCAAGAAATACTCCTTCTTTTGTGTTTATTGTCTGCGTGTATTTTTGTCATAAGTGGCTTGTATGCCTTTATATAACTTCATTTTTTCATGAAACAGTCGAGTTTATTCTCAGAATTTTAATAAGCTCCTGGCACGCTATTTACCATTGATGCCTTGCATCAATATGTGTACTTGTTATTGTCTATTACTGGTAACATCCACAGTTTTACACTGGTATCCATTTATACTCCTGTATACAGAGAGGTAATGAGGAGTGAAGGAGATTGCCTGTGTCTCCAGCGATCGCCATGCGGACAACCTGGGACGTGATCCGGTTGTAGATATGAGATTGTCTTGTGGGAGTCACGACCACGCTGGATGTCTTATATTTTCGAGTAAGTCCCAAGAGAAATTTATGATTTGAAAATACCAGGTGAGCTAATGGACCGGTTGACTTTATAATTTTAACTTATTATTTACATCAGCCAGTGCTGATGATATTCGGTTTCCGCTAAATGGAAGGACATCAGCCAGTGCTGATGATATTCGGTTTCCGCTAAATGGAAGGACATCAGCCAGTGCTGATGATATTCGGTTTCCGCTAAATGGAAGGACATCAGCCAGTGCTGATGATATTCGGTTTCCGCCAAATGGAGGGGGTGCAGATATAGTACACTGAAACTAGTCGGATAATATTTTTGATCATAATTGAAATAGTCGAATTGATTAGCATAGATCCCACGGTTCTGAGTTGATGTGTATCTGGAAATAGTTTAGATGAAAGTTGTTGCTGTTCAGTCGGCACATACTTTTATAATATTCAGCAGTCGTTTGAATCGATAGTTTAGAAAATAATCTAGGTAGAATAATCAGTGGAATCGAACGTGACAAATGGACTTAGTTGATGACGTAGGCATTCTAGATTCTCACATGAGAATGGAATAACATCAGCTGGCAATGAGATCATACAGCTCATGTGCCTATTAACTCTAGCATCATACAGGCTTATCCATCAATAGGCAATGTACAGGACATGGATATTGTAGCGTCCTGTAGGAATTAATAATATAATCGAAATTTGTAGGCCTATATCAACTATATGTCACTCATACAATGGCATGCAACAACAACACATTCCGTAATGTTGTTAGTTAGCTGACAGATCGCATCAAATCAGAACCCGCTACCACTGCTTTGTCTATGTGAGGCATCATCTCCATAGAAGAATAGCACAGAGTTTGATTGGTCAGAATGACGTCACGATCAATGAGAGTCTATCAAACTCTGTAGCAAAGAATTATATGGAATAGCTTTTCAAGTTGAAATTGAAATACAGGGATCGTTGATTGGTCAGAACGACCAACATTTATTAGGTAGGAACTTCTAGGAAGGAATGAGCAGAAGTTGATTGGTGGGCTGATTGTCCGGGCCAATCAAGCTGTGCTCATAACGTACCTAGAAGAATAATCAGAACAGATTCGGGTAGAATCTAAATATTTAGATATGTATAGAACCTCATCAGAGATTCTGAGGGCTATAAAAGACACACTTTCAGTTATAGAAAGTTAATCAATCCACCATCTCGGTTCACTGAACATCTCGCTGGTGTTCAGTTAACAGATAGCTATAGACGTAGCGTAGCCATAGAACTGGCTTGATTTGTACCAGTAAGGTACCAGTTTGTTATTCGATAAATTTTGCTCTAGTTTAAATCTCTTTATAAGTTTCTGTACAGTTAAGTTACATTAATAAAATCATCATCTTACGTATATGTAAGACACGAGTTCGGTTTAGTTTATCCAAATAAGAATAGCATTAGGAATCTGATCATTGAGTCGGAAGCAACATCCGATCCTTACCAGCAGATCTTCTTAGTCAGATTAGGCCCAGCAGTCTTTAAATAATATCGTCATCACCATCTTCACGACGAGGCGAGCCAGACTTTCCAGTATCCTTCTCCGCCGTCGGCAAGAGGTTGTCGCAGCAACCGTAACAGCAGAATCTTACCGATAGCGAAGCGGGACCGTCAAGTAATAAATAAGTCATAATTCGGAGATCCGAATTCTTCAAGGTGGTCGCGTCTCCGCAAGGTCCGTTTCGCAGCTCTGCGGCGTTACCGCCTAGGCTATCGCCTTCAAACCAAGTCATTTCCTAAGACAACCGACTTATATTCGGTCACTAATAACGCAGGTTATCGGGCCGATACTGAGTTAATACTGGGCCGTATTGTCCCGGCATTGGCTATGTACCTGTAATCTGCGTTATCAGGGTATCGCATTTAGTGTTCGCTTTCAAATGGTCCATAAAGTGTCTGTTATAGACTTGATTACTGCATCATCTAGACAGCTATTATTGGTAGTTATATACGGTTTGCTCACTGGTTGTGGTGGTGGGGTGTTAGGGCAGTGTCGCTGATCCCTCTGTTGGTGCCATGCCGTTGCACGCACTCCACCATCCCTCGAAGGCAGTGAGACAGGGTGACTTGGTGTAGCTCCGATCAGCTTCTTATTTCTAACTTGCAACCTTACTTTCCATGGCTAATTTCTACAGTGGGAATTTTCCCAAAGGACCGTGAATGATCGACCCGCACTCAGAAAACAAGAGACTGCCATTTTTACTTTTTTGTGTAAACTTTGTCTCTGTAACTCTATTTTTTATTTTTTAGAAATACACTAAACCGTTCGTATCATGACATAGGCCGGTCAAGTACTCCGGTGCGTGATTGATAATTCACCATTCCCCAAAATAATAATAATTTAAATTCTTTTATCATTATTATTTTTATTATTATTATTATTATTATTATTATTATTATTAATAATAACATAAAATGAGTCTGTTATGTTATGGAAAAAGGGAGTCATTTATGTCAGAACGCGTTGATATGAATCAGTTGAAGTTTGATAAGCGTGGTAGTAATAGACTGAATTAAGTGCGAGGATTTCCGTCTCTGAGTCTCTAAAACAATAGAGGCGGATATCCTTGAACTAGATGGACAACGTGGAACATTGCTTATGGAAGACCAATATGTGTTATAGTCATTGATCGTAATGTTAAAGTTAGTGCTGATTAGTATCACTACCACTTCCTTTTGGGGGTAGGCAGTGCCCATGATGACGTGTATGATGACGTCACAATCATTACGTCACAAAGGGTTCCATATAGACCGTCATCAAATCTCAAATAGTCCGACACGTTATATGAATTGTATGTCTTTGCAGTTCTTTGCTATTTAATCAACATGCTGTTGAATATTTTGAAACTAATTTGACAGGGTGCTGTTGCTGCCTATTCAACATCTTACCTATGTAGATTTTTGGAAATCGATAGTCAGAGTGTTCAGAGATCGATCGATCCAACACGAACGACGTGTGGGTGAAGCTTAGCTAGAGATTAGCTAAGGTCCGTTCCCACGTATGTTTGTGCACACACGGGAGATGGGTGTCTATCTTTGTCAAGGACATGGCCGCAATCTATCTTTGTCAAGGACATGGTCGCAAGCACGAGATTTTCTCGGGGGGGGGGGGGTGGTGGGGTGCGGGCAGGGTGGAGGGGGGGGGGGTTCCGCGGCCCTCCTATGGAAAATTGTGAAATCTGGATGCTCTCAGAAGACATCTCATGCCTTTCTACAGGTAAATCTCGGCACTCATTTCATTTTATTAATTTTCAAGAATATATCATAGATCTGTAGTCCATTATGGGCTTCCTCCACATCTGTATACAATATAGAAATAATAGTATAACGTTGTACACTAAGAAATATTAGTATAACGTTTTTGTAAGAGATTCATAAGGCATCATTACACAAAATGCAACACTAAAAATGAGATAATATAAGTATAAATATGACTAGTCTATATATGACTAACTGTGCTTTTATACTAAACCCGGAAATATAGGGATCCATTTCTAACCATGCCCCTCCTCCGAGTTAGAACAAAGCTTTGCTCATGCTTTGCCCGTTTTGGGATCGATCAAAACCTGAATTCCCAGAATGTCAATATAACGGTAACCATACATGTAAGTTTTGAAATATTTGAAAACTTATTTAACCAGCCATGAACGCTGACAATGACAACAACAGCGCCCAGTCAAATTAGTTTCAAAATATTCAACAGCTTACCTGTGTAGTTTTTTGGAAATTGATAGTCAGGGGGTTCAGAGATGGATTGATCCCAACACGAGCGAGGTACGTGGAGCTTAGTCAGAGATGGGCGGGGCATAGCTAAAACAGGAAACGTCCATTGGCAGCAACACCTTTCAATCAAATCATTCTCAAAACATTGAGCCGTTTTCATCAATAGTTTCATTGAAAACTAAAAGAATTTTCTAAGTATGCATAATTTGAAGTGAAAACGTTTATCATTATAATAAATATCAGATGTCAGAACAGGGGTAACAGAATCAAAGTTAGATAACTATGCTGTCTGAAGTATGGTAGCGATTCAGCTGTTAAATATTAACACCTATTTAACACCACTTGTGAAAAATTGCTTTTGCCTCCCATATAGAATGACAATAGCCGGGAAGAGGAGGCAACAAAGGCACTTGGTCATGAAAATATAAAAAATAAATCTGCCGAAATTGGTGTGGGTGGGGGGGGGGGGGTGGGGGATAGGGTGGTGGGTTTGTTAGATATGCTTAGCCCCCAACCTTTTTTCTAGGGTGGTGGTGTTAAAGCCCCTAGTTAAACAGGTGTTTGTGCCCATGGTCAAGGATTCTGTATTTATTTCTTTTTCTTGTAGGTTTTATCAGCTGGTATTTCCTCTCGCCGCTCGAGCCAGAATCACTACAAGCCTGATAGCAAAGGTATGCATTGGCATCTGGATAATCTCTGCAGGGTTGGTCCTCCTTGTCCTGACCTACTACAAAGCTGTGCCATTTCACTACAAAGGAAAATTATACATGGTTTGCGATATTGACGTAAACAACATTGAGAGTATGCTTGTAATAGTTACTCTATACTTGCTGCTGCCAGATCTTCTTATTGCCGGCTTTCATCTTGCAAAGCATTGCTTAGTTACGAAACAGGTGACAAAAGATATGCCTGATCAAACTCAGGAAAAGCAGCGACAGACGACGGATGCGAGAGCTGTTACTATAGTTATTGTGGTATTCTGGGTGACGTCAGTGCCATTTTTAGCCCACACATATCTCCATCATCTGTTTAATTATGACTACCAACGATATCATCTAATTCTCACCATGATTTCCCTCAATATGGTGTTTGGTAACTCACCGTTAAACCCATTTATATATGTGTTTTGCGCAGGAACTATAAGACATGACATCATGTGTATGCTAAAATTACGCAAACAGTAACGGTGATGTCATATTCCAACATAGTTTCGCAGGAGCCGAGATCTAGCGTAGCACCAATGTCGTACCAATGTAGTACGCTACGGATACATATACTTGTACGCATTATGATCAATCTCAAACAACACGTCTATCGTATATGTATATATATCCTTTTGTGTCTGCCATTTAACCGGGCGAATTCTTAACCCTCTTGTGTCAAGTTAGACTTTTAATTGTCAAACTGGGCACAAGGCCTATGCGGTGGTGGTGAGAAATGTCCAATTATAGGCCAAGAAAATACTATTGATGACGGGCAGTCACGTACTAAGCACTGCTGTACGAATTGTATGTCGTCACTATTTAATAAAGATGTTGTTGAATATGTTGAATCTAATTTGACAGGGAGATGGTGCTACCATTAGCAGCAACAGCACCCAGTCAAAGTAATTTCAAAATATTCAACACCTTGCCTGTACAGTTTTCTGGAAATTGATAATCATTTCAGGAATCGATCAATCCCAACACGACCGAGGTGTGGGTGGGGCTTAGCTAGAGATTGACTGGGCATAGCCAAAACGGGAGTCCTCCATTGCAGAGACGTGAGACCATAGATTCTAAATTGCTAGCGAGGTAGCTGCAAGAAATATAGACGGGTGGGTTGTACGACTAACATCCGCAGCACGATTTGGCATCCGAAATTCTTCCTAAGACAAATACATACGGTATTAGTTATTGTTATTATGTCTAGATTTCAGTATTCTGGTTAGGGCTTCGTTTGGATCGAAGCTGACATCGATGTTCGCTATCTGCTCCCCGAGGGCTTTTTTGTATGATATTTGAGTGTCAGTGTCGCTGATGAGCTTGGGTAGGTTGTAGGTGACTCTACCATCTTGCCTGGTATGGTGTTTATATATTAGGTAGAGATCGTTCATCTGAAGGCGTGTACTGACTAGCTTATGGTCAGAATAGAGGTCTGTGCCTCCATATGTACCTCGTTCCATAGTAAGGGTTTTGCTTCAGTCTTGCATAGTATATATTTGTTTGAAAACAGCTGTTGTAGCCTTTGAACCTTTTGGGGCTTTGCGATCAGTAATGTGTCCAGTCCATCTTGGCCGGTGACGGCATGGGTGTTTGAAAGCCGTATTTGTGACAAGTAGGCCATTTGAACTAAGGAATCCCACCAGTGCATCTCCATTGTTGATGCGTGCGCCCTTTCCATAGGATCCCATGCATAAGCCAAGTCCTGAACTTTTGTCCGCAGATCCGAGTTTACCCAGCTTGGAGTTGAAATCTCCACACACGAACAGTTGCCATCTAGCTGGGATTGTAATAGCGGAGCTCAGTTCTGCATATAAGGAATCTAATATTCCTGGATTATGTTTGGGGTTTTCGGTAGTTGGACCGTGTGCGTTGACAATTCGACACTTAGTGGTGGTGTGTTTTCGCATAGGTATAGCCAGGTCGATGAATGCAACATGATCACTGATGTATCCAAAACTAATGACTTGATCCAAGACCCTTGGTCCAATTACGAAGCCTAAGCCCCGGAATGTGGCCTGTTTTTGCTCCATAAGCACTAGCTTATGTCCTGTCTGCAGTTGATGCTCTGAGTGTTTAGCTACTTTAGTCTCTTGAATGCATGCAATACCGATGTTATAGTGTTCACAGTCTGCACCTAAGATTTGCCTGTTTGATGTTCCACTCAGACCATGTACATTCCACGTAGCTATGGTAAGCTCCTGGGAAGATTGCGTCATCTGAGGATGTCGAACACAGCTTCTTGTTTGAAGAATGTTAGACATAATCAGAGTTGCATCTGTATGCGGATGTCAGCCCACAGTCCTTGATGACTTAGTTTGTCTAGATCTGCCTTCGGAGCTGCCCAGCTATTACAGTTATACAGCATCAAGGATACGCAGGTTGCGTTGTATAAACGTAGCCTTTTTATCAAGGGCATCTTTGATCTACGAATCCATAGCTTCTAGAGGGACTCGAAAGCTATATTCCCCATGATGCACCGTGCCAGCAGTACTGCAAAGCTTTGAGCCCAGGTTTTACTTTTCCTCCATGGTTCGCCGCCACGAAGTGGATCGTCATTTTCTTTAGTTTCAGGCTTTGTATGTATGATTACTGTATTCTGCGGGTGTAGCAGAAGGAACATCCTACAGCTGCAATCAGTCCTTCTTTGCTTTTGCCCATTGTGTCTTGTCCTCAGCCAAAATCCTTAGCTTCCTCAGATCCATTCTTGACTTGAGTGTACCTAATCCTGCTTTCCTGAGGTCACCTCGTAGCACGCGTAGCAGATTTATGCAATGACGTCCTCTCCTGGCTCTGTATTTGCTGGCTCTGAGTAGGGCGAATTCCAAGGCTCTCTGCTGGTGTGTCTTCTGGACCATCTTTGCTGAGTGACTATTACAGACAGCGGCGGCGTATTACACATCTTGCGTAGCGCATCGTTGGAAATTATGCTCTCTGGCCATCGGTGTCCAGCGATGGTGCGTAGGTGTTTGCGGTGGCAGGCGTCAAGTTTGTCTAGAGCCGCCTTTGGAGCTGCCCAGCTGTTACAGTTATACATCATCAAGGATACGCAGGTTGCATTGTATGAACGTAGTCTTTTTACCAAGGGCATCTTTGATCTACGAATCCATAGCTTCCAGAAGGACTGGAAAGCTATGTTCCCCATGATGCAGCGTGCATCAATGTCAGCAGTACTGCAAAGCAATGAGGCCAAGATTTTGCTTTTCCTCCATGTTTCGCCGCCACGGAATGGATCGTCATTTTCTGTAGTTTCCTGCTTTGTAGATAGGTATATGTGGGTGAACTCTGTTTTGGATTCATTCATAAAGAGATTCTCAATTTTTAGTTTGCATGCAGCTATTGGGAGACGTTCGTCAAGGGGTTTCTTTTCCTCGTCTATGAAGTCCACATCTTCGGCATGTTCAATCTCTAGCGGCATACACAGTATCAACACTGGGGTGGATGGGGGTGGGTGGGTGGTCTTGTGGAACTTTCCCCACGCATTTCAATGCAGCAGCAAGGTAACTGGTGAAAAGCACCGGAGATAGACCATCTCCCTCTCATCTTATAGGAAACTGTAATGGTCTTCACACTTAATAAAACAATTATTGGAAGTTAGTGCTGTTTCGGTCATTTTGAATTGTACTACTTTTAGCTATATCCTCCTTTCTAAGACGAAAATAGACTCAATGTCAAAGCAAATATTGCCAAAGATCCCTGCTATTTTTCGCATATGCTATGTAATCACTCGATATTCTAATGGACCTTTCCAGTTTATCCGTCCATCATATGACGTCATAATCAACTACATGACGTGTAGGATGCCGTAATCAATGGCGGCATATATTACCCGATTTAATCTGTCTTAATCGCTTAATAGTCAGACACGTTATATGAATTGTATGTCTTTACTATTTAATAAACATTGTGTCGAATATTTTGAAACTAATTTGACTGGCTGCTGCTTGTGCCATAGGTAGAAACAGCACCCAGACAAATTAGTTTAAAAATATTCCACAGCCTACGTGTAAAACTTTCTGGAAATTTATCGTCAGGACGTTCGTAGATCGATCGATCGATCTCAACACATGCGAGAATTAATGTAGACCTATATTTTTCAAACAATTTATCCTAAGCATAGCAGCAAATAACCTTCTCATGCAGAATACGACCAAAACTACGACACCAGTTTTGACCAGTTTGTCCACTTGCACATCACCTAGATGTATGCCATTTATCAATATAGTATTTACTGTCACTATAACTGAACAATTTAACTATCTATAATACAAAATCCTCCAAGAACTAAAGAACACAACGATGTCCAATTCATTGTTTGAATCATTACTTTGAGTTTAATAAAACATCAAATCCGTCTTTGCATAGGTGTAATTATAACACTTCATTCGGATCTTAATGTCGTGTAGTTAGGGTCGACCGGTCAGGTGCCGGTGTAGTATGCGTAACTGACTCCCCATGAAAAAATGACTCCGTGGGACAGTATTACATAGCACTGCCGTATGCAATTTCGTCTCCCCATGAAATAATGACTCCCCATCAAATAATAGTTTGACATTTGAAACTGTATAAATGATAATATTTCTAACCCAAACACGTATATTTTGTGAAACACGTGTTTTTTGTTTAACGCTAAAAATGCAGAAATAGCTAAAAGGACATGAGTAACCAGTTTTCATGAGTGCTCGGCGTATAGTAGATCTAGTATTACAGACATCCAGGTCTAATCAAACGATATATATGTTTTATTAATCAACAATTCACCAAATGTCTAGATTTCGCTGCATAGCAATGATTTAGAGAGCCCAAACATATTTGTCTAAAATTTCAACAAAAAAAATAGTAGCCTATATTAAAGCTGAACCATCACCATTTAATCTAGTTTTATACTGTAACTGATATCATACCATATGTAACCACCTGTTGTTCCTGGACATCCAAAATATCAAATCTCCACCCTCTAGCACAGGGTAGTTACATATACCTTCCCAGTACAAAACTTCCATGGGGGGGGGGGGGGCATTATTTCATGGCCAATTTAACGGCCGTGAAATAATGTCCCCTCTCCAAAGTATGGGAATCGAAACATCCATGTGTACTTTCACAACCCATTAATATGGTAGGGTGGCAAAAATATAAAGGTTCACACCAATGCTTATCAAATCTCCACCATGGGAATGGACATATAGGCCTATCATCCCAGTACATAACTTACATTGGGGGGGGGGGAGACAGTATTTCATGGCCAATTTAACGCCCATGAAATAATATCCCCCTTCCAAAGTATGGGAATCGAAACATATATGTACTTTCACAACCCATTAATATGGTAGGGTGCCCCAAATATTAGGTTTTACAACCAGACACATCTAATCTCCACCGTCTAGTACTGGGTATTTACATATACCTTCCCAGTACATAACTTCCATTGGGGGACATTATTTCATGGCCAATATAACGCTCATGAAATAATGTCCCCCTTCCAAAGTATGGGAATCGAGACATATATGTACTTTCACAACCCATTTACATGGTAAGGTGGCCAAGATATAAAGGTTCACACCAATGCTTATCAAATCTCCACCCTCTACCCATGGGAATGGACATATAGGCCTACCATCCCAGTACATAACTTACATTGGGGGACATTATTTCATGGCCAATTTATCGGCCATGAAATAATGTCCCCCCCCCCCCTCCAAAGTATGGGAATCGAAACATATATGTACTTTCACCACCCATTAATATGGTAGTGTGCCAGAAATATTAAGTTTTACAACCAGACACATCTAATCGCCACTTTCTAGCACTGGTAATTTAGATATTCCTTCCCAGTACATAATTTCCATTGGGGGGGGGGGGACATTATTTCATGGCCAGTTAACGCCCATGAAACAATTTCCTCCCCTCCAAAGTATGGGAATCGAAACATATATGTACTTTCACAACCCATTAATACGGTAGGGTGCACCAAATATAGTTTTACAACTAGACACATCTAACCTCCACCCTCTAACACTGGGTATTTACATATACCTTCCCAGTACATAACTTCCATTGGGGGACATTATTTCATGGCCAATATAACGGCCATGAAATAATGTCCCACCCCCCTCTCCTCCAAAGTATGGGAATCGAAACATATATGTACTTTCACAACCCATTAATACGGTAGGGTGCACCAAACATAGTTTTACAACCAGACACATCTAACCTCCACCCTCTAACATTGGGTATTTACAGATACCTTCCCAGTACATAACTTCCATTGGGGGGGGCATTATTTAATGGCGAATTTAACGGCCATGAAATAATGTCCCCCCTCCAAAGTATGGGAATCGAAACATACATGTGTACTTTCACAACCCATTAATATGGTAGGGTGGCCAAAATATAAAGGGTCACACCAATGCTTATCAAATCTCCACCCTCTAGCCATGCGAATGGACATATAGGCCTACCATCCCAGTACATAACTTACATTGGGAGGACAGTATTTTATGGCCAATTTAACGGCCATGAAATAATATCCCCCTTCCAAAGTATGGGAATCGAAACATATATGTAGTTTCACAACCCATTAATATGGTAGGGTGCCCCAAATATAAAGTTCTACAACCAGACACATCTAATCTCCACTCTCTAGCACTGGGTATTTACATATAGCTTCCCAGTACATAACTTCCATTGGGAGGACATTATTTCATGGCCAATTTAACGGTCAGGAAATAATGTCCCCCCCCCCTCCAAAGTATGGGAATCGAAACATATATGTACTTTCACAACCGTGCCCCAAATATTAAGTTTTACAACCAGACACATCTAATCTCCACCCTCTAGCACTGGATATTTACATGTACCTTCTTTGTACATAACTTCCATTGGAGGACATTATTTCATGGACAATTTAACGCCCATGAAATAATGTCACCCTTCCAAAGAATGGAAATCGAAACATATATGTACTTTCACAACCCATTAACATGGTAGGGTGGCAAAAATAAAAAGGTTCACACCCAGGCGTATCAAATCTTCACCCCTAGCCATGCGAATGGACATATGCCATCCCAGTACATACCTTCCATTGGAGGGACAATATTCCATGGCCAAATTAATGCCCATGAAATAATGTCCCCCTTCCAAAGTATGGGAATCGAAACATATATGTACGTTCACAACCCATTAATATGGTAGGGTGCCCCAAATATAAAGTTGTACAACCAGACACATCTAATCTCTACCCTCGAGCACTGGGTATTTACATATACCTTCCCAGTACATAACTTCCATTGGGGGGCGGGGGACATTATTCATGGCCAATCTAACGGCCTTGAAATAATGTCCCCCCCCTCCAAAGTATGGGAATCGAAACATATATGTACTTTAACAACCCATTAATATGGTAGGGTGCCCGAAATATTAAGTTTTACAACCAGACACATCTAATCGCAACTCCCTAGCGCTCGGTATTTACATATAGCTTCCAGTACATAACCTCCATTGGGGGGGACATCATTTCATGGCCAATTTAACGGCCATGAAATAATGTCCCCCCCCCCCTCCAAAGTATGGGAATCGAAACATAAATGTACTTTCACAACCCATTAATATGGTAGGGTGCCGAAATATTAAGTTTTACAACCAGACACATCTAATCTCCACCCTCCAGCCCTGGGAATTTACATATATCTTCCCATTACATAATTCCCATTGGGGGGGGGGGACATTATTTCATGGCCAGTTCATGCCCATAAAATAATGTCCCCCTCCAAAGTATGGGAATCGAAACATATATGTACTTTCACAACCCATTAATATGGTAGGGTGCCCCAAATATTAAGTTTTACAACCAGACACATCTAATCTCCACCCTCTAGCACTGGGTATTTACATATACCTTTCCAGTACATAACTTCCATTGGGGGACATTATTTCATGGCCAATTTAACGCCCATGAAATAATGTCACCCTTCCAAAGAATGGAAATCGAAACGTATATGTACTTTAACAACCCATTAATATGGTAGGGTGCCCGTAATATTAAGTTTTACAACCAGACACATCTAATATCCACCCTCTAGCACTGGGTATTTACATATACCTTCCCAGTACATAACTTCCATTGGGGGGACATTATTCAAGGCCAATTTAACGGCCATGAAATAATGTCCCCCCCCCTCTAAAGTATGGGAATCGAAACATATATGTACTTTAACAACCCATTAATATGGTATGGTGCCCGAAATATTAAGTTTTACAACCAGACACATCTAATCGCCACTCTCTAGCACTCGGTATTTACATATAGCTTCCAGTACATAACCTCCATTGGGAGGACATCATTTTATGGCCAATTTAACGGCCATGAAATAATGTACCCCCCCCCCCCCCTCCAAAGTATGGGAATCGAAACATATATGTACTTTAACAACCCATTAATATGGTACGGTGCCGAAATATTAAGTTTTACAACCAGACACATCTAATCTCCACCCTCTAGCCCTGGGAATTTACATATATCTTCCCATTATATAATTTCCGTTGGGGGGGGGGACATTATTTCATGGCCAGTTAACGCCCATGAAATAATGTCCCCCTCCAAAGTATGGGAATCGAAACATATATGTACTTTCACAACCCATTAATATGGTAGGGTGCCCCAAATATAAAGTTTTACAACCAGCCACATCTAATCTCCACTCTTTAGCACTGGGTATTTACATATAGCTTCCCAGTACATAACTTCCATTGGGAGGACATTATTTCATGGCCAATTTAACGGCCATGAAATAATGTCCCCCCTCCAATGTATGGGAATCGAAACATATATGTACTTTTACAACCCATTAATATGGGGTGCCCCACATATTAAGTTTTACAACCAGACACATCTAATCTCCACCCTCTAGCACTGGGTATTTACATATACCTTCCCAGTACATAACTTCCATTGGGGGACATTATTTCATGGCCAATTTGAAGCCCATGAAATAATGTCACCCTTCCAAAGAATGGAAATCGAAACATATATGTACTTTCACAACCCATTAACATGGTAGGGTGGCAAAAATAAAAAGGTTCACACCCAGGCGTATCAAATCTCCACCCCTAGCCATGGGAATGGACATATACCATCCCAGTACATACCTTCCATTGGAGGGACATTATTCCATGGCCAAATTAACGCCCATGAAATAATGTCCCCCTCCAAATTATGGGAATCGAAACATATATGTACTTTCCCAACCCATTAATATGGTAGGGTGCCCCAAATATAAAGTTTTACAACCAGCCACATCTAATCTCTACCCTCGAGCACTGGGTATTTACATATACCTTCCCAGTACATAACTTCCATTGGGGGGGGGGACATTATTTCATGGCCAATTTAACGACCATGAAATAATGTCCCCCCCCCCCTCCAAAGTATGGGAATCAAAACATATATGTACTTACACAACCCTTTAATATGTGGTGCCCCAAATATTAAGTTTTACAACCAGACACATCTAATCTCCACCCTCAAGCACTGGGTATTTACATATACCTTCCCATTACATAATTTCTATTAGGGGGGGGGACATTATTTCATGACCAGATAACGCCCATGAAATAATGTCCCCCCTCCAAAGTATGGCGATCGAAACTTATATGTACTTTCACAACCCAGTAATATGGTAGGGTGCCCCAAATATTAAGTTTTACAACCAGACACATCTAATCTCCACCCTCTAAGCACTGGGTATTCACATATACCTTCCCAGTACATAGCTTCCATGGGGGGGGGGGGAGAGAGGGGCATTATTTCATGGCCAATTTAACGGCCATGAAATAATGTCCCCCCCCTTCCAAAGTATGGGAATGGAAACATATATGTACTTTCACAACCCATTAATATGGGGTGCCCCAAATATTAAGTTTTACAACCAGACACATCTAATCTCCACCCTCTAGCACTGGGTATTTACATATACCTTCTCAGTACATAACTTCCATTGGGGGACATTATTTCATGGCCAATTTAACGCCCATGAAATAATGTCACCCTTCCAAAGAATGGAAATCGAAACATATATGTACTTTCACAACCCATTAATATGGTAGTGTGCCCGAAATATTAAGTTTTACAACCAGACACATCTAATCTCCACTCTCTAGCACTGTGAATTTACATATACCTTCCCATTACATAACTTCCATTGGGGGGGGGGGGGGGACATTATCTCATGGCCAATTTAACGGCCATGAAATGATGTCCCCCCTCCAAAGTATGGGAATCTCAACTTATATGTACTTTCACAACCCAGTAATATGGTAGGGTGCCCCAAATATTAAGTTTTACAACCAGACACATCTAATCTCCACCTTCTAAGCACTGGGTATTTACATACACCTTCCCAGTACATAACTTCCATTGGGGGGGGGGACATTATTTCACGGCCAATTTAACGCCCATGAAATAATATCACCCTTCCAAAGTATGGGAATCGAAACATATATGTACTTTCACAACCCATTAACATGGTAGGGTGGCCAAAATAAAAAGGTTCACACCCATGCTTATCAAATCTCCACCCCTAGCCATGGGAATGGACATATAGCATTCCAGTACATACCTTCCATTGGAGGGACAATATTCCATGGCCAAATTAACGCCCATGAAATAATGTCCCCCTTCCAAAGTATGGGAATCGAAACATATATGTACGTTCACAACCCATTAATATGGTAGAGTGCCCGAAATATAAAGTTTTACAACCAGACACATCTAATCTCCACCCTCTAGCACTGGGTATTTACATATACCTTCCCAGTACATAACTTCCATTGGGGGACATTATTTCATGGCCAAATTAACGCCCATGAAATAATGTCCCCCTTCCAAAGTATGGGAATCGAAACATATATGTACGTTCACAACCCATTAATATGGTAGGGTGCCAGAAATATAAAGTTTTACAACCAGACACATCTAATCTCTACCCTCGAGCACTGGGTGTTTACATATACCTTCCCAGTACATAACTTCCATTGAGGGGGGGGGGACATTATTTCATGGCCAATTTAACGGTCATGAAATAATGTCCCCCCCCCCTCCAAAGTATGGGAATCGAAACATATATATACTTTCACCACCCATTAATATGGTAGGGTGCCCCAAATATTACGTTTTACAACCAGACACATCTAATCTCCACCCTCTCGCACTGGGTATTTACATATACCTTTCCAGTACATAACTCCCATTTGCGGGGGGGGGGGGGGGTGGGGCATTATTTCATGGCCAATTTAACGGCCATGAAATAATGTCCCCCCTCCAAAGTATGGGAATCGAAATATACATGTGTAATTTCACAACCCATTAATATGGTAGGGTGCCCCAAATATTACGTTTTACAACCAGACACATCTAATCTCCACTGTCTAGCACTGGGTATTTACATAAAGCTTCCCAGTACATAACTTCCATTGGGGGGACATTATATCATGGCCAATTTAACGGCCATGAAATAATGTCCCCCCTCCAATGTATGGGAATCGAAACATATATGTACTTTCACAACCCATTAATATGGGGTGCCCCACATATTAAGTTTTACAACCAGACACATCTAATCTCCACCCTCTAGCACTGGGTATTTACATATACCTTCCCAGTACATAACTTCCATTGGGGGACATTATTTCATGGCCAATTTGAAGCCCATGAAATAATGTCACCCTTCCAAAGAATGGAAATCGAAACATATATGTACTTTCACAACCCATTAACATGGTAGGGTGGCAAAAATAAAAAGGTTCACACCCAGGCGTATCAAATCTCCACCCCTAGCCATGGGAATGGACATATACCATCCCAGTACAAACCTTCCATTGGAGGGACATTATTCCATGGCCAAATTAACGCCCATGAAATAATGTCCCCCTCCAAATTATGGGAATCGAAACATATATGTACTTTCCCAACCCATTAATATGGTAGGGTGCCCCAAATATAAAGTTTTACAACCAGCCACATCTAATCTCTACCCTCGAGCACTGGGTATTTACATATACCTTCCCAGTACATAACTTCCATTGGGGGGGGGACATTATTTCATGGCCAATTTAACGACCATGAAATAATGTCCCCCCCCTCCAAAGTATGGGAATCAAAACATATATGTACTTACACAACCCTTTAATATGTGGTGCCCCAAATATTAAGTTTTACAACCAGACACATCTAATCTCCACCCTCTAGCACTGGGTATTTACATATACCTTCCCATTACATAATTTCTATTAGGGGGGGGGGGGGGACATTATTTCATGACCAGATAACGCCCATGAAATAATGTCCCCCCTCCAAAGTATGGCGATCGAAACTTATATGTACTTTCACAACCCAGTAATATGGTAGGGTGCCCCAAATATTAAGTTTTACAACCAGACACATCTAATCTCCACCCTCTAAGCACTGGGTATTCACATATACCTTCCCAGTACATAGCTTCCATGGGGGGGGGGAGAGAGGGGCATTATTTCATGGCCAATTTAACGGCCATGAAATAATGTCCCCCCCCCTCCAAAGTATGGGAATGGAAACATATATGTACTTTCACAACCCATTAATATGGGGTGCCCCAAATATTAAGTTTTACAACCAGACACATCTAATCTCCACCCTCTAGCACTGGGTATTTACATATACCTTCTCAGTACATAACTTCCATTGGGGGACATTATTTCATGGCCAATTTAACGCCCATGAAATAATGTCACCCTTCCAAAGAATGGAAATCGAAACATATATGTACTTTCACAACCCATTAATATGGTAGGGTGCCCGAAATATTAAGTTTTACAACCAGACACATCTAATCTCCACTCTCTAGCACTGTGAATTTACATATACCTTCCCATTACATAACTTCCATTGGGGGGGGGGACATTATCTCATGGCCAATTTAACGGCCATGAAATAATGTCCCCCCTCCAAAGTATGGGAATCGAAACTTATATGTACTTTCACAACCCAGTAATATGGTAGGGTGCCCCAAATATTACGTTTTACAACCAGACACATCTAATCTCCACCCTCTAGCACTGAGTATTTACATATACCGTCCCAGGACATAACTTCCATTGGGGGACATTATTTCATGGCCAATTTAACGGCCATGAAATAATGTCCCCCCCCCCCTCCAAAGTATGGGAATCGAAACATATATATACTTTCACCACCCATTAATATGGTAGGGTGCCCCAAATATTATGTTTTACAACCAGACACATCTAATCTCCACCCTCTAGCACTGAGTATTTACATATACCGTCCCAGGACATAACTTCCATTGGGGGACATTATTTCATGGCCAATTTAACGGCCATGAAATAATGTCCCCCCCCCCCTCCAAAGTATGGGAATCGAAACATATATGTACTTTCACCACCCATTAATATGGTAGAGTGCCCCAAATATTACGTTTTACAACCAGATACATCTAATTTCCACCCTCTAGCACTGGGTATTTACATATACCTTCCCAGTACATAACTTCCATTGGGGGACATTATTTCATGGCCAATTTGAAGCCCATGAAATAATGTCACCCTTCCAAAGAATGGAAATCGAAACATATATGTACTTTCACAACCCATTAACATGGTAGGGTGGCAAAAATAAAAAGGTTCACACCCAGGCGTATCAAATCTCCACCCCTAGCCATGGGAATGGACATATACCATCCCAGTACAAACCTTCCATTGGAGGGACATTATTCCATGGCCAAATTAACGCCCATGAAATAATGTCCCCCTCCAAATTATGGGAATCGAAACATATATGTACTTTCCCAACCCATTAATATGGTAGGGTGCCCCAAATATAAAGTTTTACAACCAGCCACATCTAATCTCTACCCTCGAGCACTGGGTATTTACATATACCTTCCCAGTACATAACTTCCATTGGGGGGGGGGACATTATTTCATGGCCAATTTAACGACCATGAAATAATGTCCCCCCCCTCCAAAGTATGGGAATCAAAACATATATGTACTTACACAACCCTTTAATATGTGGTGCCCCAAATATTAAGTTTTACAACCAGACACATCTAATCTCCACCCTCTAGCACTGGGTATTTACATATACCTTCCCATTACATAATTTCTATTAGGGGGGGGGACATTATTTCATGACCAGATAACGCCCATGAAATAATGTCCCCCCTCCAAAGTATGGCGATCGAAACTTATATGTACTTTCACAACCCAGTAATATGGTAGGGTGCCCCAAATATTAAGTTTTACAACCAGACACATCTAATCTCCACCCTCTAAGCACTGGGTATTCACATATACCTTCCCAGTACATAGCTTCCATGGGGGGGGGGAGAGAGGGGCATTATTTCATGGCCAATTTAACGGCCATGAAATAATGTCCCCCCCCCCCTCCAAAGTATGGGAATGGAAACATATATGTACTTTCACAACCCATTAATATGGGGTGCCCCAAATATTAAGTTTTACAACCAGACACATCTAATCTCCACCCTCTAGCACTGGGTATTTACATATACCTTCTCAGTACATAACTTCCATTGGGGGACATTATTTCATGGCCAATTTAACGCCCATGAAATAATGTCACCCTTCCAAAGAATGGAAATCGAAACATATATGTACTTTCACAACCCATTAATATGGTAGGGTGCCCGAAATATTAAGTTTTACAACCAGACACATCTAATCTCCACTCTCTAGCACTGTGAATTTACATATACCTTCCCATTACATAACTTCCATTGGGGGGGGGGACATTATCTCATGGCCAATTTAACGGCCATGAAATAATGTCCCCCCTCCAAAGTATGGGAATCGAAACTTATATGTACTTTCACAACCCAGTAATATGGTAGGGTGCCCCAAATTTTAAGTTTTACAACCAGACACATCTAATCTCCACCTTCTAAGCACTGGGTATTTACATACACCTTCCCAGTACATAACTTCCATTGGGGGGGGGGGACATTATTTCACGGCCAATTTAACGCCCATGAAATAATATCACCCTTCCAAAGTATGGGAATCGAAACATATATGTACTTTCACAACCCATTAACATGGTAGGGTGGCCAAAATAAAAAGGTTCACACCCATGCTTATCAAATCTCCACCCCTAGCCATGGGAATGGACATATAGCATTCCAGTACATACCTTCCATTGGAGGGACAATATTCCATGGCCAAATTAACGCCCATGAAATAATGTCCCCCTTCCAAAGTATGGGAATCGAAACATATATGTACGTTCACAACCCATTAATATGGTAGAGTGCCCGAAATATAAAGTTTTACAACCAGACACATCTAATCTCCACCCTCTAGCACTGGGTATTTACATATACCTTCCCAGTACATAACTTCCATTGGGGGACATTATTTCATGGCCAAATTAACGCCCATGAAATAATGTCCCCCTTCCAAAGTATGGGAATCGAAACATATATGTACGTTCACAACCCATTAATATGGTAGGGTGCCCGAAATATAAAGTTTTACAACCAGACACATCTAATCTCTACCCTCGAGCACTGGGTGTTTACATATACCTTCCCAGTACATAACTTCCATTGAGGGGGGGGGACATTATTTCATGGCCAATTTAACGGCCATGAAATAATGTCCCCCCCCCCCCTCCAAAGTATGGGAATCGAAACATATATATACTTTCACCACCCATTAATATGGTAGGGTACCCCAAATATTACGTTTTACAACCAGACACATCTAATCTCCACCCTCTCGCACTGGGTATTTACATATAACTTTCCAGTACATAACTCCCATTTGCGGGGGGGGGGGGGGCATTATTTCATGGCCAATTTAACGGGCATGAAATAATGTCCCCCCTCCAAAGTATGGGAATCGAAATATACATGTGTAATTTCACAACCCATTAATATGGTAGGGTGCCCCAAATATTACGTTTTACAACCAGACACATCTAATCTCCACTGTCTAGCACTGGGTATTTACATAAAGCTTCCCAGTACATAACTTCCATTGGGGGGACATTATATCATGGCCAATCTAACTGCCATCATATAATGTCACCCTTCCAAATTATGGGAATCGAAACATATATGTACTTTCACAACCCATTAACATGACGCCCATGCTTATCAAATCTCCACCCCCTAGCCATGGGAATGGGCATGTGCCATCCCAGTACATAACTTCCATTGGAGGGACAATATTTCATGGCCAAATTAACGCCCATGAAATAATGTCACCCTTCCAAAGTATGAGAATCGAAACATATATGTACTTTCACAACCCATTAATATGGAAGGGTGCCCCACATATAAAGTTTTACAACCAGCCACATCTAATCTCCACCCTCTAGCACTGGGTATTTACATATACCTTCCCAGTACATAACTTCCATTGGGGGGGGGGACATTATTTCATGGGCAATTTAGCGGCCATGAAATAATGTCCCCCCCCCCCGCCAAAGTATGGGAATCGAAACATATATATACTTTAACAACCCATTAATATGGTAGGGTGCCTGAAATATTAAGTTTTACAACAATACACATCTAATCTCCACTCTTTAGCACCGGGCATTTACATATAGCTTCCCAGTACATAACTTCCATTGGGGGGACATTATTTCATGGCCAATTTAACAGCCATGAAATATTGTCCCCCCTCCAAAGTATGGGAATAGAAACATATATGTATTTTCACAACCCATTAATATGGTAGGGTGCCCCAAATATTATGTTTTACAACCAGACGCATCTAAGCTCCACCCTCTAAGCACTGGGTATTTACATATACCTTCCCAGTACATAACTTCCATTGGGGGACATTATTTCATGGCCAATTTAACGCCCATGAAATAATATCACCCTTCCAAAGTATGGGAATCGAAACATATATGTACTTTCACAACCCATTAACATGGTAGGGTGGCCAAAATAAAAAGGTTCACACCCATGCTTATTAAATCTCCACCCCCTAGCCATGGGAATGGACATATACCATCCCAGTACATAACTTCTATTGGAGGGACAATATTTCATGGCCAAATTAACGCCCATGAAATAATGTCCCCCCCTCCAAAGTATGGGAATCGAAACAAATATGTACTTTAACAACCCATTAATATGGTATGGTGCACGAAATATTAAGTTTTACAACCAGACACATCTAATCGCCACTTTCTATCACCGGGTATTTACTTATAGCTTCCCAGTACAGAACCTCCATTGGGGGGGACATTATTTCATGGCCAATTTATGGGCCATGAAATAATGTCCCCCCCCCCTCCAAAGTATGGGAATCGAAACATATATGTACTTTAACAACCCATTAATATGGTAGGGTGCCGAAATATTAAGTTTTACAACCAGACACATCTAATCTCCACCCCATAGCCCTGGGAATTTACATATACCTTCCCATTACATAATTTCCATTGGGGGGGACATTATTTCATGGCCAGTTAACGCCCATGGAATAATGTCCCCCCTCCAAAGTATGGGAATCGAAACATATATGTATCTTCACAACCCATTAATATGGTAGTGTGCCCCAACTATAAAGTTTTACAACCAGACACATCTAATCTCCACCCCGTAGCCCTGGGAATTTACATATACCTTCCCAGTACATAACTTCCATTGGGGGACATTATTTCATGGCCAATTTAAGGCACGTGAAATAATGTCTCCCTTCCAAAGTATGGGAATCGAAACATATATGTACTTTCACAACCCATTAACATGGTAGGGTGGCCAAGATATAAAGGTTCACACCAATGCTTATCAAATCTCCACCCTCTCGCCATGGGAATGGACATATAGGCCTACCATCCCAGTACATAACTTACATTGGGGGGGGACAGTATTCCATGGCCAATTTAACGCCCATGAAATAATGTCCCCCTTCCAGAGTATGGGAATCGAAACATAGATGTACTTTCATAACCCATTAATATGTTAGGGTGCCCCAAATATTACGTTTTACAACCAGACACATCTAATCTCCACCCTCTAGCACTGAGTATTTACATATACCGTCCCAGGACATAACTTCCATTGGGGGACATTATTTCATGGCCAATTTAACGGCCATGAAATAATGTCCCCCCCCCCCTCCAAAGTATGGGAATCGAAACATATATGTACAATCACAACCCATTACTATGGTGGGGTGCCCCAAATATAAAGTTTTACAACCAGACACATCCAATCTCCACGCTCTAACACTGAGTATTTACATATACCTTTCCAGTACATAAATTCCATTGGGGGACATTATTTCATGGCCAATTTAACGGCCATGAAATAATGTCCCCCCCCCCCCCTCCAAAGTATGGGAATCGAAACATATATGTACTTTCACCACCCATTAATATGGTAGAGTGCCCCAAATATTACGTTTTACAACCAGATACATCTAATCTCCACCCTCTCGCACTGGGTATTTACATATACCTTTCCAGTACATAACTTTCATTTGCGGGGGGGGGGGGGGGCATTATTTCATGGCCAATTTAACGGCCATGAAATAATGTCCCCCCTCAAAAGCATGGGAATCGAAACATATATGTATGGGGTGCCCCAAATATTAAGTTTTACAATCAGACACATCTAATCCCCACCCTCTAGCACTGGGTATTTACATATACCTTCCCAGTACATAGCTTCCATTGGGGGACATTATTTCATGGCCAATTTAACGCCCATGAAATAATGCCACCTTTCCAAAGTATGGAAATCGAAACATATATGTACTTTCACAACCCATTAACATGGTAGGGTGGCCAAAATGAAAAGGTTCACACCCAGGCGTATCAAATCTCCACCCCCTAGCCATGGGAATGGACATATACTATCCCAGTACATAACTTCCATTGGAGGGACAATATTCCATGGCCAAATTAACGGCCATGAAATAATATCCCCCCCCCCCCGCCTTCCAAAGTATGGGAATCGAAAAACATATATGTACTTTCACAACCAATTAATATGGTAGGGTGCCCGAAGTATTAAGTTTTACAACCAGACACATCTAATCGCCACTCTCTAGCACTGGGTATTTACATATATCTTCCCAGTACATAACCTCCTTTGGGGGGGGGGGACATTATTTCATGGCCAATTTAACGGCCATGAAATAATGTCCCCCCCCTCCAAAGTATGGGAATCGGAACACATACGTACTTTAACAACCCATTAATATGGTAGGGTGCCGAAATATGAAGTTTTCCACCCAGACACATCTAATCTCCACCCTGTAGCCCTGGGAATTTACATATACCTTCCCATTACATAATTTCCATTGGGGGGACATTATTTCATGGCCAGTTAACGCCCATGAAATAATGTCCCCCCTCCAAAGTATGGGAATCGAAACATATATGTACTTTCAATACCCATTAATATGGTAGGGTGCCCCCAAATATTACGTTTTACAACCAGACACATCTAATCTCCACCCTCTCGCACTGGGTATTTACATATACCTTCCCAGTACATAAATTCCATTTGGGGGGGGGGACACTATTTCATGGCCAATTTAACGCCTATGAAATAATGTCCCCCCCCCTCCAAAGTATGGGAATCGAAATATACATGTGTACTTTCACAACCCATTAATATGGTAGGGTTGTCAACATATAAAGGTTCACACCAATGCTTATCAAATCTACACCCTCTAGCCATGCGAATGGACATATAGGCCTACCATCCCAGTACATAACCTATATTGGGGGGGGGGGGGACAGTATTTCATGGCCACTTTAACGCCCATGAAATAATGTCCCACTTCCAAAGTATGGAATCGAAACATAGATGTACTTTCACAACCCATTAATATGTTAGGGTGCCCAAAATATAAGGTTTTACAACCAGACCCATCTAATCTCCACCTTCTAAGCACTGGGTATTTACATATACCTTCCCAGTACATAGCTTCCATTTGGGGAGGGACATTATTTCACGGCCAATTTAACGCCCATGAAATAATATCACCCTTCCAAAGTATGGGAATCGAAACATATATGTACTTTCACAACCCATTAACATGGTAGGGTGGTCAAAACAAAAAACTTAACACCCATGCTTATTAAATCTCCACCCCCTAGCCATGGGAATGGACATATACCATCCCAGTACATAACTTCCATTGGAGGGACAATATTTCATGGCCAAATTAACGCCCATGAAATAATGTCCCCCATCCAAAGTATGGGAATCGAAACATATCTGTACTTTAACAACCCATTAATATGGTATGGTGCACGAAATATTAAGTTTTACAACCAGACACATCTAATCGCCACTTTCTATCACCGGGTATTTACTTATAGCTTCCCAGTACAGAACCTCCATTGGGGGGACATTATTTCATGGCCAATTTATGGGCCATGAAATAATATCCCCCCCCCTCCAAAGTATGGGAATCGAAACATATATGTACTTTAACAACCCATTAATATGGTAGGGTGCCGAAATATTAAGTTTTACAACCAGACACATCTAATCTCCACCCCATAGCCCTGGGAATTTACATATACCTTCCCATTACATAATTTCCATTGGGGGGGGGACATTATTTCATGGCCAGTTAACGCCCATGGAATAATGTCCCCCCTCCAAAGTATGGGAATCGAAACATATATGTATCTTCACAACCCATTAATATGGTAGGGTGCCCCAAATATAAAGTTTTACAACCAGACACATCTAATCTCCACCCCGTAGCCCTGGGAATTTACATATACCTTCCCAGTACATAACTTCCATTGGGGGACATTATTTCATGGCCAATTTAAGGCACATGAAATAATGTCTCCCTTCCAAAGTATGGGAATCGAAACATATATGTACTTTCACAACCCATTAACATGGTAGGGTGGCCAAGATATAAAGGTTCACACCAATGCTTATCAAATCTCCACCCTCTCGCCATGGGAATGGACATATAGGCCTACCATCCCAGTACATAACTTACATTGGGGGGGGGGGGGGACAGTATTCCATGGCCAATTTAACGCCCATGAAATAATGTCCCCCTTCCAGAGTATGGGAATCGAAACATAGATGTACTTTCATAACCCATTAATATGTTAGGGTGCCCCAAATATTACGTTTTACAACCAGACACATCTAATCTCCACCCTCTAGCACTGAGTATTTACATATACCGTCCCAGGACATAACTTCCATTGGGGGACATTATTTCATGGCCAATTTAACGGCCATGAAATAATGTCCCCCCCCCCCCTCCAAAGTATGGGAATCGAAACATATATATACTTTCACCACCCATTAATATGGTAGGGTGCCCCAAATATTATGTTTTACAACCAGACACATCTAATCTCCACCCTCTAGCACTGAGTATTTACATATACCGTCCCAGGACATAACTTCCATTGGGGGACATTATTTCATGGCCAATTTAACGGCCATGAAATAATGTCCCCCCCCCCTCCAAAGTATGGGAATCGAAACATATATGTACTTTCACCACCCATTAATATGGTAGAGTGCCCCAAATATTACGTTTTACAACCAGATACATCTAATTTCCACCCTCTCGCACTGGGTATTTACATATATCTTTCCAGTACATAACTTTCATTTGCGGGGGGGGGGGGGGGGCATTATTTCATGGCCAATTTAACGGCCATGAAATAATGTCCCCCTCCAAAGTATGTGAATCGAAATATACACGTGTACTTTCACAACCCATTAATATGGTAGGGTGGTCAAAATATAAAAGTTCACACGAATGCTTATCAAATCTCCACCCTCTAGCCATGGAAAAGGACATATAGGCCTACAATCCCAGTACATAAATTACATTGGGGGGACAGTATTTCATGGCCAATTTAACGCCATGAAATAATGTCCCCCTTCGAAAGTATGGGAATCCAAACATAGATGTACTTTCACAACCCATTAATATGGTAGGGTGCCCCAAATATAAGGTTTAACAACCAGACACATCTAATCTCCACTGTCTAGCACTGGGTATTTACATATAGCTTCCCAGTACATAACTTCCATTGGGGGGGGGGGGGACATTATTTCATGGCCAATCTAACTGCCATCATATATTGTCACCCTTCCAAAGTATGGGAATCGAAACTTATTTGTACTTTCACAACCCATTAACATGGTAGGGTTGCCAAAATAAAAAGGTTCACGCCCATGCTTATCAAATCTCCACCCCCTAGCCATGGGAATGGGCATGTACCATCCCAGTACATAACTACCAATGGAGGGACAATATTTCATGGCCAATTTAACGCCATGAAATAATGTCCCTCCCCTCTAAAGTATGGGAATAGAAACATATATGTACTTTCACCACCCATTAATATGGTAGGGTGCCCCAAATATTACGTTTTACAACCAGACACATCTAATCTCCACCCTCTAGCACTGAGTATTTACATATACCGTCCCAGTACATAACTTCCATTGGGGGACATTATTTCATGGCCAATTTAACAGCCATGAAATAATGTCCCCCCCTCCAAAGTATGGGAATCGAAATATACACGTGTACTTTCACAACCCATTAATATGGTAGGGTGGTCAAAATATAAAAGTTCACACGAATGCTTATCAAATCTCCACCCTCTAGCCATGGGAAAGGACATATAGGCCTACCATCCCAGTACATAACTTACATTGGGGGGGGGGGGACAGTATTTCATGGCTAATTTAACGCCATGAAATAATGTCCCCCTTCGAAAGTATGGGAATCCAAACATAGATGTACTTTCACAACCCATTAATATGGTAGGGTGCCCCAAATATAAGGTTTTACAACCAGACACATCTAATCTCCACTGTCTAGCACTGGGTATTTACATAAAGCTTCCCAGTACATAACTTCCATTGGGGGGGGACATTATTTCATGGCCAATCTAACTGCCATCATATAATGTCACCCTTCCAAAGTATGGGAATCGAAACATATTTGTACTTTCACAACCCATTAACATGGTACCGTTGCCAAAATAAAAAGGTTCACGCCCATGCTTATCAAATCTCCACCCCCTAGCCATGGGAATGGGCATGTACCATCCCAGTACATAACTTCCATTGTAGGGACAATATTTCATGGCCAAATTAACGCCCATGAAATAATGTCACCCTTCCAAAGTATGAGAATCGAAACATATATGTACTTTCACAACCCATTAATATGGAAGGGTGCCCCACATATAAAGTTTTACAACCAGCCACATCTAATCTCCACCCTCTAGCACTGGGTATTTACATATACCTTCCCAGTACATAACTTCCATTGAGGGGATATTATTTCATGGCCAATTCAACGGCCATGAAATATTGTCCCCCCTCTAAAGTATGGGAATAGAAACATATATGTATTTTCACAACCCATTAATATGGTAGGGTGCCCCAAATATTAAGTTTTACAACCAGACGCATCTAATCTCCACCCTCTAAGCACTGGGTATTTACATATACCTTCCCAGTAAATAACTTCCATTGGGGGACATTATTTCATGGCGAATTTAACACCCTTGAAATAATGTCACTCTTCCAAATTATGGCAATCGAAACATATATGTACTTCCACAAACCATTAACATGGTAGGGTGGCCAAAATAAAAAGGTCACACCCATGCTTATCAAATCTCCACCCCCTACCCATGGGAATGGACACATACCATCCCAGTACATAACTTCCATTGGAGGGACAATATTTCATGGCCAAATTAATGCCCATGAAATAATGTCCCCCTTCCAAAGTATGGGAATCGAAATATATATATGTACTTTCACAACCCATTAATATGGTACGGTGCCCCAAATAAAAAGTTTTACAACCAGACACATCTAATCTCCACCCTCCAGCACTGGGTATTTACATATACCTTCCTAGTACATAGCTTCCATTTGGGGGTGGGGGGACATTATTTCATGGCCAATTTAACGGCCATGAAATAATGACCTCCTTCAAAGTATGGGAATCGAAACATATATGTTCTTTAACAACCCATTAATATGGTAGGGTGCCCGAAATATTAAGTTTTACAACCAGACACATCTAATCTCCACCCCGTAGCCCTGGGGAATTTACATATACCTTCCCAGTACATAATTTCCATTGGGGGGGGGGGGGACATTATTTCATGGCCAATTTAACGCCCATGAAATAATGTCCCCCCTCCAAAGTATGGGAATCGAAACATATATGTACAATCACAACCCATTACTATGGTGGGGTGCCCCAAATATAAAGTTTTACAACCAGACACATCCAATCTCCATGCTCTAACACTGAGTATTTACATATACCTTTCCAGTACATGAATTCCATTGGGGGACATTATTTCATGGCCAATTTAACGGCCATGAAATAATATCCCCCCCTCCAAAGTATGGGAATCGAAACATATATGTACTTTCACCACCCATTAATATGGTAGGGTGCCCCAAATATTACGTTTTACAACCAGACACATCTAATCTCCACCCTTTCGCACTGGGTATTTACATATACCTTCCCTTACATAACTTTCATTGGGGGGGGGGGGGGGGCATTATTTCATGGCCAATTTAACTGCCATGAAATAATGTCCCCCCTCCAAAGCATGGGAATCGAAACATATATGTACTTTCACAACCCATTAGTATGGGGTGCCCCAAATATTAAGTTTTACAATCAGACACATCTAATCTCCACCCTCTAGCACTGGGTATTTACATATACCTTCCCAGTACATAGCTTCCATTGGGGGACATTATTTCATGGCCAATTTAACGCCCATGAAATAATGCCACCCTTCCAAAGTATGGAAATCGAAACATATATGTACTTTCACAACCCATTAACATGGTAGGGTGGCCAAAATGAAAAGGTTCACACCCAGGCGTATCAAATCTCCACCCCCTAGCCATGGGAATGGACATATACTATCCCAGTACATAACTTCCATTGGAGGGACAATATTCCATGGCCAAATTAACGGCCATGAAATAATATCCCCCCCCCCGCCTTCCAAAGTATGGGAATCGAAAAACATATATGTACTTTCACAACCAATTAATATGGTAGGGTGCCCGAAGTATTAAGTTTTACAACCAAACACATCTAATCGCCACTCTCTAGCACTGGGTATTTACATATATCTTCCCAGTACATAACCTCCTTTGGGGGGGGGACATTATTTCATGGCCAATTTAACGGCCATGAAATAATGTCCCCCCCCCTCCAAAGTATGGGAATCGGAACACATATGTACTTTAACAACCCATTAATATGGTAGGGTGCCGAAATATGAAGTTTTACACCCAGACACATCTAATCTCCACCCTGTAGCCCTGGGAATTTACATCTACCTTCCCATTACATACTTTCCATTGGGGGGACATTATTTCATGGCCAGTTAACGCCCATGAAATAATGTCCCCCCTCCAAAGTATGGGAATCGAAACATATATGTACTTTCACAACCCATTAACATGGTAGGGTGGTCAAAACAAAAAACGCAACACCCATGCTTATTAAATCTCCACCCCCTAGCCATGGGAATGGACATATACCATCCCAGTACATAACTTCCATTGGAGGGACAATACTTCATGGCCAAATTAACGCCCATGAAATAATGTCCCCCATCCAAAGTATGGGAATCGAAACATATATGTACTTTAACAACCCATTAATATGGTATGGTGCACGAAATATTAAGTTTTACAACCAGACACATCTAATCGCCACTTTCTATCACCGGGTATTTACATATAGCTTCCCAGTACATAACCTCCATTGGGGGGGGGGGACATTATTTCATGGCCAATTTATGGGCCATGAAATAATGTCCCCCCCCCCCTCCAAAGTATGGGAATCGAAACATATATGTACTTTAACAACCCATTAATATGGTAGGGTGCCGAAATATTAAGTTTTACAACCAGACACATCTAATCTCTACCCCATAGCCCTGGAAATTTACATATACCTTCCCATTACATAATTTCCATTGGGGGGGGGGGCGGGATATTATTTCATGGCCAGTTAACGCCCATGGAATAATGTCCCCCCTCCAAAGTATGGGAATCGAAACATATATGTACCTTAGCAACCCATTAATATGGTAGGGTGCCCCAAATAT
Organism: Chaetoderma sp. LZ-2023a; assembly: GCA_034401795.1. Lineage (NCBI taxonomy): Eukaryota > Metazoa > Mollusca > Caudofoveata > Chaetodermatida > Chaetodermatidae > Chaetoderma > Chaetoderma sp. LZ-2023a. The sequence continues at coordinate 55,231,132 of CM067374.1, read as the reverse complement.
AAAGTTTTACAACCAGACACATCTAATCTCCACTCCCTAGCACTGGGTATTTACATATACCTTCCCAGTACATAACTTCCATTGGAGGACATTATTTCATGGCCAATTTAAGGCACATGAAATAATGTCCCCCTCCCAAACTGTGGGAATCGAAACATATATGTACTTTCACAACCCATTAATATGGTAGGGTGCCCGAAATATTAAGTTTTACAACCAGACACATCTAATCGCCACTCTCTAGCACTGGGTATTTACATATAGCTTCCCAGTACATACCCTCCATTGGGGGGGGGGCATTATTTCATGGCCAATTTAACGGCCATGAAATAATGTCCCCCCCCCCTCCAAAGTATGGGAATCGGAACACATATGTACTTTAACAACCCATTAATATGGTATGGTGCCAAAATATGAAATTGTACACCCAGACACATCTAATCTCCACCCTGTAGCCCTGGGAATTTACATATACCCATTACATAATTTCCATTGGGGGGGGGGACATTATTTCTTGGCCAGTTAACGCCCATGAAATAATGTCCCCCCTCCAAAGTATGGGAATCGAAACATATATGTACTTTCAATACCCATTAATATGGTATGGTGCCCCAAATATTACGTTTTACAACCAGACACATCTAATCTCCACCCTCTCGTACTGGGTATTTACATATACCTTCCCAGTACATAAATTCCATTGGGGGGGGGGGACATTATTTCATGGCCAATTTAACGCCTATGAAATAATGTCCCCCCCCCCTCCAAAGTATGGGAATCGAAATATACATGTGTACTTTCACAACCCATTAATATGGTAGGGTTGTCAACATATAAAGGTTCACACCAATGCTTATCAAATCTACACCCTCTAGCCATGGGAATGGACATATAGGCCTACCATCCCAGTACATAACTTACATTGGGGGGGGGGGTGTGTGGGGAGGTGTGTGTGTGGGGGGGTGGGGTGGGGTGGGTGGGTGGGTGGGGGTGGGGGGGGGGGTGGGTGGGTGGGTGGGGGGACAGTATTTCATGGCCACTTTAACGCCCATAAAATAATGTCCCACTTCCAAAGTATGGAATCGAAACATAGATGCACTTTCACAACCCATTAATATGTTAGGGTGCCCCAAATATAAGGTTTTACAACCAGACACATCTAATCTCCACTGTCTAGCACTGGGTATTTACATATAGCTTCCCAGTACATAACTTCCATTGGGGGGGGGACATTATTTCATGGCCAATTTAACGGCCATGAAATAATGTCACCCGTCCAAAGTATGGCAATAGAAACATATATGTACTTTCACAAACCATTGACATGGTATGGTGGCCAAAATAAAACGGTTCACACCCAGTGCTTATCAAATCTCCACCCCTAGCCATGAGAATGGACATATTACCATCCCAGTACATAACTTTCATTGGAGGGACAATATTTTATGGCCAAATTCATGCCCAAGAAATAATGTCCCCCTTCCAAAATATCGGAATCGAAACATATATGTACTTTAACAACCCATTAATATGGTAGGGTGCCCCAAATATAAAGTTTTACAACCAGACACATCTAATCTCCACCCTCTAGCACTGGGTATTTACATATACCTTCCTAGTACATAACTTCCATTTGGGGGGGGGGGGGCAGGACATTATTTCATGGCCAATTTAACGGCCAAGAAATAATGTCCCCCTCTAAAGTATGGGAATCGAAACATATATGTTCTTTAACAACCCATTAATATGGTAGAGTGCCCGAAATATTAAGTTTTACAAGCAGACACATCTAATCTCCACCCCGTAGCCCTGGAAATTTACATATACCTTCCCAGTACATAATTTCCTTTGGGGGACATTATTTCATGGCCAGTAAACGCCCATGAAATAATGTCCCCCCTCCAAAGTATGGGAATCGAAACATATATGTACTTTCACAACCCATTAATATGATAGGGTGCCCCCAAATATAAAGTCTTACAACCAGACACATCTAATCTCCACCCTCTAACACTGGGTATTTACATATACCTTCCCAGTACATAACTTCCATTGGGGGGGGGGACATTATTTCATGGCCAATTTAACGTCCATGAAATAATGTCCCCCCCCCCTCCAAAGTATGGGAATCGAAACATATATGTACTTTCACCACCCATTAATATGGTAGGGTGCCCAAAATATTACGTTTTACAACCAGACACGTCTAATCTCCACCCTCTAGCACTGGGTATTTACATATACCTTCACAGTACATAACTTCCCTTAAAATTGTAAAGACAAGCCAACATCACACCAATCTTCAAAGAAGGAGACCGAACAAAAGCATCCAATTACAGGCCTGTCTTACTAACATCTATTGTATGCAAGTTACTAGAACACATCATATCCAGCCAGACCATGCAACACCTAGACTCGAACGACATACTCCATCCTAACCATCATGGATTCCGATCCAAAAGATCATGTGGGGCTCAGCTTATCATCATAACGGATGACCTAACCAAATGCATAGACCAATGGAAACAAGTTGATGTAGCGGTACTGGACTTCGCCAAAGCGTTTGATAAGGTGCCACACAAGCGACTACTCTCAGAGTCAAATTAATTTCAAAGTAATCAACAGAATAAGTATTGCAAAATTTAGGTCTGTGAAAGGGTTAATATTTAAATCATTCCTATTTAATGTTGGATTTCTTTATTTATATATTAATGCACAGTGAAATTAGTTTCAAAATAATTGTAATTAATTTACCTGGAGGTTCTTGCTGCATTAATAAGTAGTCACTATTTGCTTATTATAAAGTTCAGTGGAATGCTTCCAATCACAAGAGCTTTAATTTGGCCGTCCAACTTAAGAATGGATCTAACCTCAATTTATTTCTTACGTTGTTTTGTTTCATTTTATGTTGGTTGGACATACGACAATACAATGACTTGTCAGTTTGAGTTTTATTTCATCATTTAAGAATTATACATACATGTTAGATTTACAAATATTACATAGAATAAAATTATTATAACCCACAATATTGGTTATTACAATACGGTTTTGAAATATTTTGAATTGATTTGATAGGCTTATATACATAATTATGCTGTTTGTCTAGTTACAGTTGTACATATGATGCCATGATGATGACGAAAGCTCTTAACCGTTTCACTGTTGAATTCCTGATATCTCATTTTCTAGGCAGCCATTGAAGAAAACTGTTGTCACTTGAATACTTCGAAACTAATTGGACTGGAAGCCATTGCTAGCTTAGGCATCAACAGCTTCCATTCAAATTAATTTCAAAATATTCAACAGAATAAGTATTACAAAATTTATTTCTTCAGGGATTTGTCCGTGAAAGGGTTAATCTTTGAATCAATGTTCCTATATAATGTTGGATCTCTTTATAAATATAGTAATGCACAAAGTGAAATTAGTTCCAAAATAATTTAAATTAATTTACCTGGAGGTTCTTGCTGCATTAGGCTGCAATAATTTTCAGTCAATTTGATTTTAATATATTTTTAAAATAATTTCATAGGCATATTATAGGGATAATAGTCCTACATATATACCATTCCAGTAATGTTTTTAAAAAGTTCTGTTTCTGAGATATTGATTCTTGGAGGTCATGGAATTTGTTAATTCTAGTCATGAAAGTCATGGAATTTCAAATTCTGAAAGGTGTACAAACCCTGATATTATGACCCTCCATTTGACATATAATAGTGCAGTGAAAATATTCTTTGAACAAGGAGAAATACCATGATTCCTTAAGCGATTGAAACCTACCTCTTCTCCCATACCAGTCCAGTGGAATCCGGGTTGTTTAACCCCGTACTCCATTCACACCCATACCGTTTCGCGCCGCCCTAGGTCGTCTCGCCACCTATATAGACATGTACATTATAAGTTAATAAGGAGATAGGTAATTCAGAGAAACTGATATCTAAATATAATATAATGAATGTTTGACAGGAATAGGATTGTAATTTGCTAAAATTCCAAGTTTTGTAATGTATGTGATCGCTTGAACATATTCTATGATGACTAACTTTGCTTGGCCGTATTCATTCAATACATTTAATACACGTGGTCTCATAGACATCTGTATATCTTTCATGTTGAAAGACTACTTTTATTGTGACGCACGTACACACGTGCCCCTATCCTGCCCATCCCTTCTAATCATATCTGTTGAATATTTCGATACTAATTTAACTGGAGTTATTGCTGATAACAGCGCAGAATTATTTTCAGAAAGAAAGATAAGAGTTGGTATTTTGGGGCAATGCGAAACGGTATATAGGGGGTGATGGAACGATGTATTTATTTACATATATGTACACATTTAGATGACAATTTACATGAATATGATGTAGTAGTAGTACGGCTCAGACATAGCACGTTTCCAAAACAAAATGAAACAGACTGTTAAATATTTTGGACGTAAGTTGATTGGAAGCCATTAATGCTGCCTAAGTTATTGAAATTATAAGTAAAATTCATACAATCCCTGAATTTGATCAGAAAAATTATTAACTCATTTACATGATTAGGCTTATCCATACGTTTTGAAAACAATTAAGCTGAATGTAGTTAGTCCTTTATAAACCGCACCAACTGTCCCAAAAGACTTTGAAACAAATGAGCCACTACCATTTATAGCTGCAATTTAGGCAGCTTTATTGGAAATGAGATGGACAGACGAACGGCCGGATCGATGAGTGGACGGATGGATAATTAGGCTAATATATCATTTAAGATTTTACAACCATACCTAACAGTGAGAAATTATAGCACGCAAATGTGCACTAAATAAATCAATAAAACTAGTTTATTTAGAATAGAATATCTTTTATTTCCATCTGTCAGTTAGTAGGTTTGTCTGTTAAATTCTTTTTAACCCTTTCACGACGAAACCGACAAAATCCAGCCTCTGTAGACTAGTGTTCTTGGGGAATGTCCATTTTCAGGCCAAGATAAGACTATTTTTGACAATTTCACCACTGTAATGATGGGCTAAACCAAGCCCGTCATTCCAGTGCTAAAATTTCAAAAATATCTTCAATTAAAAAAAGATTTGATGAATAAATATGCATATATATATATATATATATATATATATATATATATATATATATATATATATATATATATATATATATATATATATATATAATAAATTATTAATAGCAATTAACATCACTTAGAATAACTTGAAATGGTCAGGTCGCCAACACATCAAAAGTTGAGTCGGTATCGTTATTACAAAGGTACATCAATTCAATTCAAGTACACTCGCCATTCCCGTTCGCACACAAGCCATTTCAAAAGGATGCGAAACGACGCAGATTAGGGAGCGAAACGACCTAGGGCGAACGGGACAGGGGTCGAAACGACTCGTTACCCTCCAGTGAGTGCTCCTATCATAATCACAGGCATTTGAAGTTTACCCTCCTATTTCATATTATTAGCATATTTCATAATATGAAAATAGGCGTTGCCTATAAGCGAATGCAGACACCAGTTATTGCTTAAATAAATAGGACGAATTGGTTTAGGGTCGAAATGTCCTAAACATGTATGCCCATTCGCTTGATTCTAATAGCCCATAATACACCGCGCGCAAACAGAGTTCTGGTTTATAAACGAGTGTAAGCAAACACCTGTCAAGCATCGCTTATCTAGACACTTTGACCGTTTTAAACGATAATTTCACGCTATCATCATATAGAAACACGATATTCTGTCAATCTTTATATTCTAAATGAGAAAATAAAACTACTAAATCCAACAGCTCTAGTAAACAGCACTACTGTCCCTATTGGTTTAATTGCCAGTTTTCGTGATAACACAAAGGCTTAACAAATATCACAAAGTCTATTATTTAAAAAAATAATCCAACACTAAATGCATTAGGAACATTCTTGAAAACAGTTGGCTGCTAATGTCATGGAGCAGTTGTAATAATTTTTCACTAATTAAGGCCATATGGGAGTTCAAACATACACGTATTTATAAATAAACTGTCAAATCACTTCTAAAAAATAATGCACATAATGCCAGTAGATGTTACACCATAACAAAAATTATTATTTTCTTTTTTTTACTTTCTCTTTTTCCCTTTTTATTGTCTATATTATGTATATATATATATTTGATTAATTGATTGGGTGGGGCTGTCTATTCACTAGTTGTCATATAGACCTTTAATTGACCGTAGCAAAAGTAGCATCAATTAACAAAATACCTGACAACCTTTGTGATAGAAATTTGTTCTGGTTTGATAAACACTCAAAGACATGTATTTATCACAAGGCGTAGAGTTATAATATAGGCCTGAGGACTACATGTTGCACTGTAGGATTTAAAGATAACAATATTCTTATAAAATAAACGCTTTTTCTCTGTCAGTTGTTGGTTCATTTGTTAATGTAGCTACTGATCAAACTAACACGAGATAGGAATTCATAATCCAATTCCTCCCTCAATCATATGACGTCATAATCAACTACGTCACGTGTATGCTGACATCATAATCATGACATCATGAATGATTCGACTAAGCATGTCTTTAACGCTTAATAGTCTGACACATTGTACGAATTGTATGTTTTTGCTATTGAAGTAACATGTTGTTGAATATTTTGAAACTAATTTGACTGAGCACTATAATACTGCCATAGGCAGCAACAGCACCAGCCAAATTAGTTTCAAAATATTCAACAGCGTACCTGTATAGTTTTCTGGAAATTGATAGTCAGGAAGTTCAGAGATCAATCGAACCCAACACGAGCGAGGTGTGGGTGGAGCTTAGCTAGAAACGGAAGGGGCCATTAAATGTGACAGGGATTTCGAAATAAGTACTACTCAAGTAGATATGAGTGACAGGTAGATATGATCGTTGAGTTAACAACATGCACTAAATGGAGCTAGATAAGATAATTCTAGATTCAGCCTTGATATGTGATCTACACAGATGTATAGCCGCTGTAGCGTGGACTCCCCTCTCCACACCCCACCGCTCATATAGAGCATTTCTGTGAAACATTAAATCCAGGATGTTTTACTGAATATGTATATTTTTACAGTTTCTATAAATATGATGCAGTTTCATATCATCAAATATGTATTGAGAGATCGTTCGAAATAGAAGTCAAACATGATCTCTTATGACAAGTGATCCCTTCAGACATATCGACAGAAGAAAGTCCAAAAATAGCAGAAATCATTTTGCCGATTTGAGGGTGCATGATATGGACACAAAAGTAGAACTCACAATTGATAGCACGCTAACGCAAATCTGCACTCTGTCGCCAACTTTGATGTTCCATACCAATACCACCGTCTCCCCCCATACATACCCTACTACCCTGGGTCTGGAGCATGATGTCAGCGCTCAAATACGCAATTATATAGGTAAGCAACATAACAAATTTGGTTGAATTATGCCAATTTTGAAGGTTGCCTCTTCACACACACCCTCCCACCCCCACCCCCACCCCCCCACCCCACAGGGCAGAGCCTAATGTAAACGTGACCTTGCAATCTACACATCATATGGGTAATTCACACACCAAATTTGTTTGAATTCTGTTAACTTTTGATGTTCTGTTGAATTATGCCCTTGCCTGCACCCACCCCGGGTTTGGAGCCTAATGTAGGTACTGTCTCACACTCCACAATCATATGGCTATGAGTAACTGACATATAACCAATTTGCTTGAATTCAAACAAACAGTTTCAGAGGAGATATCCAGATAGACAGACATAGCCGATTACAATAACCTCACTTTTTTAATGAGTGAGAAAAATTACTATGCGGCAGGATCATGATAGATTGTACAATGTAACATGTTGTCAGCTCTTTGGCCAAAGAAGTAAGCATGCAAGATTGAGATACGGTTAATTAAAATATATGCATGACACATGTGTGTAATCTGAATAAGACTTCCAATCACATGAGGTCATTAATTAACTAATCCACCAACTGGCCAATCACGAGGTCATTAATTAACTAATCCACCCACCCCACCAGTGCTATATTAGAATATGTGTATGTGTTGAGGGAGAACGGATCACAGGTACTCACACAGAAGTTTTGAAATTTAGATGGCCTCTGTGTCCGCCATGGCCTTTCAGTGCTCAACACATTACAGGGACAGACCTACCCATTTGAAATTGTTTGCCAGTGAATTAGCCTATTTTGGGATTTCATTAGCCATATCTTGACATTCTTAGTCTGACCAATAACCTATATGTAGCAGTCTAATACTTTATGATCCTGCTTAGCTGGACCTGAAAGCTAGTAACTAAGTAAGATGACCAGCGGGTCAGGTAAGCAATAGAATATTGGACGGAATTAGATGGGTCATCATGGTTCAGCAGGGACCTTTGACCTACCCACTTAAAATCAATAGCCAGTGAATTAGCCTATTTGGGCATTTTATTAGTCAACCATGAGAATTATTCTCGAAAACCAAAAAAAATTGGCGAATGTGTAGGTCTCTCCGTGCAATAGATTCTTTACAATATCATAAATATCCCTTTGAGTATTCTAAAAATAATTTGACTTTAAGTCAGCCAGCGAAGAGTATTTTCAGAATAATCAATAGAGCTTTATTATATGGTGTCCGAAATTATGTGAAGACATTTGTGTACTAAGATCTTTGCTGCCTTTTTGTCTCTGCTAGCAGTTAATATCTTGCAGACTAACAATTCATTGGCAGGTGGTCGCTTAAGAAAAATACATTTTATGGCTGAACGAATGAAAATAAAAGTGCAATTTTTTTCCAGAAATGGAGAATGCCAATCAAAAGCATAACCGTGGCTTTGCACCCCCTCCCCCACCTCCAAGCAATAATAACATTCCTCTTACTTGAACCCGCTTCCCTCTCAAGTGTCATGTGGAATCGCACTTGCAGAGGAACAAGATCTTGAGTGGAATCAATTTTCTTCATTGGCTCATCAGGAATATAATATTTCCAGCTCGCTGCTGTATAATTACTAAATCTAGGGCATGTTGGTTTCAACTTTTGATTTGAAAGGTTAATTACAACTCTCACCACGTGAAGGCCTGCCCTAAAGAGAGTCAAAAGGTTGTGAGTTAATGTGTCACTCACCTGGAATATTGAGAATTAGACTCAAACACACACAGTTTGGATAGAAACCTGAAGATTAGTGCAGAGAATTAAAATATTTGTGTCTGAATTGTGGAATTTGGGATTAACCAGCCAGTGGTCTTGAAAAATCCCCTTTTACAGAGCAAGTTGGCAGGAGAGGAACATTTGAGAAAACTTAGCGCACTCAAAGCATCATTCCAGTAGTAAGTTTTCTAAGATAAACCACTCTTTGCCTACAAATAGCCATTTCCTGTTGACACATTTGCATTTTCTTGATAAAGCCTGTTAACCCTTGAAATTCCACTGTCTCGTTGAATATTTTAAAACCAATTTGGCTGGAATCTGTGACAAAAAGCTTCCAGTCAAATTAGTTTCAAAATATTCAATAGAACCTTTCTTACATTACAAAAGAATTTGTGTTTCTGGTCTCATGAAAGTTGCAGGATTCTTTTTAACAGCACAAAGCTGGATAGAGCTGAAAAAAGAACTTCCACCGCTGGAGCTGATAGAGATGAGATCTGCACAAGATTCCACAAAATGCCAGAGATCCTACAACTAAAACAGAATGCTTTCTATGTGAAATGCCAGCTCCATAAAATGCTCTCAGACAAGCTATGATGATGAAACTGAATGAGAGAATACATCACCAAAAATCCCAATCCCCCACCAATACCAAGTCAGTCATTACCAGCACCTGAATCAATCAACTCACACCTGATGGAAGAGTATGCCCACGCAGTTTTGAATTCAACATCTTCCGTTTCTCGGCTCCAAGTATCAAAAACCAGCAATCCCTGACCAACACCTGAGATCTTAGAGGCTGTGGACGAATGCAGCCTGTAAACTCACCAAGCTGGAATTCCAGGCAGAGAGGTTGGAGCAGTCAGCCACTGACGGCTCACCTAACATGCTCCGAACAAGAATCATATGGAGCCCAGAAATGGAAGTTGTTGAATTCAAAACTGCGTGGGCAAACCGCATCAAAGCGTTTGAAACCACTTTAACAAAAAGTTTTATAGCAAAAACTACCTCTATATTGTTCCGTTTTAAATTATTGAGTACAAGTTGACGACAATATAATTTAACGGGAGCTAAGTTTCGGAATTCCTAAGCCGATAATAGTATAAATACAACGTTGCCCGTTTTAAAAGACCGCTTACGATTATAATCGCGTCACTGATTGGTCGGTCCAAAATCTTCTGAAAGGTGACGGTGTAATTTTCATATCTTATATCATTCTACTGAATATTTTGAAATTAATTTGACTGAAAGATGTTGTTGCGTAATGATTTGTTTGTTAGTTACAATAACATATCTAATCCAATCTAGATTCAAGAGTCAAGATTATTCATTTCATGCTTGATATACAATATACAGACATTACAATTGGGCAGTCCATCAAAGGCAGAGCCTATGAGTCGATGCTCCACATACTCACAAAACAAAACAAAACAAAACTACGTGTGTGCTTCGATCTCTGTTTCTATATCTTTCGAGAACGATTTGACAGTTGGATAGGCGCTCTATTGCGCATGTCGACGAATTATCCAATCAAAGTTTTAGCCGAGCTATGACGTTCCCGCTCATTTGCATTCGCAGAAACATGTTCGGTAATTTCTGTAATATTAGTATTATATCGAGTACATGTTAGCGGGCAAGATAAGGGTTTATGCACGGGTTTATGGCGGGTTAAGCCTAACCTTCAAGTGGCGACTGATGTGAAAAGGTAAACGCTGATCTTGCTGGCTGTAAATCTTATCTTACACCGGTATTAATCCAATAAATAATAGTTGTTTGTCGAAATATGGTCAGTTTCCACTTTATTTGAGGGCAATGATTTATTTCCTGCTTTCATACCCTGTTGGAACCAGTATTCGTGCATCAAATGGCTTGCTCATTCGGTCATTGTGTGTGTGTGAATGGCAACATTTGTGCTGTTCATGCTCAAATAAGTGTTCTAATGATGGTATGAATGGCGATAAATTATACCTCTAGCCGATTGAGAGCCAATAACTGTGTGCATGTTTGGTTGGGGTGTCGGCGTTGGGGGTGGGGGGATGGGGGTGGGGGGGGGTGTGGGGGGGGGGCACTGATAGCAGATGGATGGGGTGTGTGTGGGGGGCACTGATAGCAGATGGGTGTTAGTCTAAGTTTACTCATGTGAAAATATTCAGCAGTGTTGTCATTTGTTTAAGTCAGTTTAATTATCCCTAGCTCACAGGAGATATAGTATGATAACCAGCTGGGTGTGTCGAATTTTGGCATGCAGGAGCTGATTTAGAGGTGCAGATGAGATGGGTTGGGGGTGAGTGGGTAGGAAATGGATTTTATCCTACGTTTCTGGTGATAGACAATTGGCCAGCTAAGGCAGCACCACTGATTGTAAGAGGAAGTCACGGTTACTATATGCATAAAAGTAAATAAGCTTAACTAACTTTGAATACATGTTGATCATGTTTAATTGTGTATTTGGTTAACCATTTCATCGACAAATGAAAAAGGATATTCTTTATAATATAAAACTTATTCTGTTGAATATTCTGAAATAATTAATTTAACTGGATGTCACTGCCAGTCAAATTAATTTCAAAATATTCAATAGTTTTCCTGTATTGTAGAATTGAAAATGAGACATGGGGAATTCAGCTGTGGAAATGTTAATGAATAGTTACAAGTCCTTGAGGGTTAAAAGTATATGGATGTCTAAATGTATATGGATGTCTAAGATTCATTACCTACATTTACGTGCAACAATGGATACAATTTACCTGCTTTCAAAAATATTGCAATGTTTATATTTCTACATAAAAAGACTGGACTGATTGTAGAATTTATTGAATTTTCAGTTTTATTATTTTCCTAGAGCTCTTTATTTTGATATGCTTAGCAAAAACATAGTAAAAGAAACCCTAACCTTCACCATGAAAGATAATTCTCTACATTTACCTACCTCAATTGCTAGGGGCATGTGATTGGGTTATTATTTTATTGGGCCTCAAGACATGATACCAACTGCTATTGCATAAATTGTGATGTAGTAGTAGTACGGCTCAGACATAGCACGTTTCCAAAACAAAATGAAACAGACTGTTAAATATTTTGGACGTAAGTTGATTGGAAGCCATTAATGCTGCCTAAGTTATTGAAATTATAAGTAAAATTCATACAATCCCTGAATTTGATCAGAAAAATTATTAACTCATTTACATGATTAGGCTTATCCATACGTTTTGAAAACAATTAAGCTGAATGTAGTTAGTCCTTTATAAACCGCACCAACTGTCCCAAAAGACTTTGAAACAAATGAGCCACTACCATTTATAGCTGCAATTTAGGCAGCTTTATTGGAAATGAGATGGACAGACGAACGGCCGGATCGATGAGTGGACGGATGGATAATTAGGCTAATATATCATTTAAGATTTTACAACCATACCTAACAGTGAGAAATTATAGCACGCAAATGTGCACTAAATAAATCAATAAAACTAGTTTATTTAGAATAGAATATCTTTTATTTCCATCTGTCAGTTAGTAGGTTTGTCTGTTAAATTCTTTTTAACCCTTTCACGACGAAACCGACAAAATCCAGCCTCTGTAGACTAGTGTTCTTGGGGAATGTCCATTTTCAGGCCAAGATAAGACTATTTTTGACAATTTCACCACTGTAATGATGGGCTAAACCAAGCCCGTCATTCCAGTGCTAAAATTTCAAAAATATCTTCAATTAAAAAAAGATTTGATGAATAAATATGCATATATATATATATATATATATATATATATATATATATATATATATATATATATATATATATATATATATAATAAATTATTAATAGCAATTAACATCACTTAGAATAACTTGAAATGGTCAGGTCGCCAACACATCAAAAGTTGAGTCGGTATCGTTATTACAAAGGTACATCAATTCAATTCAAGTACACTCGCCATTCCCGTTCGCACACAAGCCATTTCAAAAGGATGCGAAACGACGCAGATTAGGGAGCGAAACGACCTAGGGCGAACGGGACAGGGGTCGAAACGACTCGTTACCCTCCAGTGAGTGCTCCTATCATAATCACAGGCATTTGAAGTTTACCCTCCTATTTCATATTATTAGCATATTTCATAATATGAAAATAGGCGTTGCCTATAAGCGAATGCAGACACCAGTTATTGCTTAAATAAATAGGACGAATTGGTTTAGGGTCGAAATGTCCTAAACATGTATGCCCATTCGCTTGATTCTAATAGCCCATAATACACCGCGCGCAAACAGAGTTCTGGTTTATAAACGAGTGTAAGCAAACACCTGTCAAGCATCGCTTATCTAGACACTTTGACCGTTTTAAACGATAATTTCACGCTATCATCATATAGAAACACGATATTCTGTCAATCTTTATATTCTAAATGAGAAAATAAAACTACTAAATCCAACAGCTCTAGTAAACAGCACTACTGTCCCTATTGGTTTAATTGCCAGTTTTCGTGATAACACAAAGGCTTAACAAATATCACAAAGTCTATTATTTAAAAAAATAATCCAACACTAAATGCATTAGGAACATTCTTGAAAACAGTTGGCTGCTAATGTCATGGAGCAGTTGTAATAATTTTTCACTAATTAAGGCCATATGGGAGTTCAAACATACACGTATTTATAAATAAACTGTCAAATCACTTCTAAAAAATAATGCACATAATGCCAGTAGATGTTACACCATAACAAAAATTATTATTTTCTTTTTTTTACTTTCTCTTTTTCCCTTTTTATTGTCTATATTATGTATATATATATATTTGATTAATTGATTGGGTGGGGCTGTCTATTCACTAGTTGTCATATAGACCTTTAATTGACCGTAGCAAAAGTAGCATCAATTAACAAAATACCTGACAACCTTTGTGATAGAAATTTGTTCTGGTTTGATAAACACTCAAAGACATGTATTTATCACAAGGCGTAGAGTTATAATATAGGCCTGAGGACTACATGTTGCACTGTAGGATTTAAAGATAACAATATTCTTATAAAATAAACGCTTTTTCTCTGTCAGTTGTTGGTTCATTTGTTAATGTAGCTACTGATCAAACTAACACGAGATAGGAATTCATAATCCAATTCCTCCCTCAATCATATGACGTCATAATCAACTACGTCACGTGTATGCTGACATCATAATCATGACATCATGAATGATTCGACTAAGCATGTCTTTAACGCTTAATAGTCTGACACATTGTACGAATTGTATGTTTTTGCTATTGAAGTAACATGTTGTTGAATATTTTGAAACTAATTTGACTGAGCACTATAATACTGCCATAGGCAGCAACAGCACCAGCCAAATTAGTTTCAAAATATTCAACAGCGTACCTGTATAGTTTTCTGGAAATTGATAGTCAGGAAGTTCAGAGATCAATCGAACCCAACACGAGCGAGGTGTGGGTGGAGCTTAGCTAGAAACGGAAGGGGCCATTAAATGTGACAGGGATTTCGAAATAAGTACTACTCAAGTAGATATGAGTGACAGGTAGATATGATCGTTGAGTTAACAACATGCACTAAATGGAGCTAGATAAGATAATTCTAGATTCAGCCTTGATATGTGATCTACACAGATGTATAGCCGCTGTAGCGTGGACTCCCCTCTCCACACCCCACCGCTCATATAGAGCATTTCTGTGAAACATTAAATCCAGGATGTTTTACTGAATATGTATATTTTTACAGTTTCTATAAATATGATGCAGTTTCATATCATCAAATATGTATTGAGAGATCGTTCGAAATAGAAGTCAAACATGATCTCTTATGACAAGTGATCCCTTCAGACATATCGACAGAAGAAAGTCCAAAAATAGCAGAAATCATTTTGCCGATTTGAGGGTGCATGATATGGACACAAAAGTAGAACTCACAATTGATAGCACGCTAACGCAAATCTGCACTCTGTCGCCAACTTTGATGTTCCATACCAATACCACCGTCTCCCCCCATACATACCCTACTACCCTGGGTCTGGAGCATGATGTCAGCGCTCAAATACGCAATTATATAGGTAAGCAACATAACAAATTTGGTTGAATTATGCCAATTTTGAAGGTTGCCTCTTCACACACACCCTCCCACCCCCACCCCCACCCCCCCCCACAGGGCAGAGCCTAATGTAAACGTGACCTTGCAATCTACACATCATATGGGTAATTCACACACCAAATTTGTTTGAATTCTGTTAACTTTTGATGTTCTGTTGAATTATGCCCTTGCCTGCACCCACCCCGGGTTTGGAGCCTAATGTAGGTACTGTCTCACACTCCACAATCATATGGCTATGAGTAACTGACATATAACCAATTTGCTTGAATTCAAACAAACAGTTTCAGAGGAGATATCCAGATAGACAGACATAGCCGATTACAATAACCTCACTTTTTTAATGAGTGAGAAAAATTACTATGCGGCAGGATCATGATAGATTGTACAATGTAACATGTTGTCAGCTCTTTGGCCAAAGAAGTAAGCATGCAAGATTGAGATACGGTTAATTAAAATATATGCATGACACATGTGTGTAATCTGAATAAGACTTCCAATCACATGAGGTCATTAATTAACTAATCCACCAACTGGCCAATCACGAGGTCATTAATTAACTAATCCACCCACCCCACCAGTGCTATATTAGAATATGTGTATGTGTTGAGGGAGAACGGATCACAGGTACTCACACAGAAGTTTTGAAATTTAGATGGCCTCTGTGTCCGCCATGGCCTTTCAGTGCTCAACACATTACAGGGACAGACCTACCCATTTGAAATTGTTTGCCAGTGAATTAGCCTATTTTGGGATTTCATTAGCCATATCTTGACATTCTTAGTCTGACCAATAACCTATATGTAGCAGTCTAATACTTTATGATCCTGCTTAGCTGGACCTGAAAGCTAGTAACTAAGTAAGATGACCAGCGGGTCAGGTAAGCAATAGAATATTGGACGGAATTAGATGGGTCATCATGGTTCAGCAGGGACCTTTGACCTACCCACTTAAAATCAATAGCCAGTGAATTAGCCTATTTGGGCATTTTATTAGTCAACCATGAGAATTATTCTCGAAAACCAAAAAAAATTGGCGAATGTGTAGGTCTCTCCGTGCAATAGATTCTTTACAATATCATAAATATCCCTTTGAGTATTCTAAAAATAATTTGACTTTAAGTCAGCCAGCGAAGAGTATTTTCAGAATAATCAATAGAGCTTTATTATATGGTGTCCGAAATTATGTGAAGACATTTGTGTACTAAGATCTTTGCTGCCTTTTTGTCTCTGCTAGCAGTTAATATCTTGCAGACTAACAATTCATTGGCAGGTGGTCGCTTAAGAAAAATACATTTTATGGCTGAACGAATGAAAATAAAAGTGCAATTTTTTTCCAGAAATGGAGAATGCCAATCAAAAGCATAACCGTGGCTTTGCACCCCCTCCCCCACCTCCAAGCAATAATAACATTCCTCTTACTTGAACCCGCTTCCCTCTCAAGTGTCATGTGGAATCGCACTTGCAGAGGAACAAGATCTTGAGTGGAATCAATTTTCTTCATTGGCTCATCAGGAATATAATATTTCCAGCTCGCTGCTGTATAATTACTAAATCTAGGGCATGTTGGTTTCAACTTTTGATTTGAAAGGTTAATTACAACTCTCACCACGTGAAGGCCTGCCCTAAAGAGAGTCAAAAGGTTGTGAGTTAATGTGTCACTCACCTGGAATATTGAGAATTAGACTCAAACACACACAGTTTGGATAGAAACCTGAAGATTAGTGCAGAGAATTAAAATATTTGTGTCTGAATTGTGGAATTTGGGATTAACCAGCCAGTGGTCTTGAAAAATCCCCTTTTACAGAGCAAGTTGGCAGGAGAGGAACATTTGAGAAAACTTAGCGCACTCAAAGCATCATTCCAGTAGTAAGTTTTCTAAGATAAACCACTCTTTGCCTACAAATAGCCATTTCCTGTTGACACATTTGCATTTTCTTGATAAAGCCTGTTAACCCTTGAAATTCCACTGTCTCGTTGAATATTTTAAAACCAATTTGGCTGGAATCTGTGACAAAAAGCTTCCAGTCAAATTAGTTTCAAAATATTCAATAGAACCTTTCTTACATTACAAAAGAATTTGTGTTTCTGGTCTCATGAAAGTTGCAGGATTCTTTTTAACAGCACAAAGCTGGATAGAGCTGAAAAAAGAACTTCCACCGCTGGAGCTGATAGAGATGAGATCTGCACAAGATTCCACAAAATGCCAGAGATCCTACAACTACAACAGAATGCTTTCTATGTGAAATGCCAGCTCCATAAAATGCTCTCAGACAAGCTATGATGATGAAACTGAATGAGAGAATACATCACCAAAAATCCCAATCCCCCACCAATACCAAGTCAGTCATTACCAGCACCTGAATCAATCAACTCACACCTGATGGAAGAGTATGCCCACGCAGTTTTGAATTCAACATCTTCCGTTTCTCGGCTCCAAGTATCAAAAACCAGCAATCCCTGACCAACACCTGAGATCTTAGAGGCTGTGGACGAATGCAGCCTGTAAACTCACCAAGCTGGAATTCCAGGCAGAGAGGTTGGAGCAGTCAGCCACTGACGGCTCACCTAACATGCTCCGAACAAGAATCATATGGAGCCCAGAAATGGAAGTTGTTGAATTCAAAACTGCGTGGGCAAACCGCATCAAAGCGTTTGAAACCACTTTAACAAAAAGTTTTATAGCAAAAACTACCTCTATATTGTTCCGTTTTAAATTATTGAGTACAAGTTGACGACAATATAATTTAACGGGAGCTAAGTTTCGGAATTCCTAAGCCGATAATAGTATAAATACAACGTTGCCCGTTTTAAAAGACCGCTTACGATTATAATCGCGTCACTGATTGGTCGGTCCAAAATCTTCTGAAAGGTGACGGTGTAATTTTCATATCTTATATCATTCTACTGAATATTTTGAAATTAATTTGACTGAAAGATGTTGTTGCGTAATGATTTGTTTGTTAGTTACAATAACATATCTAATCCAATCTAGATTCAAGAGTCAAGATTATTCATTTCATGCTTGATATACAATATACAGACATTACAATTGGGCAGTCCATCAAAGGCAGAGCCTATGAGTCGATGCTCCACATACGCACAAAACAAAACAAAACAAAACTACGTGTGTGCTTCGATCTCTGTTTCTATATCTTTCGAGAACGATTTGACAGTTGGATAGGCGCTCTATTGCGCATGTCGACGAATTATCCAATCAAAGTTTTAGCCGAGCTATGACGTTCCCGCTCATTTGCATTCGCAGAAACATGTTCGGTAATTTCTGTAATATTAGTATTATATCGAGTACATGTTAGCGGGCAAGATAAGGGTTTATGCACGGGTTTATGGCGGGTTAAGCCTGACCTTCAAGTGGCGACTGATGTGAAAAGGTAAACGCTGATCTTGCTGGCTGTAAATCTTATCTTACACCGGTATTAATCCAATAAATAATAGTTGTTTGTCGAAATATGGTCAGTTTCCACTTTATTTGAGGGCAATGATTTATTTCCTGCTTTCATACCCTGTTGGAACCAGTATTCGTGCATCAAATGGCTTGCTCATTCGGTCATTGTGTGTGTGTGAATGGCAACATTTGTGCTGTTCATGCTCAAATAAGTGTTCTAATGATGGTATGAATGGCGATAAATTATACCTCTAGCCGATTGAGAGCCAATAACTGTGTGCATGTTTGGTTGGGGTGTCGGCGTTGGGGGTGGGGGGATGGGGGTGGGGGGGGGGTGTGTGTGGGGGGGGGGCACTGATAGCAGATGGATGGGGTGTGTGTGGGGGGCACTGATAGCAGATGGGTGTTAGTCTAAGTTTACTCATGTGAAAATATTCAGCAGTGTTGTCATTTGTTTAAGTCAGTTTAATTATCCCTAGCTCACAGGAGATATAGTATGATAACCAGCTGGGTGTGTCGAATTTTGGCATGCAGGAGCTGATTTAGAGGTGCAGATGAGATGGGTTGGGGGTGAGTGGGTAGGAAATGGATTTTATCCTACGTTTCTGGTGATAGACAATTGGCCAGCTAAGGCAGCACCACTGATTGTAAGAGGAAGTCACGGTTACTATATGCATAAAAGTAAATAAGCTTAACTAACTTTGAATACATGTTGATCATGTTTAATTGTGTATTTGGTTAACCATTTCATCGACAAATGAAAAAGGATATTCTTTATAATATAAAACTTATTCTGTTGAATATTCTGAAATAATTAATTTAACTGGATGTCACTGCCAGTCAAATTAATTTCAAAATATTCAATAGTTTTCCTGTATTGTAGAATTGAAAATGAGACATGGGGAATTCAGCTGTGGAAATGTTAATGAATAGTTACAAGTCCTTGAGGGTTAAAAGTATATGGATGTCTAAATGTATATGGATGTCTAAGATTCATTACCTACATTTACGTGCAACAATGGATACAATTTACCTGCTTTCAAAAATATTGCAATGTTTATATTTCTACATAAAAAGACTGGACTGATTGTAGAATTTATTGAATTTTCAGTTTTATTATTTTCCTAGAGCTCTTTATTTTGATATGCTTAGCAAAAACATAGTAAAAGAAACCCTAACCTTCACCATGAAAGATAATTCTCTACATTTACCTACCTCAATTGCTAGGGGCATGTGATTGGGTTATTATTTTATTGGGCCTCAAGACATGATACCAACTGCTATTGCATAAATTGTGTGTATGTAGTTAAAATAACTGGGAACCACCCATGTAGAGCCTTACTTCCACTTCACATTCTGCATTAACAATCTACAGCTAATAGCAAAATTAATTATTTAAATAATTAAATCATTTAGAATATGGATGACTGATGGCATATGCTTGATAAAGTAGATAGCATAGAAAGAACAATCAATGTTTACCTCAGTGTATGCAAACAGTGTAAGTTCTACAAAATGTTTTAGCATTTGATAATTACATGTGTGCATCTGCATGTGTCATGTTATGAATTGGTTCAGAGAAATTAGGTAGCATTGCCAGTGTTGAATTACTCACTACATATTAAAACATTGCTGAGCATATGGCCCCCACATCTTTCCAAAAATAGAAACCAATTTGTATTTTAAAGAGGAGTGGAGTATACCTGCGGTGTATGAGTATCTAGCCATGTACCATTCACTCAGGAAATGCTGAAAATTAGATGTGGGGAAGCAAGTTCCAGGCAAACTGGGGTGTAACTCCCGCCCATACAGGGAAATTTATTGGCTCTAGATAGCAGATTCAATTTAACAATGACCAGTACTAATTCAATTACCACATTGGATAAATTGGTAAATGTAAAAATATTTGAATTGCTAATTGAGATTACTTTGCCCCAAGAAAGACTAATTCCCTATTTCTTTTCAATTATTTTAATACTTTTATCAACATAGTTTTGTCTCTTAACATAGTATAACATATGTAATATAACAAAGTGACTAGGTCTTGTCGCTTTAAAGGCCAAATTGTCCAAAACCAGCATTTGTATTGATTTTGAGATGCCTGGCTCCAAAATCAAGCCAGCCATTTGTTGTAAACCTTTTAATTGCCTTCTTTTGATCTCTAAAGTGTAAATGTGCCTTTTGTGTGACAAAATTTAAATTTTCTTAATGATTGCCAACAATTGCTTCTGTAGTAATATGTCATGAAAGATGTCAATTTACCAATCCTCACCATTACAAGGATAATGCTGAACAGATAGCCCTAGAGCCAGGTCCCACAGCCCCTGGCCCACAGCATATAGCCTCACCATGTTCACACTGTAAATTTCAGATGTTTTTCCAGTTCAATATTAAAATATACTGTACTGATCAGCTATCTGAGTATGACTGTGTATTATTTTATTTACTGACTATTATACATTCTCAAGGTTGCTGCCAGGAAAAGAAATTGTCTTAGCCACCCCACCCCACCCTATATCCCTCCACACACCATCTAAAACTTTTAGGGCCTAATGCTCCATATCCCACCATCTGTTTTTGTCACTAACCCCATAAAACACACAATTTGTGAAAATAACAATAAGTCTGGAGAGTTTAATAGTAAATTCACCAACTGTGTCTTGGTGGATTTAAGATTCTATTATGGGGTGTGTCCAACCTAGCAGTCATGGTCTGGGTGGGGTTCCCAATGGTGGTGGGGTAAGGAGGGGTGTCATGCCCCTTCCCCTATAATAATTGGAAAATGAGATGCTCTGAGTAGTTTCCTGCATATTGATCAATTAATTCATAATCAAAATGAAATTAATTATTGTTTGCTCACCTTCTCACCCGAAAGACCAAGTGAGCTTATGCTGTAGCGACCGTCCGTCCGTCGTCCATCCATCAACTTTTGCTTTAAAACACTACTCCTCATTAACCGTTTGGGCGATATCAACCAAATTTGGCTGGAAGTACCCTATGGTCGTAAGCTCCATTCAGAATTTTGATTCATCAATTTTTTGGTGAAAATCTGAGATTTTATGAAAAATGTACCAGAAATTGTCAAAATGCTTCTTCTTACCATTCGGAGCGATTTCAACCAAATGCGGCTGAAAGGACCCAATGGTCGCTGGCTCCAGAATTTCCTTTCAGAATTTTGATTCATCAATTTTTTTTGGTGAAAATCTTAGATTTTATGACAAATTTACCATAAATTGTCAAAACGCTGCTTCACCTTAGTTGCTCGACATATTCCAAACAAATTTGGCTACCGTGACCGTATTAAGGTAGGATAGAATATCTATTCAGAATTTTGATTGGTAAATTTTTTGGGTGGCCATCTTTTCCGAAAATTATCTATCATATCTATTTAAATCCAAATGGTTCAAATGCTAATGGTCCAGGTGAACGCCACAGGCCCTTGGGCTCTTGTTTAGGTGGGAATTAATGCTGTCCACCACCCTCCACCCCCACCACCTCAAGGGTGGGATTGGGGTGGTTAGGGGGGGTGCAAAGCCAACCTAAATATGGGGTACAGGGTTCTTCCCCAGAACAAATTTCGAAAATCTCCCCCCCCCCCTCTCGCCTATGCACACACTGATAATCATTATGACAGTAGGACCATGTAGCCATCTTGGGTGCATTCGTAAACATTATCTATCGAGCAGCCGCTTGTATTGGTACTATAGCCTACCATAACCCGCATACACTGATGGGGTGGGGGCGTTTCTGACATACCATCGCGGTAGTATTTTTCCTTATAATGAGCATAGAATCAATAATATATTTTTAAAAATGCATAGTAAAACAGTATTTGATGTTAGAATTGTCAATTCGGTCAACTTTACCAGGAGATCTGACGTAAAATTGCAATTTGCAAAGCTTTGAGTAGCGTCAACGGCGGCAGTGTAATGTTGTTTACTAACAAAACAGTGAGCAGCTGACCGTACCCTTGACGGCCAGTCATCTGTGCACGCGTGGAAATGACGTCATAAGGGAATTCCGTAAAACCTATTGTTGTACAGCGAAATATAGTTATTGTGTGGAAGACAAAATAGTAATAAAGAGAGACGCTTAAATGTATGCCTGACGTTGTAAACTCTATAACTACTATATAAGCCCTATGTGATTTAGTGACTTGCGAAAACTGGGTGCTTAAACGTCTTTGGCCATCTGTCCACAGGCCTTTGAATTTTCGTCCATCCATATCATGACCACATCCAAACCCCCCCCCCCCCCCCCCCCACTACTACATGTATATATACTTACTATATATAATATACACATATACATAGTGTATATTATATAGTAGGTATATACACGTTGGGGGATATGTGGTAGTGATATGGATGGACGAAAATTCAAAGGCCTGTGATCTGTCATGTATGTACCAAGATAACGCATTAGTGCCGGCCCGGTATCGGCCCAGTATCGGACAAATCATCGGCCCGGCACCCGGCATCGGCCCGGTACCGGTTGGCACGTCGGACCGGCATCGGTCCGATAGTGCCGGGCCGTTGCCGGCTGCTGACACTCAGCCGATACAATTTGTATTGGCCCGGTATCGGCAAAGTATCGGCAATGTAATATGCATTGGCACGGTATCGGCGCAGTAGCGGCATAGTATTGGCATGGTATCGGCATGTATCGGCCATCTGCTGGCATGCTGAGCTGGTGAAGTTTATTTTGAAAATTTGACTGTTGAAAGCTGCTGCTTCTCAAGCTTCAGTACTATCGGCACCGTATCGGTACAGTGTCGGCATGGAAAATGGTACTGTATCGGCATTGTATTGGTCCTCTGCTGGTATGCTGAGCTGGTGAAGTTTATTTTGAAAATGGGACTGCTGAAAGCTGTTGCATCACAAGCTTCAGTACTCTTGGCACTGAGCCAGCATGGAATCGGCACAGTATCAACATTGTATTGGCCCTCTGCTGAGCAGGTGAAGAGTTTATTTTGAATTATTGGGACAATATATTGTCCCTCTGCTGGTATGCTCAGCTGATGAAAGGCTTATTTTGAAAATGGGATAGTTGAATGCTGTTGATTCTTAAGTTGTAGTTCTATTGGCATCCTGTCGGCAGTGTCAGCACAATGTCGACATTGTATTGTTACAGTATTGGCCCTCTGCTGAGTTGGTGAAGATTATTTTGAAAATGGGACTGGTGAAAGCTGTTACTTCTTAAGCACAGTGTCTGCCTTGTATGGCACATTATTGGCCCTCTGCTGATATGCTGAGGTGGTGAAGAGATTATTTTGATAATGGGACTGCTGAAAGCTGTCAATTTTGACTCTTTCGCCGATGAATTCCCCATATCTCAGGTTCAAGGCAACCATACAGGAAAACTGCTAAATATTTTGAAATTAATTTGACTGGAAGCCATTGCTGTCTAAGGCAACAATGGCTTCCAACCAAATTAATTTTTAAATATTCAACAGAACAAGATTTATATCGGAAAGAATCTATTTCTTTCCAGCTATTTGTCGGTGAAAGGGTTAACCAGCAGTACATTTAACTCACCTGGCATGGCAGATGCCTGCCATCCATTCATCTTATGACGCCCACCTCTATGCAATTTGAATACAAAAACTCATGATTTTTGCCAATTTCCTTGTAAACAGTGTATCAGTTAGAACCGCATGACAGGGCTTCCACTAGTGGAAGTCTGGGAGTCCTATACTCCCAAAGTTCATGTTTGCTCCTGCTGTTAAAATAGCAATTGCCAGTTTCGGCCAGCCTGATAAAAGGTAGAAATATCATTTTCGATACAACTACATGTAAATAGAAACTGAGGCCTGTTATTACACGTATGTCTTTAATATACTGAAGACAGGACAAGCAAAATGGATATACATGCACCATGAAATTCATGAATCCATTTCATCACTCAATCATGTGATTTCATAATCAACTACAGTGTATGTGACGTCATGAATGACTCGACAATAGTCTGTCTTTAACGCTTAATCTGGTGACCCATTGTACAAATTGTATGTCTTTTTACCATTTAACAAACATTCTGTTGATTATTTCGAACCTAATTTGACTGGGCACTGCACCCAGTCAAATTAGTTTTAAAAATATTCGGCAGGTTTCTCTGTATAGTTTTCTGGAAATTGATAGTCAAGAAGTTCAGTGATCGATCAATCCAACACAAGCGAGGGGTGGGCGGGGCTTAACTAGGGGTGAACGAGGCATAGCTAAAACTGGAAAGGTCCATTAATGTATTTCATCTCAGAGACTGGGCAGTTACATTCAGAATATTCAACAGAATAAATTTCTTACTTCTTCAAGAAGCTTGATAGTGCTTATTTTGTCCTGACGCGAACTTGTGTGTAAGTTTGAGTCTGGATGCCAAGACACCGTTTGGGCCTTCCTTTTTTACTTTTCCAGATGCGGCTAGACGAAGAGGTGTGACCGCAATTGATTTTGTAGCCGGGATAGACAATGTGTAGCCAGATTATGATTTTCAAGTTGTGTAGCCAGGATTAGATGTTACTGTAGCCATCGGCAGGTGTGTAGCTGGAATGGATGGCAAACTTGAGAGATGTAGCCGGATTGCTTTAGTGGTGTAGCCGGTACAGTAGTTATCCGGCTGTGTGTAGCCAGAAATGTGTAGCTAATAGAGGGTTTTGCCATTATATAGCTAGTTTGCTTTTTGGTTATGGCTCATGGCAGTATAATTTTAGAATAAATGTAGAATAAATTTCTTACATTGCCATCCATGGACTTTTCTATCTGGTCTGTAGGTGTATCTGGCCTATATGATCTGCTCTAAGTTTTCTCTGACACTCACCTGGCCTGGTGACAGGTATTTGGATATCATGATGGTAACATCAAAAATGTATTTTACAGGCCCAACTGGGTGTCAGAGAAGACTCAAACAAGTCTAGATACTAATGGGGAAAGGATTAATCACCTAATTAATTTCATTGTTTTATTGGCCCACGAGTTGAGGTATATACATGTACATTGTGTACAATGTATTAGGACGTAGGGTTTAACTAAACATGTTAACAGAACAATGCTTGGTTTAGCCTTTATTTAGCATTAACCTATACTCCATAGAAGCTGCAGGTCAAAGTTACAAACACGACAGGCATGGCTTAAAGTTCCCATATCTTGATCAATAAAAGATAAGTAAATGTATCTTAACTAAATTTAGGATTATGTGTTGCTTTATGGACACTTTAACTAACTAGGAGTGTAGCCACCAATTTTAGATATACATTTGCTGGCGCCATTATTTCAGACCCTATTGACTTCAATTGTTGGCATAAAACCATTCTCGTAAGTCATTCTTCTGTTGGCTTCCATGGTAAGCGTGGAGTACATGTAAGTGCATAGCATTGTTCAATACTAGTTGTATATCTTCTATGGTGCAAGTGAAAAGAAATATATTTATAACAAGTTTACTGAAAACAGATGCTGCCGTATAGCAGCAACAGCTTTCCATCAAATTGTTGTTAAAATAATCAGCCGATAATACAATTGTCTGTGGGCCAAGATTTGATAACAATTTGGCTGAAAATCATTGATGCAATCACTTTCAATCAATCAAGGGGAAGACAATAAAATTTGAAATAATGGCGATAGCAAATATCTAGATCTAAAAAGGTGGCTACACTCCTAGTTAATTAGTGTCCATTTTAAATAAGAAATAGTGCTAAATTTAGCTAGGATACATTTATCAATATACATGTATGAGATCTTTAAGTACATGTATTTAGCATTAAAGCTGAGCATGCATATTAAGGATATTTTGTGAAAAAGTACTCACCTCAAACTCAGTGCTAAATTGCAGAGTTTCTGAAACCAAATCTACCCTTGCTATAAAACCTGGCTCGCTCAAAGTCAGATACAACATTCACTTATCCTTCACATTCATTACGATGTGAACTCTATGTTAATTTTAGAAACGCATAGTCAGACAATGTAATGTATGTGCCATGAAACATGATATTCCCACCAACAAAATATTTTTAAAAGTTCAATAATCATCAGTAACAAGTGAAGGCTTGCTACTTTGCGACATAGGTGTCTTTGCCAAAAATGTGACAGACCGGCGACATACTACAGTACAATTCATAAATAAGTTAACACATTTCAAGAACATAAACATGTTAGTTATTAAGAAAAGCGCTGTCGTACATTTTGAACATAATTGGATTAAAAAGACATTGCTGCCGTTAACCAATTATAGTCAAAATATTCAACAGTACAGTATTTTTTTTGGGCCACATGTTAAATTATTTCTTAGCTGTACTGAAGTTGTCAATTCACAACTAAAAATATAATTAGATATTTGAATGAATAATAAATATTACTATAAACAAGCCTATCTCTACCTAGGTGACCCTTTCATGTGTGGCCTGCTGCACAAGCATGCGCTATCATGTAGATAAAGCATGCTTGTCCTAAAGGCTATAATATGAAAGTTGTGTTGATATTCATCATACAGATGGCATATATATATATATATATATATATATATATATATATATATATATATATATATATA
The DNA here is from genome assembly GCA_034401795.1 of Chaetoderma sp. LZ-2023a. NCBI lineage: Eukaryota > Metazoa > Mollusca > Caudofoveata > Chaetodermatida > Chaetodermatidae > Chaetoderma > Chaetoderma sp. LZ-2023a. The sequence continues at coordinate 55,203,967 of CM067374.1, read as the reverse complement.
TATATATATATATATATATATATAATGTATTATTCCTTTAAAAATATGACTATATTGTTATTATTGATAATCATTTAAAAAAATTAATTTGGTGGTGGAACCATGTGTGCGGTGGCACTTACACTTTTCGTCTCCAGGAGACTTTGATGGAAACATGATGTGAGGCAATAAGCGGATATGGTCTCCCAGTCAGTTTTACAGGGAGAGTAGATGTGTGCTCTGCAACTGGTGCAGAGTTTGAGGTGAAAATTTGTTCCAGGTAAACTCATTCCTTTTAAGAAGCGCGTTCATCGTTAAGGCAACTATAGGCTCTGACATAAAGATCAGTGACTTTCATGACAATAGCTATGTTCAACGCGCTCTCCGAATAGGGCTGTTGGTTGTTTATGAAACACAGTAAGTTCTCTGTACATGTAACTTGTTGGGTCTGAAAAGGGTCATTAGTTGTTTGCAAAACACAAATAAGTTCTGAAAAGGCCTGGTGGTTGTTTATAGAACAGTTGATCACACTGCTTCTTCATTGCGGCTTTATTGCATATTTAGCTCATCAGTTGATAGGCTCATAATCTGTCGCCTATTATGGTACTCATAACTCCGCCATTTCCAGTTATATTATGAATCTATACAGTGATTGCTCTGTGGATACACATGTTTACCGAGCAGCATCTACAAAAATGAAGAATAATGTAAATGATAGAGATTAGGCTAATAAACATTTAAGTGCATCCCACACTGATACAGTGCGTCGACAGTGAGGCGTCATTTATTCCCACACTGGTGCAGTATGTTAAAGCAGCAGAATTGAAAGCAAATCAAAACGGATGCGAGAAAATATAGTAGTAGTAGTAGTAGTAGTAGTAGTAGTAGTAGTAGTAGTAGTAGTAGTAGTAGTAGTAGTAGTAGTAGTAGTAGAATAGTATCCTTGCAAGATGATTGCTTTTTGATGTCGTAATCGATTTTTAAGAAGCATTAATTTAATATTTAGAAACTATTAGTAGAACCTGAAGGAGTTGGCCATAATTATAACAAGAACACAGCGACCATGTTCCTTTGCATATAAACTTCTGTTGAATAGATTTTAATGGCCCTTAGTTCCTAATCATATCGCCCAAATTTCTGCCCGATTCGTTCAGCAATTCTGTAGTACTAGTCGTTTTCACGAAAACTAGGTCATTCAAGATAACAACTAAACATGAGGCCGATCAACTTCCCTTGAAAAGACTTGGTTCAGCTGTTGCCCTAGATGACCTTTCATGAATTCTGAATCAGTCCCCCAAGAGGATTCTGAAGATTTTAAAAAGCATTTAAAAAAGTCAGCCAAAATCCAAGATGGCTGCCGGGCAAATTGGCTGATCAGCATTATTTCAACAAATCTGGATCTCTAGGGTCTAAGGATGCTCTCTGGCAAATATACTTGAAATCGATTAAGTGGATTCTCGAGAAGACAATTTATAATGTCCTATTGCTTTAGTATGGGAGCGTTTGGCGGGAAAATGATCCAAGATGGACAGCAAAACATTTATCTGACAGGCTCGAAAACAGCAAATTTTAAATTAGAATACCCAAAAAGAGGCCCAAAGGGACCTGTATCGCTCACCTTGAATTATTGGCCACTGGCACAACCGAACAATATGAGATGAGCAATGGAAAAATTTACCAATCTAATTTCTGTGAATGTTTAGCCAAGTTTTATTAAAATTGTCCCAGTGGTTAATAAGTAATCTTTTATATGATTTTTAGAAAATCCAAGATGGCCGCCAAACACGCTAAATGTTAATTGATCAATGGTGGGCAAGTTTCTTTATGTATCAACTTCCCATGGACAAACTTTAATGGCCCTTAGTCCCTAATCAAATTTCAGCCTAACGTGTTTAGCGGGACTGGAAAATAAGTCAGTGTCAAGAAAACTAGGTCATCCAAGATGGCCACCCACATATTTGGCCAATCAAGTTCCTTGAACAAACTGGCATAAGCTTTTGCCCTACTAGATGATATTTTATGAGTTTGGAATCGATCTGCCATGCAGTTTCGGAGAAAAATTTTATAGGCATTTCTAAAAGTTTGCCAAAATCCAAGATAGTCACTGGCCAAACTGATTGATCTCTATGCACTGATGCTTTCTGCCAAATATACTTGAAAGACATTTTCAATTTCCCACTGCTTTAGTATGGGAGTTTTTGGTGGGGAAAAGATCAAAGACGGCTGCCAAACCATTTTTCCGACAGTTTCGAGAGTGGAAAATTTGAAATCAGCATACCCAAAAAACTAGATAAAACCTATTTCAGCTTCAAAATCCATCAAATAAGAAAATCCGATACCGGTATATCCACCAACCATGCTATATTTTGATTGCTCCATGGCGGCCATGTTTTTTGATTGATCAACCTCCCTTGAACAAACATTAATGGTCCTTTAAGTCCCTAATCATATCTCCCACATTTCGGTTCTCGAAAGGTTCTGGAGACGAAGTCAAGCTCCCTTGAACAAACTTGGTTCAGCTCTTGCTCTAGATGATATTTCATGAGTTTCGAATTAAACCCCCAAAGCGGTTTCTGAGAAAATATTTAAATACATTTCTAAAAATCGGTCAAAATCCAAGATGGCCGCCGGTCAAATTGTCTGATTGGCTTCCTTTGAACAAACTTGAATCTATATACTCAAAGAATTTAACCTGTGAAATATAATTAAAATCGGCCCAGTGGTTCATGAGAAGAAGTCGCTTAAAGGAAAAGCTGATGGACACGCGATGGATGGTCACAATGGCATAAGCTCACTTGGCTTTAGGCCGGCTAAGCTAAAAACCTATATAAAAACAATTTCGTCTTCAAAATCTGTCAAATACAAATATCCAATATGGCCACCAAGCATGTTACACTTTGATTGGTCCATGGCGGCCATGTTTTTTACGTATCAACTTCTGTTGAACAAATGCTAATGCCCCTAACATTTGAACCATTGGCATTTGAACAGACATAGAACTTTAAATTCAGCAGCAACAAGACATAAACTACAAAATTGGGAATTCAGTACACGATTAACGATGAACGATGACCACCCGATCAGATTGAACCTTGCAGTCATCCAGTCAAAAAAGAAAAAAAATACTAATATGACAACACGTTTTATCAAGGATTAAGTTCTCTTGAACAAACTTTAATCATCCTTAGTTATCAATTAAATTTAATCTAATGAGCTTCAGCCTGATCTGTACATCAGTTCCTGAGATGTCATTTTGGAGAACAAGATGGCCACTGGAACATTAGCGGTGAATGAGGAGTATCGCTTTAAATGATTTCCAGCCATTTTTTGGAAAATTCATGATGGCTGCAGACCAAATTGACCAATCAAAGGTCTGCATACAAGCTCTGACGCATACCACTCTAGGGTCCTTCCAGTAGTTTGTTTGAAATCGTTCAAGTGGTTACTTAGGAGTAGGTGTTAGTGATTTTCAGACAATTCAAAATGGCCGGCAGAAAAATTGACCAATCAAAATTTTGTATATACGTGTTCTTAAACCTAACCAGGTTGGTATCCTTCAAGCCAAGTCTAGTTCAAATTGCGCAAGCAGTTAATGAGTATTAACGTATTAAACGATTTCACGCCATTTTTCAGAAAATTCAAGAGGGCCACCAAAAAAATTGAAAAAGATTCTGTATATAACTTCTGAAGCATATCCCTCTATAGAGTCCTATCAAACTAGTTTGCTTGAAATTGTTCAAGCAGTTAAAAAGTAGCATTTTAACTGATATCCTGAATTGTTCAGAAAATCCTAGAAGGCTGCTGGCAAAATTGACCAATCAAAATTTAGGTTAGTATTCTTCCAGCCAAGTCTGGTTGAAATTGCCCAAGCAGTTATGAGGAGTAAAGCATTTAATGAGGAGTAGCATTTTGAAAGATTTCCCGTCATTAAAAATAAAATTTAAGATGGTCGTCAAAAAAATTGATCAATCAATATTCTATATACAAGTTCTAAAGCATAACACAGACGCAATTAGGAGCGGAGGTGCCGGACTGCACATACAGTATCCAAACGGACAGCATGAGTCAGCTGCAATACCGACATGCAAACACTGCACAAACTACAGAGCTGAAGTCGAAGCACTGGTTCATGCAGCTAATACCATCAGCAGAACAGCAGACCATATTGCACAGATTGTCTTTCTATCTGATGCCCGCTCTGTCCTTGAGGCTATCACCAAAGGTAAGCTGCCACAACTTGAAGAAGCACTACAAACCATCAAATGCTTTCGGATAGCACTGCAGTGGATCCCCTCACACTGTGGAGTTCAAGGAAATGAGGAAGCAGACAAAATGGCAAAGGTGGGTACAAAAGAGAATCAGACAGAAAACATGGTTACCCATACAGAGATGAAGACTCATCAAGTCACTCTATAGAACACCTCAATCAGAAGATGCCTACCATCATCTCTCGAGGCCGGAGCAAGTGACCATTTTTCGTCTCAGAACTGGACACAACAGACTAAACCAACACATGTACAGGCGGTTCCACCTTACGACATCGCCCGCTTGTCCTTGTGGAGAAGCAGAACAGACCACAGAGCACATACTTCAATGTTGCAGTACGTATCAGCTGCTGAGAGAAGAGATCTGGCCTTTGTCAACCTCTTTTCTTGAAAAGCTGTATGGGCCTGTGGAAGAACTGCAGAAGACCACAGATTTCATCTTGAGAACGGCTCTCCAAGTGTGATACCAGCGATCGAGAAGAAGAAGAAAAAGCATAACATTTACATAGGGTCCTTCCCACCGAGTTTGCTTGAAATTTGTCAAGTGGTTAATGAGTATGCTTCTAACAGATTTCCAGAAATGTTCAGAAAATCCAAGATTGTATGATTACTTTACTCTGCGGCTGTAGTAGTAGAAACATTCTAAATCTGCATTGACTTGAGTGTACCGAGTACTGCTTTCTTGAGGTCACCTCGTAGCATGCTTAGTAGATTTATGCAATGACGTCCTCTCCTGACTTTGTATTTGCTATCTTCCGAGTAGGGCTCATTCCAAGGCTCTATGTGCTGGTGTCTCTTCTGGCATCCTTAGCACATTGCCAAACATGAACCATTGTTGCTGGGCGACTTTTACAGACAGCGCCGACGTATTACACATCTTGTATAGTGCATCATTGGAAATTTGCTGTCTGGCCATCGGTGTCCAGTGATGGTGCGTAGGTGTGTACGGTGGCAGGCATCGAGTTTGTCTAGAGCTGCCTTCGGAGCTGCCCAGCAGTTACAGCTATACAGCATCAAGGATACACAGGTTGCATTGTATCAGTGTAGCCGTTTAATCAAGGGCATCTCTGATCTACGAATCCATAGCTTCCAGAAGGACTGGAAAGCTATGTTCCCCATGACACAGCGTGCCGCTATGTCAGCAGTGCTGCAAAGCAGTGAGCCCAGGATTCTACTTTTCTTCCACGGTTTGCCGCCACGAAGTGGATCGTCATTTTCTTTAGTTTCATGCTTTGTAGATAGGTATATGTGGGTGAACTCTGTTTTGGATTCATTCATAAAGAGATTCCAAATTTTTAGTTTGCTTGCAGCTATTGGGAGAAGTTCGTCAAGGGGTTTCTTTTCCTCATCTATGAAATCCACATCATCGCCACAAGGTAACAGGTGAAAAGCACCGGAGATAGACCATCTCTCTGTGGGGAGTCGATTGATGTCTCAAACTCTACAGACTTCACTGACTTGACTCGTACTCTCATCTTGGTATCTGCAAGCAGTAGTCTCACTAGTCGTAGCTCATCTTCATTGCAACTGGCCTGGTGTAGCACATCTAGAATTTTTTAGCGTTTAATTGTGTCGAAGGCTTGTGACATGTCAATGCCAATTTTGTGGAAATACCAGTGCATGGACATGACTACCGACACAAGCATGCGTTGAACCCATACAATGCGCAGCTGCATCCATGTTTGAAGCCACTTTGACATGGTCCAGTGAAGTCATCGATCTCGTCTTGGATGCGGCATAGAGTAACACTGGATAGGATTTTAGGTGTGATGTTGAGAAGCACGATGGGCCACAGATTGGCTGGGGCTAGGTGGCTTCTTGGGCTTGGGTAGTGCGATAAGGGTGCCTTGGCCTACAGCGTCGATAGGAAGGTGGTGCATAAAAGCTGAATTAATTAGGCGCGTGATCGGTTTTGAGATAATGTCACTTGCATGTTTGAATAGTTCATTGCTCATGCCATCAGGTCCAGATGCACATAGATTTTTAGGGCTTTAAGTGCCTTCTCAACTTCTGCTGTTTTAATTGGTGTTAGTAATGGCCTGGAGTCTCCTGAGAACGGGTGCATGGGCTCATCATCATGGTCAGTGAACTGTTTCTTGAACCATTCTCGCATCGCCTCGACTTTGCCCTGGTCAGTCCCGATAAAGTGTCCATCAGAGTCGTGTACAGTGAGTGGTGGTGTGTAGTTAATAACTCTCATCCTCTCGGGTCCGGGCTGTCCGAAACATTTGTGAGAGTCATTCATGACATTGATTTTATCTGCTAGGGAGTCTGCTTGTTGAATAGCAAGATCTTTTAAGCATTCACTAATGTGGCGCAGAATGTCATTGTGCTACCGGCGTAGTTTGGTGCGGTCTTCACTTTGGACACTGATAGATATGCAGCCATAGTGCTTTCTGCTCTGCTGACAGTTTTACTACTAGAGGGTCGTCAGTATACCTAGTTCGGTTGTTTTTAAGAACACATATGGTGCTGGTAGCTGATGATTCCATAGATTTCAGTATTTTGATTAGGGCTTCGTTCAGATCGGAGCTGATGTCGATGTCAGCTAGCTTCTCCCCGAGGACCTTTTTGTATGACATTTGAGTATCAGTGTCGCAATCCAAGATGGCCACCAGAAAGATTTACCAATCAAAATTGTGTATCTGAATTCTGAAGTATCCTTCCAGCCAAGTCTGGTTGAAATTGATAATGAATGGCATTTCAAACGATTTCCCGTAATTTTTCGGAAAATTCAAGATGGATGCCGGAAATATTGATCAATCAGAATTCTCGTTCAGATGTGTTGAAGCCTACCAGCATAGAATTGGTCCACCCAAGTTTCTCTACGTCGGGACATTTATATTGTAGTGGCGTTTTAAATGACTTCCGGATAATTTTAGGAAAATCCAAGAAAAATTGAACAATCAAAATTCTGGTCAGATGTTCTGGAGCCTACCAGCATAGGATCATTTGAGTCAAATTAGGTTGAAATTGCGTAAGCAGTTAATGAGTAGTAGCATTTAAAACAATTTGGCACCATTATTCAGAAAACTCAAGATGACCACTGAAAAAATATAACAATCAAAATTTGGTATAGAGATTTCGGATCATGCCACTTTAGGGTCCTTACAAACCGAGTTTGTTTGAAATCGACCAAGTGGTTAATAAGGAATCTAACTAATTTCCAGAAATTTTCAGAAAATCCATGATGGCCGCCGAAAATACTAACCAATCAGAATTCTCGTTAGAAGTGTTGAACTCTACCAGCATAGGATTAGTCCACCCAAATTTTCGTTGAAGTCAGCCCATTTATATTGGAGGACCAGCGTTGTAAATGATTTCCGGAAAATTTTCAGAAAATCCAAGATGTTCGCCAGAAAGATTAACTAATCAAAATTCTAAATAGAAGATCTGGAGCCTACCACCATAGGATCCTTCCAGCCACATTTGGTTGAAATCGTTCAAAGCATAAGTGAATTGCGATTTGATGGGCGGATGGTGAGCAAAAAAAATCGGGAAAATATTAGATGGCCACAAGCTAAATTGGCCAATCGGCTTCGCTTGAACAAACTTGAATTTCCATGACATGAAACATAGGTTATGGTGACCTACATTTGGTACATGACACACCTTTAGGCCATGATGCATCCATACACCATGTTTGGTTACAATATACATAAAACTGTGGAAACTACAGCCCGGACAAGAATAAACTATGATGATCAGTGAACACTGAAAAGTAGGTCACACTGATTGCTGATCTACTTTGGATACATTACACAACTTTAGGCCATGATGCATCCATACACAAAGTTTGGTTATAAAAGACAAACAAAAATGCTGCGGAATCAGATATCTCGCCCGTCTCCTGTTTGTCACATTGTCATTGACCTTTGCCCTTGTGACCTCCATGCTGCTTCCTAACATTATAAGTAACCATCCATTCAAGTTTAGTTCCAAGAGGATTAACCAATCCTCAAATATAATGATTTGCTGAATAGAAAAACTTAAAGTTGAAAAAACAGAGGTAAAATAGCAAGGTCAGAATGACCTTGACCTTTAATCTGGTGACCTCCATGTCACCATCCTGTATCCTCCTGGTATAAGCAACCATGTACCCAAGTTGTGTTCCATTAGGGTTAAGCAGTCCCGAAATATAGCATGATATAAGGTTTGCTAAGCCTACATGTACATACTTAACATTTAAAAATAAAAGTTTTGTAGAGGTCAGAATGACCTTGACCCTTGCCGTTGTGACTTCCATGTCAGCATGCTGCTTCCTAACATTATAGGTAACATGGTATCCAAGTTTAATTCCAATAGGATTAATCAATCCTGAAAGATAAAACGAGAAGTTTGCTAAACAGTGACCTTAACCTTTGACCGTGTGACCTCAGTGTCATCATGCTGCTTCCTAAAATTATATGCAACCACATAGCCAAGTTTAGTTCTAATAGGATTAACTGATCCTGAAATATTGAGATGCTTGGCTAATCGCAAAAGCTTAACATTGTTGTTGCCATCATCGGCACTGTAAAAGTGACACATATGTCTCGCTTTCTGCTTCGAAGGCGAGACAAAACCTTGAAACTACAGCCTGGACAAGAATAAACTATGATGTTCAGTGATCAGTGAAAATTAAGTCACGCTGACCTACTTTTGATACATGACGCGCCTTTAGTCTATGATGCATTCATATACCGTAGTTCAAATGGTGCTTATCTGGGGAAAAACATTTCAAGAAAATATGGTCGGACAAAAAGTCATATCGGATGCACACATTCCCAGACACATGCACGGACATAGTGATTACTATATATAAAACTTACGTGTGACAATGATCTGGAGCCGAGCATCGCAAAGCCTCATTTTTCATTTTGCTATGGCCAGTTAATTGAAAACACGACTGAAAACAAAGTGACATCAGATGAAAGACTGTTCGTTGACACCTGATTCTCCATTAAAATGACTGACATGAAGATGGTTAATCTGCAAAAAATAAACAAATCTTTATGTCCTACTAAAGAAATATCTACAGTATGTAATGATGGCTGCAATAATTACCTTAAATAGTGGTACATGTAGTGAATACAATACTGATGTATTGTAATTACTATGGCATGAAGTTATCTTTTCTATAACATCGCATGAACAATGCAGAAAAAAACTTTTTCCTGATTCCTGGGAATCACAGGATTCTTTTTCCATGAAAGCCAAAAAGTCACAAACTTTGAAAAATCCTAGGATGTCCCTAGTTTCAACAGTGGAAAAGCTAGAACATTTAAATACATGTATTCTATTTTTTTAAATGTCCAAGCCTTGGGGAAAGGTGGGACCTTTTAGCATACATACAATAGGTTGTGTAGAATGCCAACATTGGAAAATGCTAGGACTTTTAGAAATAACAGCGTGTTCATGGCACTAAACTCGTTTATAAAGCCCTGAGTTGGGACTTTTCAGAAAATTTTACATGTACTGCTCAAGCGGGCCAAAACTGGCGTCTGCAGTAATCGTGTGAAATGTCCATTTTCCTGACACTAGACTATTTCTGAAATGTTATTACTGGAATGACTGCTTCAATAACCGAGCCAGCCATTGTAAGATTTTCAAAAATAGACTTGTTCGCTCGCTTAAGCAAAACATTTCTCGGCAAATCTTAGCCATTAAAGGGGTTAAAGTGTTGTATGTATTAATGATGGTCATCCAATAGAAACAAATTTATTTTTAAACTGGCTGTCTGGTGGCCATTTTGGATTTTACATAACCCCGCACAAAGTATTCTCAATGTTTTAATAATTCAATCAAAGTTACACATGTACCTTATCATATGGAAAGTGATTTTCAAGATGGCCGTGGTCATATTGTATTTAGCATCTGGGCCATTCAGATTGTGATCCATAGCACATCCAATTGTTTCCCACGGTTTTGTAAAGCCATAAAATATATGTACAACTCAGAAATAACTTAACATGCTTACAAAACAAAAACAAGAGGCCCATGGGCCTGTGGCGCTCACCTGGACTATGAGCATTTGAAACATTTGCATTTAAATACACATGATGGATAATTTTTTTCAAATCCAAGATGGCCACCAAAAGACAAAATTCTGTATACACGTTCTGAAGCCTACCCACCTAGGGTCCATCCAACTGAGTTTGATTTAAATCCTACCAAGCGGTTAATGAGGGGTAGTCTTTTAACCAATTTACCAAAACTTGGAAAATCCAAGATGGCTGTAAAAAATTTATCAATCAAAATTCTGCACATAGGATCTGTAGCCTGCTACTATGAGGTCCTTCCGTCCACGTCTGGTTGAAATCGCCCAAGCAGTTAATGAGGAGCCGCTTTAAACGATATCCGATAAATTTTCATAAAATTCAGGATTTTCACCCAAGAAATTTACCAATCAAAATTCTGTATACAAGTTCTGAAACCTACACCCATAGGGTCCTTCCAGTCAAACTAGGTTGAAATCCACCAAGCGGTTAATGAGGGGTAATTGGGAGGTTTGACAATTTCTGGTTATTTTTGTTACAAAATCTTAGATTAAATTCACCCAAAAAATCTACCAATCGAAATTCTGAATAGATATTCTAGAGTCTACCACTACTAAGGACCCTTCCAGGCAAATCTAGTTGAAATCTGTCAAGAAGCTAAGGATTAGTATTTTGACCATTTCCGGTAGATTTTTAATAAAATCTAAGATTTTCACACACAAAATTGATCAATCAAAATTCTGACAAGAAGTTTCAGAGCCTACCACCACAGAATCCACCTAAACCAAATTTGGTTCAAATAGGTCAAGCAGCTATGGAGGAGTATTTTGGCCATTTCCGGTAAATCTTTCATAAAATCTATGATTTTCTCCCAAAAACCTTATCAATTAAAATTCTGAATAGCAGTTCTAGAGTTCTACCACCTAGAATGCATCTAGTCAAATATGTTTGAAATATGTCAAGCAACTAAGGAGTAGCATTTTGACAAATTCCGGTAGATTTTTTAATAAAGTCTAAGATTTTCATTCGGAAAAGAAGTTCAATTTAAGAGTCTACTACCATGGAATCCATCTACTCAAATTTGGTTGAATATGTCAAGCCGCTATGGAGGAGTAGTATTTTGAGCAATACCTGTAAATTTTTCATAAAATCTAAGAGGTTCTAGAGCCTACCACCATAGAATCAATTTAGTCAAATTTAGTTGAAACATGTCAAGCAGCTATGGAGAAGGAGTATTTTGACCATTAAAACCATTAGATTTTCACCCAAAAAATTGATCAATCAAAATTCTGAAAAGAAGTTCTAGAGTCTACATGTACCTCGCCCCACTACACCTTTCCACACTCCACCATGCAACGACCCCACCTCCACCCCACCCCAGTGGCGCACTGAGGGTGAGCCCGGGGGGCAATTGGCCACCTGAAAACGCAAATGTCCACTTACATTTAGCAGTCCCCTATAGTGGAAAGGGCCCAACAACTCAAATTGTCCACCTTAATCTTTACCCTGGGTGCAGCACTAAACCCCACATGACAAATTTGGTTGAATTCCACCAAATTCTTTCGAGGGAGATAGGTTGACAGACAGACACAGGCACAGGGCTTCCGCTAATTTCTAAACACAGGAAGTCGGGGACTTCCTAGGTAATGCTATTGGAAGTCCAAGCAAGAAACATGGAAGTCTAAATTGGTTCAAATACATGTAAATTGGTTAAAATCATTGTTTTTAGAGATGTCATGGCCAAAAATTAAGAAGTCTAGGTATGTTTTTGGGAGTCCAAACCTGAACTTTGGGAATATAGGACTCCCGGACTTCCACTAGTGGAAGCCCTGCACAGGCATTTGCAATATCCCCTTGGATCTGGATTTTTTTAAAACAAGTGGTGATAATTACATAAATTTATTACGCTCCCGCCTCCGCGTCGCTCTTACATGTATTTAATAAGATTAATTTTTTACACCTCTGCGTCACCTCTTATGGAATTCTAACTTATTGCTGCACATACTTAAGACAATAACATATTTATTAACGACATCCTCATCAACATAATATATATATATATTGTTACCATCAACATTCTTACCATGTTTAGAAGTAATTCATGATTGGGTAATAGCAAAACCAGAACACCAGCCAGATGATCAAAGATAGACTTTCCAAGAGCTGAAAGTTTTAAATGTAGTAAATTATTTAATTAATCAAATTAAACTCAATTATTAACCTTTTCTGAAGAACCTCAAGATCTTTATTAGACTGAATTGGTATACTTTTTATTGAACGACATTGATTGAAGATGTTGCAAATGCAATCATGAAACTCAACTTTACGGTTTTACAATGAACAGTCACTATGAAGCTTAACTTTACACATAAAATAAATATAGACGACTTAATAATCAATACCCTTATCAACACGAGGCCCAAAGGCCTGTAATGCCCAACTGGACCATTTGCATTTAAACCATTTGCATTTAGTTACTGGTAGACATGATGGATAATTATTAAAAAAACAAAGATGGTCACCAAAGAAATTAACCAGTCAAAATTCTTGTTTGATAGGTTGAAGCCTACCATGATACGTGTAGGATCTTCCACCCAAGTTTCGTTGAAATCGGGTCACTTATTAAGGAGTAGCATTTTCAATGGTTCTGGAAAATTAAAAGAAATCGAAATGGCCATCAAAAAATTGACCAACCAAAATTCTGTATAAGAGTTCTAGTACCTACCACTTAGAATCGTTCCAGCCAAATTTGAATAAAACCCACCAAGCAGTTATGGGGGAGATGCATTTTGACCATTTCCAGTAAATTTTTCATTTTATAAGATTTTCACAAAAATAATCGACCCATTAAAATTCTGAACAGATGTTCTGAAGTCTACCGCGACAGGGTCTGTCCAGTCCACTATGTTTGAAATCTGTCCAGCGCTTAATGATGAGTAGTATTTTGACAATTACATAATCTAAGATTTCCACCCAAAAATATTGACCAATCAAAATTGTGTATACAAGTTCTGAAGCCTAGCCCCATAGGATCATCCAGCCAAAGTACATGTAAGTTGAAATCCGCCAAGCGGAGTAGTGTTTTGACAATTTCCGGTAAATTTGTCATCAAATCTAAGGTTTTCGCCAATAAACATGACCAATCAAAATTCTGTATACAAGTTCTGAAGCAGGGTTAAAAAAGATCTAGTTGACCAAATGGCAACCTACGATGTCATTTCATGCATTTCAGCTTGCCCGCCGCAGATTGAGGTTGCCGTAATATGTTACGCTAAATGACAAAGGAAATTAGAATTACAGAAAGGTTGCGTTAAATGGAAAATGTTAAAGTTGAAAAAGTGTTTTACCAAGGTCACAGTGACTTTGACCTTTTGACACCAACATCATTGTGTCATGCCATGTACCCCAATAATTTGCCATTGATCTAAATTCTGTATATAAATTCAGAAGCCTAACCCCCCCTTCCAGCCAAATTAGATTGAAATCTGCCAAGCAGTTAATGAGTAGCGTTTTTAAACAAAAGTTGACGAACGACATGCATTTCAGCGACTTTTGACCTTTTAACCCTAAAATCTTTGTATGATGCTGTGTCATTATAAGGAGGCATACGTCCAAGTTTGGGTCCAGTATGATTAACCAAACATGAGATATAGACAGCAAAGGTGAGCTAAACGGAAAATGTAAAAGCTAAAAAGAATTCTTACCAAGGTCTCAGTGACCATGACCTTTGACCTTTTGACCTCAACATTATTGTGTGGTGACGTGTCATTATAAGGAAGCATGTTCCCAAGTTTGGGTCCAGTATGATTAACCAAACATGAGATATAAACAGAAGTTGAGCTAAACGCAAATTAGCCACTGCCGCCGGACGACGTGGTGGCTTTCGCAATAGGTCGTTTACTTCGTAAAGTCAAGCTAAAGAGGTACAACAGCTCGTGCACTACTGGAACAGTAAAGGATACATGTATGTAGAACAAGCATTCTGTAAGTATTGCTTTGCAATACATACATCCCCCTACCTGGTGACATACATCTTTAGAGATTGACAGTCAAAAACTCCATTAATAATTGTCAAAAGCAGCTGAAACTCAAACGTGATCTGTGACTTCTCAACCAACAAAGCAATATACAAAGTTTCAGTTACATATGGTGAAGGAGAACGAAAAGGTCTTGAAAGCTGATATGTTTGTATTTCATAAGTCGAAAGGGGACATAACTCTATCAAAAATGTATGCACACGTGTGAAGCTCGAACTTGATCTGTAATTTCTCATAATAAAGCAATGTACCAATTCTCAGTTGAATACCTTGAAGGACTGCGAAAAAAAAGACGAAAGGAGGCATACATGTAAATTCCTGAAGAATTTACGAAAATGTCCGAAACTCGAACTTGCTCTGTAGCTTCTTATATTAAAGTGATGTATCGATTTTCCCGTAAATATCTTGAAGGAGTTCGAAAAGTGTGGAAAGCTGATATTTTTCATATTTCTTAAGTCGAAAGGGGGCATACTACATAAAATATCGACGCATACACGTGAAACCTGAACTTGGTCTGTAACTTCTCATAATAAAGCAATCCTCAGTTGAATACCTTGAAGGTCTGCGAATAAAAGTGTGGAAAAATAATATTTTTCATATTTCATAAGACGAAAGGGGGCATAACTCCATAAAAAAATTGACGCATACACGTGAAACTCGAACTTGGTCTGTAACTTCTCAGAATAAAGCAAATTAAGCAATGTACCAATTCTCAGTTGAATACCTTGAAGGCCTGCGAATAAAAGTGTGGAAAAATAATATTTTTCATATTTCATAAGACGAAAGGGGGCATAACTCCATCACAAATTGACGCATACACGTGAAACTCGAACTTGGTCTGTAACTTCTCATAATAAAGCAAATTAAGCAATGTACCAATTCTCAGTTGAATACCTTGAAGGACTGCGAAAAGAAATACCGAAAACTAATATTCTTCGTATTTCCTAAGACGCAAGGGGGCATAACTCGATGAAAATCGACGAAAATGTCTGAAACTCGAACTTGCTCGGTAACTCTTTATATTAAAGCGATATACAGATTTTCCCATAAATATCTTTCTTGAAGGAGTGCGAAAAAAGTGTGGAAAGCTGATATTTTTCGTATTTCTTAAGCCGAAAGGGGCATAACTCCTTAAACAAATTTACACATACACGTAAAACTCGAACTTGGTCTGTAACTTCTCATAATAAAGCAATGTACCAATTCTCAGTTGAATACCTTGAAGGACTGCGAAAAAAGTGCAGAAAACCAACTGCAACAGGCGGACAGACGGAGTGCAAACCTATAGACCCCCCCCCCCCCCGACAAAGAAATTACTGTGAACAGTGGCCTTATTGAGCTACTCAGCAAAGCTGATTCAGTAATGGCAGACCGTGGATTTTTAATTGATGAGTATCTTGCAAAGAAAATTGTTGGACTGAACATCCCACCATTCGTGGGTGAAAATTTTCAACTGTCACCAGAACATGAAGAACAAACTCGACGGATTGCTCGAGTACGGATTCATGTTGAACTTGTCATTGAACGTATTAAGAACTATCGAATACTGAACTTTGTTTTTCCAAATTCAATGACAAATGACTTGAATAAGATATGGGTAATTTGCTGTTATTTAGTGAATTTTACCACAGAATGAAGGAAATTTCAATTTCCCTTTCGCCGAGATCTAACAATACTCACCATTCTATTACTTCTGATACAGCTAGCCCTGATAGCTGGGCCCTGGGCCTATAGACTTAGTAAGTTTTACCGACTCCTGGAACCGGGTACTCGGCTCCCAACTGCCGAGTACCAGTTTGCCATGAAGCTCATATTGTTTGCATAGCCATCAAACAAGAGATACCCATGGTTTGCCTTCATGGGGCTGGGAGGCTGGGTCCGTAATAGAATGGTGAGTATTGTTAGATCTCGGAGAAAGGAAATTGAAATTTCCTTCATTCTCCTTCGATCAATACTCACCATTCTATTGCTTCTGATATACAGCCATCAATTGCTACTTTTGCCCCTTGGAGAAAGAGCTAGACTTAAACTTGATTAATGGAGACCTAAAAGGACCATCAAGTTAGCGGAACCGAATCACATTCGCATCACTGCACCCCCCCCCCCCTCTTTTCTCCTAAGAAATGGAGAGATCTCACGAACATGTATCTCGCCTGAAAACACAAATATGCCAAGAGGGTTAACTGCTCTTTGCATATATTAGCCTGGGAATGAGCATGAATATATAAGATGAATGATCATGATATATAGACATAATACAAAACACTCTCAATCTTGAATTACCTCATGATATTTGGATTTCAGACGTGGAGCCTCCAACCATTCACTTGTCCGGCCATCAGTGACACAATCTGGTTGATATCCTCTCGCTCGACCATGTCTGCTTCTTAATTCTTTCTTACAAATGCCAAAAATGGACGAAGTGCAGTGTGGTCATATAGCTATCGTCTCAAAACAGCTAAAGCGAGTGGATTGGCGAAGTCTGACACATCCCTCATATAGTAATCCGTGAAAGAGGACTCACAGTGCCATTGTGCAACAGCCATGATGTCCTTTAATGGAACACCATTGTAAAGACCGGTAGAGGCGGCTATTCCTCTAACATCGTGTGCCCTTGCGCATTGCACCTTCTGCCCAGTCGCAATCTCATGGGTAGTCTGAATGCATTCGACTACCCAACAAGAGATAGAATCCATGGATGCGGCGCCATATGGCTTCTTATGGCAGATCCACAGATGTCTATCATTCGACCGTAACGAGTCTGTCAGTTTTTTACTTAGTCAAAGCATGGACTGGGCACCAGACACTGGCATCACGATCAAACCTATTTAGTTTCGGTATAATGATCGGTTTGCCGGGATATCTCAAAGATTGAATCTTTGACATAAACTATGCTCTTGGCAGTAGACGCAGACCCTCTCTGGAGACAATAAATCGGTCCCTCTCTGCAGAAAGTACATCGATCACACTGCGCCTTCTAGCTGAGGAAGCTGCCAATAGAAAGACCGCCTTTAGAGTCAAATGCTTTAGGCTAGCCGAACGCAACGGTTCGAAAGGGTGCTTGGCCAGTACATTAAGCACTAAAGATAGACTCCAGGCTGGAATGACTACCGGTTGTCTCGGTCGGAGATTGCTCATTCCCTTCACCATCGCACTCAACCGGGCCACCTCTGGACTATCCCTGGCTAGACAAGGGATAACTGATGCCAAATCTGACTTGTATCCAGCAATTGTGACAGGAGCAAGTCCTCAAAATAACAGCTCACAGAGAAAGTCTGCTATTTTCTGAATAGTGGAATGAAAAGGTATCAATACCCTTTTCTTCACACCAGTCTGCAAATCTGTTAACCTTGTTGTTATATCACTTGAAGGTTGACCTCCTTCTCGCAGCTGCGATGAAATCTGGAGCTTGTCGAGAAAAGCCCTCTGACGTGGAACGTTGTTTGATAACATCCACGCAGTCAATAACATTTCGGGACGCTCGTGTAGGAAGCATCCCTTGGCCTGGGAGATTATGTTCGGAATCTCAGGTAACTGCACTGTATTTTCCACCCGCAGATCTCGAAGATCCGTGAACCACGCCCTGTTGGGCCAAAATGGCGCTATTAGCAGGACCAGGCATGGTTCTTCCCTGATCTTCACCAATATCTTCGGTGGAAGAATGGTGGGTGGGTACGCGTAAGTGTGCATCCATCTCCAGCTTAACGCCAGAGCGTCTGTATCGACGGCATTAGGATCAGGAATCGGCGAGACATAAGTCATGATTTGAGCATTTTCCCTTGTGGCGAACAAGTCCACGTTGGGTTTGCCCCAATGCTCGAAGGTCCTGTGAAGAACTGGAGGGTTGAAAGACCATTCTGTTGGCAGAATTCTCTGTCTGCGAGACAGAGCATCCGCCAGAATGTTCAATCGGCCAGGAATATGAGCTGCTTTCAAAACAACCGATTAATTCCTGCACCATTGAATCAAGTGCCACACTTAGATACATAGTGTGGGTGACTTGGTCCGGCCTTGGCGATTTATGTATGATACTACTGTCGAGTTGTCCGACTGTATCAATATCGCCTTGCCCCTGACTTTTGGAAGAAACATTTCCAATGCCAGTTCCTAGGGCTGCGCGATATACCGATACCATATTTAAAACCGATATCCTGCACTGACGGTTTCCTAACCGATTATAAAAAATAAATATCGAAAAACCGAATATGAACATATTTTCGGTTTTTCGTATCAGGATTGTTAAAAATAAAAGATACTAACGAGCATGAAAATCGTGATGAATAATAATGGCCATACTTTCCATTAAGCTAACTAATAATTGAACGTGGCCCCAATTGCGCATATTGTGTAACTCCATGTAACTCGCTGTACGCCGAGAGAAATCAAGCAGCGAATTAATTAAATAAATATCCACTCCTCTTTTCTCTGGTAGTCTCAGATAAATTTGCAATATAAAACACAATACTAATGTGGGAATTTGTCATTAAAATTTGTATCGGGGAAAACATTTCTAAACAACGGCATCCATTTTATTTACGTCACCGGCTAATTAACATAATGCAAAGTCGTCCCAACACGAAATCGCCCGAATGCATCAAAATCTCGCCAATAAATATAATGCTGAATACATTTTGCTGATTAGGATATAATTTAAAATAATATTATTACTCAAACCGTTTTTAAAACGTTATCTTCTATACACAATATCATATTAACTTATGAAATTCGCGATCGCAATATTACAGTTAATATTTTCTTCACGGCATGATTTCGTCCTCGGGCGGAATTGGAAATGAAAGAAGAAAGGGAGATAATTACATCATACTTGATAACCGAGCCAGCCTTTTTCAGTAGTAAAGTTCCCCAAAATAGTCTTCTCTTGGTCCACAAATGGACATTTTCAAAAGGAAAATTGAAATTTTCGTGAATAAATTTAAGGGTTAATGAAATGTGAGGCATGTCTCGATAACATTCTAATTATCAGGTTTGATCAGGACACTATATTACATAGAGTCATAGAGTCATAGATACTATTCTAATCTTAATAGAGGCTCAGGATATTCTCATTGTCGAATTAACCCTTTAATGGCCAAATTTGATCATGAAAATCAAAATATTTGCTTCTTGGATGTTATTTTACAGGCCAAGAGATGCCTTTTTTCTTTAAATTTACCACTGGAATTACTAGCTTGGTTATCGAGCCAGTCATTCCGGTGGTAAATTTTGAAAAATAGATGCCTCTTGTCCTGCAAATGGTAATTTATGTTATTCGTCCAGACCATTGCAGACACCCGGTTTGGCTGGCATGACAATTAAAGGGTTAAAATTATCAACATTAACCCTTTAACCCCCGAATTTGTTCGAGAAATTTAAATTTTCTCAGAAAACGTTGATTTGTAGACCAAGAGACTATGAAAATTTACCACTGGAATGCCTGGCTCGGGTATCGAGCCACTCATTCGTTGTAAATTGTCAAAAATAGTCTTCTCTTGGTCTGCATATCGACAGTTCTCAATGCCACTGCAGAAGCCGTTTTTGACCGATATGAGTGTTAAAGAGTTAATTAATTTATTGTAAGTTCTTAAAATTTCAAGTCATTATGAGTAGATCTAAACAATGTGAGCTGAATAAAACATTGAAACCTGAGAAGTACGTATACCATGTGTACAATACAAGAGCAATCAGAGATATCAGACCTTCATCTTCACACTTTTTTGATTTTCCAGATTCTTTTCGGTTCAAACTCAAAGTTCTGGAATCCTATGTATGGTGTTAAAATGTGAGCCAAATCGAACCAGTAGTCTTTGAGATTTGAGATATCCATAGATCTAGAATTGTATCCAATCAGGATACAGGTTCATTTATCTGAATCACTCCAAAATCTGGAAATCCTCATACATGGCTGGATTTAGTACTGGCATGACTGGTATTGACTTAAATTTTTCAGAACTTATAATAAATTAAATTATGTTAATGTAAAGGGTTTTAATAGTGTATTTGATTATGATTGATGGCACATTTGTAAGAGAGACCAGTTAGTTTTCCTTATTTCTATTATATTTATATACTTTAGACATTGGATAGAGTTTCTGCCCCTTTGCAACTCCCTTACTGAACAGCTCTGGAACAATTGCATTTAGATAAAAATCATCAAGTCTCTTGAGTATGGCATCAAAGAATAGTTCTTTATCAAAGTGAATCCTGGTTACAAATGTATCACATATATTTAAAGCATCCACTTTGTAATACACAAACAAATCACACCACGCCAGCTGGTAAAGGCCCATTTGAACTTGCATCTGATAAAAGTAACTATGGTTCTTATTCAGATGCAAATTTCCCATCAGTGAGTTTGAGAAAAAATTGCTTTCTCGCTGCAGTGAGTGTGATTATGTCGTGTGGTATATCAATATTTGTGTGTGGTACATATGGACACTTTATTTCTACAATACCGGTTTCTGGTACCGGACTTGAAATATTCACTAGCCCATCTATACTTGCAGCCAACCACGGTCTGAATTCATCTACTGCCAACCCTCTTTCTGCAATGACAGCATAATATCCTTTCTGGTGAAGGTCTTCTAAATATTTAGCACTAGCTTCACCCTCCATGGTAATACCATGTCTGCACGCAACGGATACACACCCATTTTGTTGATATTGAAATATCTGCTACAGGAGCGCATCTGGTGGTGTGCTCTTCAGCCGTTTCATGATTGCACCAGCCATGGATGCTGTGATTTTTCCTGTATAAATATAGAAAATTACAGTAATATTTAAATATATTAAACAACAGTCAGGGACAATCGGTCAATATCAGTCAATGCTGAATTTTGCCATTCCATCTGATTTGCAATAAGGGATTGGGGGTGGGTGGCTGGCAATCTGATATGGTAAATCTTTTATTGCATAGGATCACAGTTTGAATTTCAAATTATGACATGTAGAATGTGCAGTCTAAGCCGTAGCTTGTGTAATTACTGGCCTGTCATCTGTATCGTCCTGCATATGAAATCAATACATTTCACATATTTTTCAAACACAATATAAGTATTAACCCAGTAACCCTCTAATTTCTTCAACAAAATTTCATTTTTCTCATACATGTCATAGAAAATGACAATTTACACACCAAGAAGATTATTTTTTGAAATTTATCAATGCAATAAATTTTCATAAAATAGTATTCTTCGGTTGCAAATAGACATTTATCTGCCGCAAATGCGGGTTTTGGCCAGCTTCAGTGTTAAAGTATCGCCACGTTAATGAGTTAACTGAAGGACTGGACAAAATGGTTTCTACACTTGTCTTAGCTAATGCTCGTTTGTAGGCCTAAAGAAGGCTATTTTTGATATTTTTTCAATGGAATGACTGGCTCGATAACCAAGTTTGTAATTTCAGTCATATATTCTAAAAAATGGTCTTGTTTTTGGCTTGTAAATGAGCTTTAACTAAAAGAAGATTTAGGTTTTGTTGATAATTAAAGGGTTAAAACATGCAATGAAAAGGTTACCTTCTCTCTGACGGAACCACTTGTTGTTAGACAACTGCCCCCGCGTTTCAACTTCAATTGCCAATCTCTCTTCCATAGATAAAGGCATGTGACTGCGCACATACCTTTTACATTTGTCAATGAATGCTTCGGTCTCATGCTCATCCACAAGCATGGCAGGCAATGGACTATTTCCCTGGTGTAGCAAAATTATATACTTATATCTATCAAGTAGCTTAGATTTAATATTCTACACACATCTGTGTCTGTGTGTCTGTACGAACATTGTAGCCATGATTCACTGGTTTAGCAGCTTTTCCTGTATTGTACAGATAAGTAAATCCTACCACTTTTATGCTTATCCTAACAGGGGAGATAATTCTTCCTGGACCAACTAGGATTAACTCCCCTTGACTTTCACAAAATATGTGCACTAAAGAATCTAATGCGTTTTCATTCTGAGTGTATATTTGTCCAAAAACCGGTATTATAACATGATGGTATTTAGTACACCATTTGAATGAAGTTGTTCACTTTATCAAATAGTGTGCAAAACTCATAACGATGGTGTCAGGATCTTGACCTTATAAAATCACTATATCTGATTTTCAAAGCAACAATTCAAGAAATCTGTTGAAAATTTTGTCCGTGTCATAGTTTCAAGACTATTGCACATGTGCTCACCAAACTTGGTATGTGGATGCATCTTACGGAGAAGGTGTGCAGAGTATCAAAAGTAGGTCATATTGAATATCACAGAAAATGTTTGTCCAGGCTATAATCAAGACTTGTTCACATATGGTCACCAAACTTGGTATGTGGATACATCTTATGGAAAAGGTTGCGGAGTATCAAAAGTAGGTCATGCTGACTTACTTTTCATGGTCGACTGAATATCACAGAAAATGTTTGTCCGGGCCATAGTTTCAAGACTTTTTCACATATGGTCACCAAACTTGGTATGTGGCTGCATCTTAGGGAGGAGGTGTGCACAGCATGAAAAGTAGGTCATGCTGACCTACTTTTCATGGTCGACTGAATATCACAGAAAATTTTCAAAAATAGTCTCTTGGTCTACAAATCAACGTTTTCTATGAGAAAATTTAAATTTCTCGAACAAATTCGGGGGTTAAAGGGTTAATGTTGATAATTTTAACCCTTTAATTGTCATGCCAGCCAAACCGGGTGTCTGCAATGGTCTGGACGAATAACATAAATGACCAATAGCAGGACAAGAGGCATCTATTTTTCAAAATTTACCACCGGAATGACTGGCTCGATAACCAAGCTAGTAATTCCAGTGGTAAATTTAAAGAAAAAAGGCATCTCTTGGCCTGTAAAATAACATCCAAGAAGCA
This sequence comes from Chaetoderma sp. LZ-2023a, assembly GCA_034401795.1. Classification (NCBI taxonomy): domain Eukaryota; kingdom Metazoa; phylum Mollusca; class Caudofoveata; order Chaetodermatida; family Chaetodermatidae; genus Chaetoderma; species Chaetoderma sp. LZ-2023a. Next base: position 55,180,858 of record CM067374.1, on the reverse strand, counting down.
AATATTTTGATTTTCATGATCAAATTTGGCCATTAAAGGGTTAATTCTACAATGAGGATATCCTGAGCTTCTATTAAGTTTAGAATATTATCTATGACTCTATGTAATATAACTCTAAGTATTAACTCAGTGTCCTGATCAAACCTGATAATTAGAATGTTATCGAGACATGCCTCACATTTCATTAACCCTTAAATTTATTCACGAAAATTTCAATTTTCCTTTTGAAAATGTCCATTTGTGGACCAAGAGAAGACTATTTTGGGGAAATTTACTACTGAAAAGGGCTGGCTCAGTTATCAAGTCGGTAATTCCAGTGATCAATTTCAAAAGTAGTCTTCTCATGGTCTGCAAATGTATATTTTCCAAGACAATTGCAGAAGCCGTTTTTGGCCGAATTTGAACGTGAAAGGGTTAAGCTTGTGCGTATTACTCAATTATTATGAATCTTATTGTCTTTAACCCTTAGCACTCTGATATCAAAATTTTAAATTTTCAAATTAAATTAAAAGATAAACTGGTGCTCATTTTTCAACAGATTTGGTTGAAGATGGTGCTGTCTTAGACAGCAACATCATCCACCAAATTTGTTGAAAAACATACAGCTGTTTCTTTGCTATTGCCACAGTAAAAGATAGAATATTGACATCAAAGTAGTAGGGGTTAAAATCATTTAGTGGTCAAGATTGGTTGAGAAAATCTCTGATAGTGTTCATCTGCAGACCAAGAGAAGACTATTTCTGAAATTTTATCGTGGGAATGATTTTTTGGTAATCAAGCCAGGCATTCCAGTGATAGATTGTCCAAAATAGTCTTCCGTTGCTCTGCAAATGTCTATTTCTCAAGGCCTCTGTAAAGACTTATTTTGGCCATCTTGACCATTAATGGCATTGGACATGTTAGAATCAGTTCTGAGTAGCCAGTTATTGTCTTAGTGATCAATGTCAGCAGGGCTCTTAAATGTATAAATGCTATTCTCGATTATATCAATATTAGCTGATATTATAATTGCAAATTGTATTAATTGTTATTGAACCACCTGGAAAGTAATTGCATATAAATCTCTAACTTGTAATGTAAATTGTAACTAATTACTTTCAGACCAATGTAATTTGCCAGTTTAAAGGTACTCAATGGTGGCGGTAAAAACTATGATCACATTATTACTTATCTCCAACAATAGGTTCTGTGGTAAAATTCACAAAATAACAGCAAATTACCCATATCCTATTCAAGTCATTTGCCATTGAATTTGGAAAAACAAAGTTCAGTATTCGATAGTTCTTAATACGTTCAATGACACGTTCAACATGAATCCGTACTCGAGCAATCCGTCGAGTTTGTTCTTCATGTTCTGGTGACAGTTGGAAATTTCCACCCAGGAACGGTGGGATGCTCAGCCCAACATTTTTCTTTGCAAGATACTCATCAATTAAAAATCCACGGTCTGCCATTACTGAATCACCTTTGCTAAGTAGCTCAATAAGGCCACTGTTCCCAATAATTTCTTTGTCCGACATCTTACCAGGAACAAGGTCAGTTACAAAGCTGATAAAACCATTTGGTGAAATGCCAACTAAGGCCTTTGCTGTGTTGTGACTTTTGTACGATGAATATGTCTCTGATTGCACCCTGCAATGAGACGGTGTTTCAATAAAAAGTTCTGTACAATCAAGAATAACACGCGTACTTGGGTATGCCTGTTTAAAACACTCAGGCATATGTTTATCCACCGTGTGCTTTAATGGCCATATCGGAATTTGCCTGAACTGACGATGTAGAAGGTCAAAGTAGGTCCTACAGATTCTGGACACAGTTGATACATGAATTGCGAACCTGAAAAGCAATAACATAGCTCATTAACTCTTCAATCGTCAAGATGCCATGTGTCTAGAAAATGTAAATATGTCCATAATGAATGGCTGTATAGGTCTTGACAAGGTCAACTTTTTACCCCAATTTCTCACTAGAATTAGTGACTTATCCCTACTGTGGTCGAATTTAAATAATAGCATCTTTTTTGGCTGCATGGTTTATGAAGATCACTGCTCATTCTGGGTCTGGATGGTTGGGCCAGTAAAAGTTAAATAACAAATTTTAGGCTGACATGGCTAGCACAAGAGCATTGTACATAATTTTTATTTATTTTTTTTCAAAAATGGTACTGTATAATGTATATAAATCGATTACTCATAGTTGCTCAGAATCAGTTGTCAGTGTTCTATACGATGGCCTTGTTATCGTATACTGCTCAAGCCAGCCAGAATAAACTTTTGCAGTGTTCTTAAGAATGTCCATTACATGCGTAGAGATTATTTTTGAAACTTTACCATTGATATGAATTTCTCGATCAGAGGCAATTGACCAATAAACGGTTTCCATTGAAACATAGAAATTGTCATACATGTACATGCTGTATATGTGTTTAGTGCACTCAATTTAAACATTTCATTCTGCCAGCATCTCAAATTCAAAGCAACCGCATACAGAAATATTGAATATTTTGAAATTAATTTGACTGGCAACTGGCAATTGCTGCCTAAAAATCTTCACGACAAGGATTATTTAATGGCATATAGCAATAGGTTAGAAATGTTTCATCTATTGTAGTGATTGTAGGAGTAACCCTTTCACACACATATCCCTGGAAAAGTCAATTCTTTATGATATTATAAATCTTATTCTGTTGAATATTTTGAAATTAATTTGACTGGAAGATGTTGCTGCTTTAGGTTGCCGTCTAAAGCAACAACAGCTTCCAGTCTAATTTCAAACTGTTCAACAATTTTCCGGTATGGTTGCCTTGAAAATGAGATATGGGGAATTCATATGTGAAACGGTTAATCAATAATGGTGATAGGAACTATATATATACTACACAATTTTATGGTTGTCAATACTTTTCATACGAAAAGCATGTTGTTCAATCAATAATCAACTTAATCTCAGAATACTTCTTACATGTGTTTTACATAATGAATACTAGAAGCTGTGAGTAATGTAGTATTAATTTCCAATCTCACCACTTTCAATCTTAAAAACTACTCACAGCAGCTCCTACTACTAAATTAGAATAGCAATTATTAATTTCATGTGTTTTGCAATTATTTGATTAATTGAAAGTCTAATCTAACCCCTCTGGTGTCAACAATACCCGTAAATGGCAGAGTTAGGTTTTGGACTGTCGAAAACTAACTTTGAGCAGACATTGTCCAAAACCTGGCCAATAGGGTTTAAACCTATCCAAGACTGACCATTTAAACTAATCTGAACATATGTTTGTTAAATGACATATATGCTTATTTAATATGCTAACCAATGTTACAATGTGTAATAATGATATTATATAATTATCAAACACTATTCAGTACATGTAAATATTAGAATTGAACCTTTAATGGCAAGCTAGCCAAAAGAGTGTAAATACAAAACAGTGTTGTTTTCTAACTTGCTCAAGCACACTATGTTTCTGGTAAAGCAGAAAAGAAAACAATGCTTCTGACAAGTAAAGTGGTAAAGAACTTATTGATCTAATATAGTCAGTTCATTAGACAAAAGATTGTTTTCACCTGTTTACATAACCCTATATCATCTAGACCACTATACAGGAAAGGCGTTTAATATTTTGAAACTAGTTTGACTCGAACCTGTTGCTACCTATGGCAGAAACACCTCCCAGACAAATAAGCTTCAAAATATACAACATAATATCCTTATGTTATAAATGGAATTTGGTATTTTGTGTTTTAGGTTCAAAGGGTTAACACTGTATGTATAATGTAAATGTTAAATATCATGTAAATAAATGTCCATTTGCAGGCCAGGAGAATACTATTTTTGAAAACTTACCATTTGAATGACTGGCTTGTCTATCGAGCCAGTCATGCCAGTGGTAAATAATCAAAAATAGTATTCTCTATGCCTGCAAATGGGCATTCCAAAAGACCACTGAAGAGGCTGGTTTGGGCCGGATTTGGCGTGAAAGGGATAAATGATCAACATATATATTATATAAGTCATTGCATATTTTCAAAATCGCATGGCAGGCCTGCCCAAATTGAAAATGTGCACAACCCATTTTGGGGTTGCGCAAATTTGTTTTGGGTAACCCATTCTGTTTTGCGTAACCATTTTTCATGTATTTATGTAACACATGAAACCAGTTGCAGGAAAGGAAAATGGGTTGTGCGTAACCTTTGCACGAACTTAAAATGGGTTACGCAAATTTGGACAGGCCTGCATGGATGATTCCAGTGTTTGTACTAGACGTAGCTGTAAGCGAGATCTTCTGATAACAATCCGGCTCTAACTCTAGCTAACACCAGAAATAGTTCATTTTCAGTGGTAAGGGTCCGGTTAGCACCCATCCTTGGTGCAGCAGCTTTCTTCATTGAGCCCCAATATTTCAGATGCTTAATATCCGGTTCAAGGAAACGAAACAGTACCTTGAATTCCTAGTATGATTTGAAGCCCGTATAAAACTTAATGGCTTCTGGCCTTTTCCTAAGAGCTGAAACACAAAAGGTTTTGTTCAGTTGATGCCGGTTTACTAGGTCTAATTTTGTCTTTGTCATGTAGTACTTGCGTTTCCATCATAAATTTTCAGATGCTTGCCGCCTTGACTTTGTCACATCAGATTTACATTGTTCCAGCTGCACCTTTGTTTCGTCGAGTTCAGCTCCTAATTGAGCTATTCTCATTTCCATAGTATCAATAACTTTACATTTTTCTTTAATAACATCCAGAAGATAATCAGGGTTTGTTTCTGACAATGAATATGTATGCTCAGACACATATTCAGAACTGCTAGCAATTTATATCTTCATCATGATCATTGGTTAACACATCTGATGCACTCACAGATTGTTGGCTGCAGCGCACTGAAAGATTTTCTCTGATAATCGGTCTACGTGTTTTAACACAGACTGCATCCTTTAATGGAAAATTTGTTGGTACACGTATCATGTACGTCTTTTCACCACCTTCAAAATGCTCACTACATACACGATGACCACATGTGGGTTTAAATTGACTAAACTTGCCTTTGCTTCCAACCCTGCCAATATTTTTTATTCATAGATTTCGAGACAGTGGGTCTTTTGGAAAGTTGTACAATTTTAAATGACGCTCACGTTTATTATTATTAAAACATCCAGGCACACAACACGTAAATCCTGGCATCGCTTTGTCCAGTGTTGATCACATCTTGTGCAGTCAAGTTAGATTAACCCTTTAACAATCGCATTGGCCAAAAAGGCTTCTGCACTCTCCTGGTCTGCAAATGAACGTTTTCTAAGAAATAAAAATTTTCTTGGAACAAATTCTAGAGGTAAAGGGTTAAGATGACCTTCCTCAACAAGTCAACAACCCTAACCCTTTCATGACAAACCTGGCCATCACCAGCCTCTGCAATAGTCTTGAAGAATGTCCATTTTCATGCCAAGAGGAGACTAGTTATGAAAATTTATCTCTGGAATACCTAAATCACAAAATCTTATGAACGCTTATGACCTTACATGCGGCTGATAGAGTGACCTGTCAAATTAAGTTTATTTATTTTAAAAAAATCCAATCGTAAATACTTTTCTTTTCCTAACAGGAGCACAATGATCTTGAGAATAATGCCCATTTGTAGAACAAGAGATCTAAGACTACATCTTTACACCAGGGATGAGTGGCTCAATAACGCAAGGCCGCCTCTGATCTTATTTAAATAAAGTTAGCCTGTCAGACAATGACTGTGACTCGGGCTTATGGAATAAAATATTCAGATTCAGACACATAAGTAAGTCGAGGCCGTTTGAATGGCAAACATTCTTAGAAAATTTGATAGTGGATCAAATAAAATACCGAGTTCATTGAAAGAAGTTACTGGTTACTTTCTGTTTAACACGCGAAGTTTTTATTTATGTATTTTCAGTCACCAGTTTTCGTACGTTACTTTACGCGACTCTAACGATATGCTGATGTTAAACATTTTTTCATGGGGAGTCAGTTACGCATACTACACTGGTATCAACATTAAATGGTTAAGTTGACACAAGGTGGGTAAAGCTTTATTTCGTTTCATTACATCTATGAACACAATTTAAGCCTTTATAAATAAACATTTTAACCATTTTCTTTTCAAGCATTCTGGTGTGAATATGCGTCTTTTAAAGGGTAAACTGCTTTGGGGCGCTGTTGTGCTCTTTGGGGTGCTGTTGAGTCTTAAATGAAACCTCGCCTTATACTAACCATTCAGGCGATAGAATTTGACACCCGTAATCCATCCATGACATTTTAGCTCTTGTCATGCCGACAACGAAATATATTCAGGCTTTAGTAGCTAAATGTTGATTTATTTCTACAGCCCATGTTATGTTTTACTTTTCAACCAAACAGAAAAAACCTAGCTTGTCTGCCTCGGTATATACGCTCAGTCATAGAGGGGTCAACTATAGTTTGGCAATGTGGTATAAAATCACTCATACAGGTAAGCTTTTAAAAAATTTTGAAACTAAATTGACTGGAAGTTGTTGCTGCCATAGGCAGCACCATCTTCCAGTAAAATTAGTTTCAAAATAGTCAACGGGATGAGTTTTACATAATAAAGAATGTAACGAATTGGCACCTACATGGCATCATACACTATCGCTTGATGAGACAAAATGGTGGCGTCACTGTTCAACATTTATGCGATATTACAAAGTTGATAATTGTGATACAGATCAGGGAATGTGACAGGATATGGATGATATGGAATCTATAATCCATAATCTATCGGTGCAATACAACATTTGAATTGAGATTAGCATCCCTTTAGCGCAAGAAGGGTTGCCATCATTTTCAGCGAGTTCTGATTACACTTGTCTGCTGTAACGCTAAAAAAAATTATGTTTATGTTTGGAGATATGCTCGGAACAACTGGCAATGCAGAGGGATGCGTCCTTGTGGGTCTCTCTTCACCTTCATCTCATTGGACAGAGGGGTGTGGTTATTGACTTTCGTATGGAGCTGAAATATACTCGTATTGTAACGATCTAATTTGTTTAGCAATGATTCAATACGATGAAGCCAGATGGCGAAATATCCCCAATGGTTCTGCAGCTGGAGGCATTGCTATGTTTGTGACCGGAATACTCTTTTTCTGCGCTGTTTTTTTCTAAATGCACATGAGGTGATACCGGTTCTCTTAACCCATCAATGATGAATTCCAAAAGCTGTTGAATATTTTGAAATTAATATGACCGGTAGCCGTTGCTGCCTTAGGCGTCCAGCCATATTAACTTCAGAAATATTCAACAGAATATGCTATCCATCTGAAAGAATTTCCTCTTTCATGGATCTGTCTGTGAAACGCTTAAATTATGTAATGTATTTATGCAGCAAATATCGTAATAATTAGCATAGAGGTATTGAAGGAACCTGAGCTCCCACTTAAGAATCCAACGTCATAATCAAGTTTGCTGAAGTCGCAATCAAAATGTCACGAAAGTGTACGAATAGTAGCTATGTATTTTGTGAATTGAAAATTCAATAAATACTATGTTTAATAGTTTGAAGGTAACTTGACCGAGTGCGCTTGCTGTTATATGCAGGGGTGGGCTGGATGGGTGGTGGTGTGGGGTAGGGTGGGTTGGGAGAGGTGTGGGGTAAGAATGTACCACCGCCACATATGTTGTGGGTGTTCCCATGCCCTCATAATAAATCCTACTGTGTCGTTGCACATTTTGGATTCTTGTTAAACATGCTCGAAAGTCCAGCTGCTTTTGGGGCCAACGTATGGCGGTTCCTTGCCTGTCTTAAGGATCCACATCATGTGGCTAATAGCGCTCCCACCCTCTCATCAATTTAGCACTTATACCTGTGTAGAATTTTCATTCAAATTCTCAATCTTTTTCTTTGATAACTCCAATAACATCGCACGCCCCTCCCTTCCCCTCCCCACCACCACCATTCGTCCTCTCGTTTCCTCCCTTCACCCCCCCCACTCGCTCTCTCCCGCTCTCTCTCTCTCTCTCTCTCTCTCTCTCTCTCTCTCTCTCTCTCTCTCGCTCCCCGCCCCTCCCTCCCTACCTCCATACCTCCACTCTCTCTATCTTTCTCTCTCAAGCGAGAACTATTAGCGGCGGTCCATTTCGTCAAGTACTATAAGCACTTTCTGTACAGGCACCCTTTTACACTCCGTACAGACCGTGCCTAACTACGATGGCTCAGGAACTTAAAAAATCCGGAGGGCCAGGTAGCAAGATGGCAGGAATCCGTGCAGGCCTATAACTTTAACGTTGTTCACCGTCCCTGCAAATTGCATGGAAATGCCGACGCCCTTAGTCGAATCGGCGCGGGAGCTGAACACGAAGGGGCCGCCACCGTGACACAGTCAACACAGCCCTCTCCGGAGTTCCCCGAATTGAGGTGCACAGAGTAGAATCCGGAGAAAATCGCACACCACCAAACAACAGACATGCAGACACGGAATATATACGCGTGGATTCAGGAGGGGGTACACCCTCCTAAGGAATCGGTAACACCTCTATCCACCACGGCAAAATATTATTACCAACGGTTCGAAGAATGTCAATTAATAAATAACGTTCTATATATTAATGACCATTTGGTAGTCCCGGAAAGTTATCGTGAACTTATATTGAAACAACTACATGATAACGCTGGGCATCTGGCCATGGAAAGGACTGTTGCCCGTATCAAATTGAGATTCCACTGGATCGGGATTCTCGATAGTGTCAAGGCATGGGTTGCCAAATGTATCCCATGCCAAAAACGCTCTGTTGGCCAACACCATATCACACCATCTCAAATTAAGATTGTTGGTGCACCGTGGGAGCGAGTGGCTATCGACGTTCTCGGACCATTGAATACGACGGATGATGGAAATAAATACATCCTCGTATTACAAGATTATTTTATGAAGTGGGTAGAAGCAATTGCTCTGCCGGACCAAGAAGCATCCACCGTAGCGGAGGTCTTGGCCAGCAAAGTGTTCTGCCGCTTTGGTATGCCGTATGAGTTGCATTCCGATCAAGGAAGTAACTTTGAGAGCCGGCTCATATCAGAGCTCTGCAAATTATTCCATATCGTCAAGACAAGGACAACTCTATACCACCCCGGGAGCGACGGGATGATAGAGAGGCTCAACAGAACTCTCGCAGAGATGATTACCAAGGAAACACGCCCTGATTGTAGCGATTGGGACCTACGGCTCCCGTATGTACTCATGGCTTACCGCACTTCCGTACATTCCAGCATGGGCTACACCCCTGCTCAGTTAATGTTAGGCCGTGAATTAGCCTTACCCCTGGATCTGGCCATGCCACGAATACCAGGAGAGAAAAATTCAACATCTCTCTATGTCGAACTCTTGCGGCAAAGGATAGAACAGGCCCATGAGTTAGTGGGCTCGGCCATTACGGAGTGAAATACCCTCAGGGTTCGATAAAGTTGACATTCACGCCACCTCTCCCTCCCCACTCCCGCACCTGGCGGCCATAAACACGTCACCTTCACCACAGTGCAAGTATCATCCACGGATAACCAGTCACGCGTATCAGATTCAAATCACCAACATGTCAGAAACACAGACACTCAGGTTGACTGTATTCACAATCTCCGAACGACGGTATTGTAAATTGTAATAACTGTTCACACATTTTTGCAAGTTGTACTGTAATTTAACCACTATTAAATGGTATTAATGTGTCTGGCCTAGGGCGGGACGGAGCTAGTTCTACCCATTGAGGAGAATGCTTGGCCAGCCCTCCCGCTCGGAAAACACAGCTATCTTGACGGGATCAGTAACGTTGATCTACCGCATGAATAGATCTGTTTAAACCATGCGTCAAATTACTTACAACTTTACTGTTAAATTTTTTATGAAGAACACAACTGCTCTACCGTGCTACAAATCATTAGCGCACGGGCCACTAAAGTGGCACCAAAAATCTGACAGTAAAATTACAGAGAGAATTTCAAAAATTCTCTTCTTGCGTTCCAGTCTATGATCCACAGGGGCTGAGAACTACCTATTGCAGACGCCTACCAAGACGCATGTTAAAGAACTCGCGCAAATACGGGACATTATAAAGATCTTGATGTAACATAAATATTTCTATCTCTCGCTTCTGCAACAGACTCACCTCAGCAACAGCATTTTGGCCGTCGTCTTAAAACAGCATATACGTTTCCGATCAACCACATGCTTTTTAGAGCCACGTGACATTTACTGCTATTTCCAGTAAGTTGGATCAAACGCTTTGAACAAAAGAGCCGCCCAAAGATGCGACTACCACAGCGTGATGGAGGAGTGACGATGGTGAGTACGGGAGATTACCGCTGACGTCACATGGCTCCCACACACCCCATCTGGCGCTCCAGCCTAAAATTAAAATAGGCAAGTTATAAGCATTCAATCTGGAAAACTGCCTCACGCTAATTAAAAGGTGAGGCTCCGCAAAGAAAAAGTAGTACCACGTTTCTATGTTGATCGAAGGCTGTTAAATGCGCGAAATTAAGACAAGTTTAACGAGCCATTCTTCCTATAATTAAAAGCCGGAAAACGAGGAAACTTTCACATAAGAATGACCTAATCACCTGTTAAAACCTTTAGGTGTGGTCATCCACCGCCTGTGACGTTACCAAATAGTATAAAAGAAGGAAGCACACTCTGAAACTTTGTCTTCCCGTCAAAACTCGACACCAGGGAAGAACATAGCATTAGGCTTCTTTCGTGTCGCAAACCAAATTCTGCTGTTTTTCTTATTATTTCATTATTATATTTGGCCTGGAAAGTTATAAACAATGAAGAGATAGGGCAATAGGTTTTGAATACGGTTCCCACAGCCAACTACCATGCGGGAGCAAGATGTCACTCCTTGAAGATTTAGCGTTATTGGATTCGTCTGAAGAAGAATCGGAACCAGTTCCAGAACGGTTCCCGTGCAACTCGTTGTTAGCCAGCGGAGAGCCATGTACCAGAAAGTTCACTAGAAAATCCTACCGCACACATGTTAATAAGGATCATCTCTTCCAGTCAGCCTTTTGTGTGACGTGCCAGTATCTCTACACCGCTACTCGCTACGGGGTGACACACGCGCTCCGTTATCATCACTGTGTGTTGGAAGTGACGTTAGTTCCTGGAGAAGAGAATGAGGATCGTGCCGTTTTAGCCACCCGTTTCGAGTCTCAGCTCCCGGTCAAAGTTCTTCCGACCGAGAGAATGGCCCGCACAAAGAACACTACTCGTAGATATCCCATTAGCCATCGTCTTCCCGTGGCTACCATAAGCAATGTACCGACAGCCAGACGTGAAATCCTGCCCGCAGCCACGTCTGGAAGCGTTACGCCGGTACCAGTCACTTCATCCACACCAGTCCTAAAGCTGAGTAAGAAGCAAAGGTCTCCCGCAGAATTCAGTTCGGCAGCACCCGCATCAGTTATTAGCCATCTGGCTATGGTCACTAAACCTGCCACCGTAGTGTCTAAGAGAGTGTCAGCCAGTCAGCCGATTTCGGTAGTGATTACGACACCTGCGGAAATAGACATTCCAAGTTACCCGCAGTCACCATCTCCGCCCAAACTTACCATAAACGAGGGACCAGGACCGTCGCAGCCTGTGACGATTAGTGTAACTCCGACCCATGTTATTCAGCATCCGTCTCCTCGCCTTTCTGACCCAGCAATCAGAAAGGGAACCACGCCGGAACGTCCATACGCGGGAAAGAGATGGATCGCCCACACACAGGATATTCAGCCCGTGCCTAACGTCACCGCAAGTCATCTATTAAATTATGCTAACTTTTGGAAGATTTCGTCTCCTGCCGTATCTGCTCCCGCACCACGGCCTCAGCCTATGGTACAGCTCACCGCCAACACCACGACAGCTACAGCGATCACCATGACAGCTACAACAGCCACCACGACGACTACCATCACTACAGCATCAACGACATTGGCAACCACTGGTACCGCCGCTGCCATACGGACGGATGTATTAGAACCAGCGGTAACTGTGAGAGACATTATGGACGCGCATATTTCCGCCACCATCACTTCAGATGTTTCCGACAGTGCCAGTAATAGTAAAAGCATCTCAGCAATGACAGTTCATCCACCGCGACCCACCACTGTCTGTCGCAGGACCCAGACTCAATCGGGAAATTTCGCTGCAGAGATGTGATCATTTGTAATACAGCAGAAATATCAATAGGCGATTCGTGGACATGTATTAATTATTACTTTTCTTCTTATTATATATGTTAGATCAATTGAATCCCGTCCTTAGGATGACTATGGTTATCCGACACAGCCACACACTTCAGTGCCCGGCTGTGTCTTACACGAAATGAGCACTGCGGACACCAGTGTTGTAAGAACATCGTATGCGACGTAACGAATACAACATCCCGCAGTGCAATAATGTCACAATCCCATCATGCAGTCTCACCTATGCTGAGGCTGCCTGATAAACCAGCTTTTAAGTTATTATTATTATATATCTTATTTTTCTTATTATTTTTCTTCCTGTCTCAGATGTCAGGATGGATATGAAGCCAGCGAGAGCTGCCCGTTACGGACCCGCAATAATGGGCCACAAATATATATTTTATATAATAATAATAATAAGTGATACTTAAAAAAAAAAAAGTATGCCTTCCCCTCCTATTGGCACCTATATTTACTCTGTCTCTTGAATACGCGTCTATTGCTTCACTACTCCTCTCCGGCCACGCGCCTACCAGGGAAGTCTATAATTCCCGCCTAGCATACATCCGTGCGTCAATCCGCCATGCACGATCGTTTGCCACGGATGTCAAACTAGTAGGGGATGGTGTAGTTCGGATCGACCGGTCGGATACCGGCCGTACCAGCTAAGCTGAGTACGCGCCGCCCGTCCTAGATTCGTTTCCTGAACACGCCCCCTGGGTAGAGCCATAAGCGTATATGGGCCTATGGGAGAGATAGCGTGGCGAGAAACGACTAAGTTTGTTAAAACACATGATGCGCATGCACACGCCAGGATGCTGTTTTGATGGAGCGCGTAGTTACGATCAGGATAGGATGGAGCTTTTAGTGTACCGAGATGGTACCTTGTAATCATTATTGATTGCCTCTTCCCATTAAATTCAATGGCCTTTTTAAATCTGTAAACCATTTCAAAATTGGTTGAGAAATGGCTGAGTTATCCACGGAAACTCTTGATTTTCTTCAAAATATTGCCGTGACGTCATAATCACGTGGACGCAAAACTTCTAGAATGTTCTAGAACATTCGGCTGCGCTATTATTAGCTGATTGGCTGTTGCTCGAACGATGATTGGTTGGATCCTGCTCCTGTGACGTCACGAGGAGTATAAAAGGAGACGCGATCCAGCGATCGAGAGCATCCTCCGCCAGGGGCCGAACAGGTTGGATCTGTACCAGCTACTAACAAGCGCGACAGACAATACACGTTTTCCTTCGCTATGTGTCGGGTTTTTATCCCGTAGCTTGCAGTTGTCCAACCCACCGCACTAAAACAATTTTGTAACTCCCCATTCACGGGAGTAATTCGGAACTTCTGATAATTGTTCACGAATATCAATAACTACTTCGGAACACAAATTTGCGGTGAGGCCTTTGCGGCCTGAATATGTGAGTCTACAGATGTAGAGGCAGGATGTTCTTTGATGGATGACTCGCCGGATCTGCCGGCCACACCTAAAAGTGGTATTTCAACCTCCGCCGCACTAATATCGTGTAGGTTCTTTCGACTTTCGACCGCAGCAAGTAAACTCTAGCCGGTGAGTCTTCAGAGCTGGCTATACTTCATAGTTTAATTATTTCTCTATATAGGTTTTGTTAATTATATTGTATCTGTAAAAATGGTCCCACTGACTAAAAGGAACCGTAACGGTCTTAGGACCGTTAGTTATAATTTCTGTATCTGTTTTGTTATTCTCATTTTCCTCCACGTGTTGCTAACCGCACTATAGTAGGTTCGTTAACCTGTACTGTTATGTATATCTTGATCATTTGATACCGTATTCATTGTTCTGGTTAGATTATGTACATATGTGGCCAGTGGCCATCCGTTCATATGTTTTGTTTATTCATGGAAAATATAGGACTGCAGTGCACGTAGGAAACACTATACAGCAACACGTATATATGCAGCATTCTCCCGCCACCAACAATTTTTCACTGGGGTCGCTGTCTGTGCTATAACTCTGTTTAGCCCGGCATGCTACCGACTAACCTTTTATATTCAGCTCAATAGGATAGGTTCAAAATGATTAGAGACACTTTCTTCATTACATACTGTGTAATATACTCTTCTCTTCCGGTAGTGCGATAATCTAGCCCGCACTCCGGTAAGACTCATAACTAAGATTTTGTCTCTCTTCATGTTCCACTCAGCCTTGTGGCTTCTTAATTGTTTGGATGTCCCCATCCACACCATGGGCTGATCTGACTCTGGGAAACTATTGGGGTTTCCGAGCGGTGATGGCCAGGGCGCGGTGTCACACACATTCCCATGTATCTTTGGCTACCTAGTAGTTAGCACTTTAAGCCAATGTAGGAAAGCACTGCGAAAACACATGTATTAATTATTATTTTATTTACTGAACACTCCTCCTGCACCACAGTGCAAAACTGGGCAACTTGTATATAAACCTAACGACAGGTAAAACGGTTAGTTCCATAGGACCCGGTGACGGGTGAGATACGTACCCCCACCGAATTATGTTAGAATGTCTGGGCATGATATTTAGATCTGCCACGCCCTTGCGGGAAGGACATTTGCGGTGGGTATTCGTCTCTCTTACCCCCACCATAACGATAGAACAATGGTCTAATAATGTTTTCGTGAAATGTAACCCATGTCTTGTAATGTTTTATGTGGTTACGGGGCGGGATGCCCGGATTCTTATCCAGTTTCGGGGATCTTGCTATGTAACATGTATGAGCGCTGTCTTCAGTATTGATGTCTTAGGGCATCTGTTCTCAGTGACAGCCATGCCTAATAGCTAGGTAGATATCAGCCAGTTGCGGCCTAAAATAATTCTTGTTCTGAAAACAACTAAAAGTGAATTAGGCGAAGCAGAAGGCTCGCATAAATAAAGCAGAAACTACTAATTCAGCATACCAAGAATCACATAAGATGGTAACGAGGGAATCCATCTGGAATCCCCCGTCCCGTCTAAACGTAAAACAGCATGCACCCCTATAGTCATAATCTTACTAGGTATGGTCTTTTCTTTCTAAAGGATTTTTGATTGAAATATTATAGTGGGCCCATTTTTGCCTACTATTCTTCTCCCGCTTTAAGCCGTGGCGACACCTTCCCGAGACGGAGACCCGCGCGAGGCACTTGCCTCTCGCAAGGATTCAGCGACGACTATCCACGCCAGGATAATACTCCTCACCCAAACTAGCACTAGGAGTAGTGCCCGCGTGAGGCACATCACTTTTCATCCGAGATAACCTTCTTCCTTTCAGCTTAGAGGTATAATAACTTATATTAAGTTAAATAGTTAAGTCTCGTGTACGGGAGCCTTCCTTGCGGGGATACCTCTGCAGACCTACGAGTCTGTGTGGTACCTCCGGGAGCCCCATGTTTAAAAGTTCATCTACCTGTCTCTATGTCTCGTATTTTCGTATGCTCTTACTGTAGTATTATCTAGCATATTTTTAATTGTTTAGGCAAACTCATTGTATAGACTTATATTTTTAGGTCACCAAATCAAATCTTGTAAGTCCATAGATCACGAAATTGCTATGGACAGGCATACTGGTGACACTAATTCTTGGGATGAGACAGTAGTGTTTAATGTTCGCGACGATGGTCGCACGGCTCCACCGGAACGATTGAGTTCCACCGGCCATAGGAGCCGTTTTTTGTTTCCCGCCGGGCAGTCTCGTACAAGGTCCGTCACCCCGAGACCGGATGCTAACCAGCGTCATCACTCGTCGTGCACTTGCGGCGTGGCGAGTCGACATAATACACTGGAACGTCCCGACACTACCAGGCGAGCTACAATCATCATCATCATCAGCAGCAGCAGCAGAGGCAGCACCGCCAATTACGTCATCATTAGAGCTGGGCGGTTTCCCGATAAGACCGGGAAAATCGCGATATTATTGTTATTGTTATCGTTATCGTCTCATTTCTAAAAACCGCCAATATCGTCAAATACCGTCAGTGACGGTATTGACAATTTATATATTGTAATAATTTGATACTAAAGCATTTCATGCGAATTTAACGAGTCTGGTCTCTTCATTTCCGTATTCATGGTAGTCAAAAGCAATCATTTTCGGCACTATTACTGCAGTAAATATATGTCCATGTGTTATATACATAGCCCAATTGTTCTTAGTATAGTTATCCTTCCATGCTCAATTAAATGTTGTTCCAATGAAGACAAGTTAAATCTGAAAATCGTAGTTGCTGACAACGTTGAATACGCAAAATAGCAGCCATTTGTAAAACACAAATAAACTTAACTCAGCCTCGTTTTGATTATATTATTGGAATACCACCTTCCCTTTCCATAGCTGATGACGCGATTGACGTCATTGCAAGGGAATAAACAAAACAACGACCATCCAAATATCCTAGCGGAATAAATTCCTCGCCAACTATGACGATAAATTCAAGCGATCTAACTAAACCGGTGAAGCCATAACTGTAATCCCTCTATTCTTCGTTTGTTCAAGAATAATTCACCCCACACGTGTATATAAATGTACGCTTGGGTGAGTATTGATCAGTCTTTACAAGTAATACCATTGATATGCTGAATGCGCTAAAGGCAGCCGCAATATGAATGAAACAAGCCCGGCTGGGTATATTGAAAATGATTTGATTAAAACATATTGCGCCATGACAATAATTTCCAATCAAATTGTCTCCAAAATATTTAGCTAAAATCGGACAAGTTATTAATAACTAATAACCTCTTAGATCATCTTTTCTAGAAGACAGCAGATCTTATAGCGTGGAATGTGTTGTATTCACTATATTCACGCGTTCTTGGTCATTGGCTCAGGCGACTATTGCGCCATCGATCTATAAGGGCTATGATTTAATCACTTTCAAGACGAATGCAGAGGCTTTATGGAAATATAATTTAAAGGAAATAATAAATAAAGAGCTGATTAGTTTGAAAACTTTATGACCCAAAAGTTGTTACTGACATGGACAGCAACAACTTTGAGTCAAATTGTTTTGAAATAATCTGTATAAATAGCTGATGATTATTTATTTTCACACACTCCGGTAAGTCCAGTTTATAGGATGAAGTGTGTGATTGACTTTCATGCCGCAGTCAATAGGTCGACAATGTTCTAAAGGGGTGGACTGGGGGCTGGGCAGGCAGGTGGGGTTGATTAGTCAATTCCTTATAAAACCTGACCATTTTCAATAATTAACCATTCAGTACCGGAATTTTGCACGTCAAGTATAATAATTTAATCAGTGATCGACGATTCCTATCTATAATTCTACATTCTCTATTTTACTGCTAAAAAAATTCTGGTCATTTTGTTATCTTTATACACGCATACACGCGCGCAGCTGATCGCGTCTTCAGACCTGGTTTGTCCATTAATTGATCATGTGCCTAATCGCGTGGTCTTTCTCGCGGAGCATTCATTATAAGGTTTCAATAGTAATAATAAAAACAGCTGATCGTGAATGCTCCACTAAACACTGCACCCGATTATGACCTGGTTAAAACCAATGAAAGATACTTGACGCTTTTAACCAATCAGGTTGGACCCTTAGGATTTCCCTTGGAGATTCTTGCGCACAGTGACGGAGTTAAGGACACTTATGCGCATCTTCCTCTTCACAAGGACAAAGTAAAACGCAAAAAGGCGAGAAAATTTTTTTTATTTGGTGCTGAAACAAATATAATACAAAGTGTAGGCTTTGTTTGTTTATACATCTAAAAAGGATGCCTATTCATAGATTGGCCATATTAACCATATCATATCCAAAATTATTCCAAATACCGGGATATTAGTAGTTATCGCGGTATTTTTCACAGATACCGTTATCGTCATCCCAATGCCAATACCGCCCAGTTCTAGTCATCATCATCATCATCATCATCATCATCATCATCATTGGCATAATCATTACCCTTGCCATGATCGTCATCATTATCATGATCATCATCATCATCATTGTCATGATCGTCATCATTGCCATGATCGTCACCATTGTCATGATCGTCATCATTATCATGATCGTCATCATTGTCATGATCGTCATCATCCTAATTAATTGTCATGATCGTCATCATCGTCGTTGTCTTCATCATATAGTATATTTAGTATATTATTAGCACGTATGCCGTATTGTGGCAAGATACCACTATTACTCGTATTGTTACTGAGTAGTTGATATCTATTACTGAGCAACAGATTAGAATAATTATGATACTCAATACAATGTTTGGACTCATCACTACATACGATACATACTGAATTGACATCACGTTTACTCGAGGAGCTTACTAGCTGCGGGAAGACCAGACAGTTGGTCTTTATAATACCGATTACCGACGTTCATATTTAAATTTATAATACATTCGGTTGTTTTAATTATATCGGTAGAACAACCAGTTTCAGATTTAAATTAGTAACAGAGTCACTTATCAGCTTTACATTATGGTTGTCAGGAGTCGTACTAGCATAGCCTAATCGATACAGTTCTGAGCAGAGCGGGAGGGCGAGAACAGTGCAATGGGACGATGGTTGTCGAGTAGATGGTCTTGGGACACAATTTTAGCTTTACGGTAGCAAACATGAAATAGTTGTGCTCTTCATATGACCCTAAAATTATCGTAGTGCGAGTTATATAGTCCTGGGACGATCATTGCCAAAATACAAATACATAGTGGTGTGTATATACATGTACATAATCGTATACATTTATCACATTATTTTAGTTATATGTTGTAGTATTTACGGTATCTGTTCCATTTGTTGCTGTTGTTATTGTTGTTGTTGTTGGTTTAGTTTTATTGGGCACTCGTGTTGTTTTTTGTATTTTTTGTACTGTTTTGACAATATCTCTATATGTGAAATTGCGCTACTACATGATTCTGTGTAAGGTAACAACTTTGTGGCCCGCGAACATAATCTAATTTACAGATGAGTTCTTCAGACGTTGCGTACGCTGCAGCCGTGCTTTTGCCAGCATTATGCACTTATGAGCATGAGAGAGAGAGAGAGAGAGAGAGAGAGCGAGAGCGAGAGCGAGAGCGAGAGCGAGAGCGAGAGAGAGAGAGCGAGAGCGCGAGAGAGAGAGCGAGAGAGAGAGAGAGAGAGAGAGAGAGAGAAAGCAAGAGAGGGAGAGAGAGAGAGAGAGAGAGAGAGAGCAAGCGGGGGGGGGGGGGGTCGGGGGCGGGGAGGAGGGAGGGAAATGAGATGACGGAGAGAGAGAGAGAGAAAGAGCGAGAGAGAGAGAGAGAGAGAGAGAGAGAGAGAGAGATGGTAGGGGGGGGGGTAGGGAGGGAGGGTGCAACGGTTGAAGGGAGGAGTGGGTGGGGCTATATTTGCCAACAGAACATACATAGGAGCATGCATTCTCAAAAGTGTCAACAATGTGTCAAAAAATTCCGGTAGACTTCTAGAGAATTTCAAGTCTCTTTCCAGTTTGCATAAAACTTATCACACCAGTTATTAAGATTGAATTTGAATCTTACTTTAGAGCCAACACAACCAATGCCTATATCGTGTAGGCACGTGCGATGTTTTTGGAGTTTTCAAATAAAATGATTATGAGAATTTGAATGAAAATTGTACACAGGTATAAGTGCTAAATTGATGAGAGGGTGGGACATGAGCGCTATTAGCCACATGCTGTGGATCCTTCAGACATGCAAGGAACCGCCAAACTTTGGCCCCAAAAGCGGGTGGACTCTCGAGCATGTTTAACAAGAATCCAAAATGTGTAACGACACAGTAAGATTTATTATGAGGGCATGGGAACACCCACAACATGTGTGGCGGTGGTACATTCTTACCCCATACATCTCCCACTCCACCCTACCCCCACACCACCACCCATCCACCCCACCCATGCATATAACAGCAAGCGCTCTCGGTCAAGTTACCTTCAAACTATTAAACATAGTATTTATTGAATTTTCAATTCACAAAATACATAGCTACTATTCGTACACTTTCGTGACATTTTGATTGCGACTTCAGCAAACTTGATTATGACGTTGGATTCTTGATTGGCAGCTCAGGTTCCTTCAATACCTCTATGCTAATTATTACGATATTTGCTGCATAAATACATTACATAATTTAAGCGTTTCACAGACAGATCCATGAAAGAGGAAATTCTTTCAGATGGATAGCATATTCTGTTGAATATTTCTGAAGTTAATATGGCTGGACGCCTAAGGCAGCAACGGCTTCCGGTCATATTAATTTCAAAATATTCAACAGCTTTTCTGTATAATTGTCTTGAAATTGAGCTATGGGGAATTCATCATTGTTGGGTTAAGAGAACCGGTATCACCTCATGTGCGTTTAGAAAAAAACAGCGCAGAAAAAGAGTATTCCGGTCACAAACATAGCAATGCCTCCAGCTGCAGAACCATTGGGGATATTTCGCCATCTGGCTTCATCGTATCATTGCTAAACAAATTAGATCGTTACAATACGAGTATATTTAAGCTCTATACGAAAGTCAATAACCACACCCCTCTGTCCAATGAGATAAAGGTGAAGAGAGACCCACAAGGACGCATCCCTCTGCATTGCCAGTTGTTCCGAGCATATCTCCAAACATAAACGGACATTTTTTTAGCGTTACAGCAGACAAGTGTAATCAGAACTCGGTGAAAATGATGGTAACCCTTCTTGCGCTAAAGGGATGCTAATCTCAATTCAAATGTTGTATTGCACCGATAGATTATGGAATATAGATTCCCGTCACATTCCCTGATCTGTATCACAATTATCAACTTTGTAGTATCGCATAAATGTTGAACAGTGATCGACACCATTTTGTCTCATCAAGCGATAGTGTATGATGACATGTAGGTGCCAATTCGTTACATTCTTTATTATGTAAAACTCATCCCGTTGACTATTTTGAAACTAATTTGACTGGAAGTTGGTGCTGCCCATGGCAGCAACAACTTCCAGTCAATTTAGTTTCAAAATATTTAAAAGCTTACATGTATGAGTGCTTTTATACCACATTTGCCAAACTATAGCTGACCCCTCTATGACTGAGCGTATATACCGAGGCGGACAAGCTAGGTTTTTCTGTTTGGTTGAAAAGTAAAACATAACATGGGCTGTAGAAATGAATCAACATTTAGCTACTAAAGCCTGAATATATTTCGTTGTCGGCATGACAAAGAGCTAAATGTCATGGATGGATTATGGGTGTCAGATTCTATCGCCTGAATGGTTAGTATAAGGCGAGGTTTCATTTAAGCCTCAACAGCGCCCCAAAGAGCACAACAGCGCCCCAAAGCAGTTTACCCTTTAAAAGACGCACCAGAATGCTTGAAAAGAAAATGGTTAAAATGTTTATTTATAAAGGCTTAAATTGTGTTCATAGATGTAATGAAACGAAATAAAGCTTAACCCACCTTGTGTCAACTTAACCATTTAATGTTGATACCGGTGTAGTATGCGTAACTGACTCCCCATGAAAAAAGACTCCCCGGGACAGTATTACATAGCACTGCCGTATGCAATTTCGTCTCCCCATGAAATAATGACTCCCCATCAAATAATAGTTTGACATCTGAAACTGTATAATTGATAATATTTCTATATTTTGTAAAACACGTTTTTTGTTTAACGCTAAAAATGCAGAAATAGCTAAAACCACATGAGTAACCAGTTTTCGTGAGTGCTCGGCGCATAGTAGATCTAGTATCAGAGACATCCAGGCCTAATCAAACGAGATATGCTTTATTAAATAACAATTCACCAAGTTCTAGATTTCGTTGCATAGCAATGATTTAGACAGCCCACACATGTTTATCTAAAATTTCTAAAAAAAATAGTAGCCTATATTAAAGCTGAACCATCACCATTTAATCTAGTCTTATACAGTAGTAGTGTCGGAATTAAAATGATACCACCACCCTCAACTGACCGCTGTTCGGCGATCCGTGGCCATGGAAGGCCGTGGCGATATAAAACCCCCGTGCAGACCCCACTGTCCGGAAGAACCTCCTCAGGATGGCGGCCAGTGGCCGGCCTTTCTGATTCTGATCGGTATCCTGAGGAGGTTTTTCTATCTGTGAGACACTTTTCTACCTATCCTACCTATCCTATCCTACCTATCCTACTCCACCTATCTCCTACCCCACCCTGTTGCTATTCCAGCCGGCTGGTGTGTGTGTGTGTGTGTGTGCATGCCTATAGTGTACCGAGTAGGTCCTCCTAAATATTTATCCGTTGTTCTTGGTACCGATTAGGACCAGAATTAAACGACCTTTCCAAAACTGTAAACCGTTTCGAAATCGGCCCAGAAATAGCTGGGTTATCGTCGAAGCTCCCGCTAAATTATACTTAGAATATTGCTATAACGTCGTAGTCTCACGTATATATTAAACTAAATACAAAGATCTGTGTACATGTGGTCGATACGTCGCTAGCATCCCAGCACGCTGATCAGCTGGCACTCGACCGCTGATTGGTTGAGGCGCCCATCCCTGACGTCACAGTGAGTATAAAAGGGTGAAAAATCGAGAATCATGAGCATCGTCGGCGCGGAGACCGACCTGCCGAGAGCTGACTGGAGGTGCGGACTAGACGAATGGACCGGAACACCGGTAGAAACAACCAGATACAGCACATCACCCGCGGTTCCTTGCGGCTTTCAGATCACCCACGCGTAAATACAGTTCTCGGACTTTCCGCATTACATAATTTTGGATGCTCTCGGACGGCCATCCGGGAGCAAAATAATTAATTAAAGTAATGGTTCCCGCATTCGAACTTTTCTAAAGGGAACACGTGCGGAAAGGGCCCTTGTGGCCCAGGATGTAATCCTACGCGATGTAGAGCTACAGTGATTCTTGGTGGACGACTGTCCAGATCTGGCAACCACGCTGAAAAGTGGACACTAAATTCTGCACTGCATGTCGTGTGTGTTTTAATTAACTTTTGGACCACAGTCTGGTGGACTTTGCTTGGTGCACCGCAAGAGCTATGCGACGCATCCCTCACCGTGTGCCAAGTTATGTATCCACTTAACATTATTATACCACCCTCTCTGTTAATGGGCAACCGTTAACTTTACTACTTCCGTCGCTGGACGGAGAGTTTTCTCACTTCCACATAAATTATGATTTAGTTATAGAGACTATCTAATAGATGCTACTTCACTGTTCTGTTTCACTGTCATGAGTATGCACCGTATCTACCCCGCCGTGAGGAGTCAGCTTGCGGAGCCAACCTGTGGAGACCAGCTGTGGAAATCGCCTGCGGAAATGTCCCCAGCTCCAGAGAACGTGTGAACTCGCGCTATGAATATGTTAGCATCTCAATTTCAGTAACATAGTAGCCTGTTCCGTACCGACGACTATTAGGTACTCAAGTAACTATACTATTATACATCTGATTATTATTTCCGTATATGGCACTGATGACTAATAGGTTCCTTCCCGGTCTTAGGACCGCAATTTATAATTTCTTTATTACTGTTCATATTATCTTTATTTACTGTTATTTACTGTAGATGCTTTAACTAACCGCACCGTTTAGGTCTATCAACCTGATACATACTACCTCATTAATTTATGCATTAATTGTCATTGTTCATTGCATTGGTTAGTTGTATATGGCAGATAGCCATACCGTTGATATGTTTTGTTTAATTATAGAAAACATAGACCGCAGTACGCTAGGAAATACTAAACAGCAACATTTATATCCCCATCACTTATTCCTACCATCATCAATTTTACACTGAGGCTGCTGACCGTGCTCTTACTGTTTGAACCTGGCATGTTACCGACAAAACCTTACTATTCAGCTCAATAGGATAGGTTAAAGTGGCTAGGGACAATTTCTTCGTTAGGAGACATATAGTGCACGCCTCCTTTCCAGTTGTTGTGATAATGTAGCCCCGCACTCCGGCAAGGTTGTGTAAAATTGGCCAAATACCTATAGGGCCTCACATTTATCAAGTTATTGTCTCTTTCCACGATCCACTAGCCGCATAGCTTTTTAATTGTTTGGATGTCCCATCAGCACGTTGATCTGATCCGACCCTGGGAAACTATCGGAGGTTTCCGAGCGGTGATGGTTAAAGTGCTGATTTACATACATCTCCCCCGTATCCTCGGATACGTGTTAGCTAGATAACCCCGCCACTGAAGGAAAGCACTGCGAAAACATATAGTTATAAATGTGAGTTTGATATGTTTATTTACCGGCCTGCAGTGCATATCTGGGCACATTGGAACCTAATCCTAACAACAGGTCAAACGTTAGATCCGTAGAAAATGGTGACGGACGAGACGCGCATCTCCATCCAACTCGTCGGAGTGTCTGGGAAGGATCTTGGAATCCACCATGCCCTCACGGGAAGGACACTCACGATGGATATTCGCCTCTCTATCCCCGCCTTAATGATATGTCAGTGATCAAACTTGCTCATGTGAAATGTAGCCATTGTCCAGGTGATGTTTTATGTGGTTGCGGAGCAAGGTAGCCGGATTTTCATCAAATTCGGGTGCGTTGCGATGTAACATGTACGCATACCGTCTGTGGAGGTAGTTTCAAAAGCTTTCAAAGCGACCTACGGGAAGCTAGGCGTCTGCGCCCAATGGACAGCTGTATCTAACGATAGGTATGAATCCCTGCCACTTCTGGCCAAAGCTAGTCTTCGTTTCTAACACTTAATTGGTAGGTTAGACTGTAGCAGAAGGCCCGCATAAATAAAGCGCCATCTACCAATATAGCATCTTGGAACTACATAACACGGTGACGTGGGAATTCTTTGGAAATCGCTTGTTCTGCCTTCACGTAAACCAGTACGCATCACGTTAATTATGGCTTCACTAGGATTTTTCAGCACTTAGTATTTTCTGTTGAACAAAAGAGTGGCCTTTTTTGCCAACTCTTTTCCTCCGCTTCGACGTTGAAGGCATTTGCGTGTGACAGAGGCCCGCGCGAGGCACCTGCCTCTCTCAACAGCGAGAATTCCTGTGACGTAGGCCTATGTGAAGCACCTTCCTCCCATCATGAAATATTAGGTGACGGAGGTCGGCGCGAGGCACTTTCCTCTCGCAGCAATAATGTTCTCTCTGTGTATGTTAGGGGTATATTAACTTATATTAAGTTACTCGGTGATCTCCTATGCGGATTCTTCTCTTGCGGTGATACCTCTGCGGATTCAAAGATCTGTGTGGTACCTCCGGCGACACCACGTGTAAATGACACCAGCTAGCTCTATATTATGTATTATTGTGCTCATTTTAATGTCAAACGATTCACCTTGTTTGTATAGTACTTATTTATATTTCTAGTTGTTCCATTCTCTAAATTAGTATGGATAGACACACCGGTAACACAAACAGTTGGGATGACACCGTATGATTCAATCTCAGCGCCAATGGTCGGACGGCCACACTGGAACATCAGTGTTCCACCAGCTCTAGAAGTCGGTCTATATACACCGCGGAGAGACGTCATACGGGATCCGCAGCCCCGAGATCCGCGGCTAACCAGCCATCCCAGTCATCGGGCACTTGCGGTGCGATGGGCGGATATTTAACAGTGGACCAGCACGTACCCCCGCGAGCTACAGTACGACTTACGGACTATTCCAGGTTCATGAAGGAGGATTGCTGTCAATTATGATTTTGACGTCAGCCTAGATGTGACGCGATTGATTATGAGTCATATACTTGACTGACAGATCGGATGAATTAATTTTCCAATAAAGGCCAATTTGAACAATCGTTCGCTGGCACCGCAATACATGATCAATATGTTCAATTGGCTGATTGTCATCATTTATCTCTCGATGTGGCTTCAGGTAACGTAGCGACTTCTGTTCAATATCCTCCAAACGCTTTAACCATCATATCAGCCAAAACGGCTTCTGCGGTCGTCTTGAGAAATGTCCATTTGCAAACCAAGAAAAGTCTATTTTTGAAAACTTACCACTGGAATGGCTGGCTTGATAACCGAGCCAGTCATTACAGTGGCAAGTTTTCAAAAATAATCTTCTCTTGGTCTGCAAATGGACATTTTCTATGAGAAAATTGAATTTATTCAAAACGAATTCGACGGTTAAAGGATTAATAGGATAGCTTCAAATAAGGAACTATTATTAATTATAGTCGACTATTTGCAGATCTGAACGGACTCGATTTTTCGCAACTGACAAATAGTAAACAATAGTTAACAGTAGTTTGTTGAATCAACATTCTCTTAGGAACATGCGTTTAGCTAAGTATCCCTACATCAGGGAATTAGTGCACATAGCATACACACGCTTGTTGCCCACGGCTGCCGACCGCTTTTAGATTATACCTCCCAATTAAATACACCCGACCACCAGCCAAACATGCATTTGATTATTTGATGCAGGAAACTGTACACCCAGCAACAACGTTTTGCCAAACTAGACCCTAGTTCTTTCACCGTAAATACATGTTATATGATACTATTTTCAGATTTTCTACTGCGCTTGTCGACTGTATTCATCGATTCCACAGAAAACGCCAAGAAGAACATTTTGAAAGTCATCACTTACCGGTGGCGTATTTATATGGCAGTTATTGAAATAAAAAAATCCGAAGTTTAATGTACTGCTGTATTATGTTTATTTTATGATACTGTTACAATTATACATGGAAAACGAGAGCCAGTAAAGAAAACGATTTACAGATGTGTATGGTTCTGCCTTGAAACGTAAAGCAATGTAAAGCTAAGAAATATATAAAGATGTGTTTCAGAGAATACCTGGCCTTCAAAGCGACCACCTGTCTGAAAGGTCCATATAAGAGACCACTTAGCGAGAACTTATAACTGCTGTCGCAGGTGGTCGCTTAAAGCAGGCATGGCTGAGAACCGAATAACTTAATAAAATAGCCTAAACTAAACATACCTTAAAGTTAACCTAAATTAAGAAAAGACAAGAATCATGAAGAAATTTGGGACCGTTTGATGAATGATGTCACATTAGCTAGAACCATACCATTTAAACTTCTTGTCCGGGCTGACCGGACGTTCTTGTATACAAACATATCATCTCCCGCTAGCTCTGTCGGTCACTTGATGGACCGTTTGTGAAAATTAAGATTTTTCCCCGAACTTTTATATGAAGTGACATTGAAATGAACAGGTTTTGTATAAGTTGCTAAAACATTAACGAAATTGGAATTCTAGTTCATTTATATGAAAAAATGTAACATTTAACAATTTTGAACAGTAAAGATGTGCCGAGATGTATCAATTTGTTAACCTAGGCAGACTATTTATAAATTTTGGCTTAGATTTACCTATAGCAGACCTAAAGCTATAACAAACGTGGCTTTCAGTAATGATTACACCTATAGAATTTAGAAATGGGGAACATTATTTTGCAATCTGCAATCTTATGGAAGCTATACACATCTATTTAAGGCATGAGACTTACAGTGAGTGAGAGGCTGAGGATGTTACTGAATGACTTCAGCCACAGCGTATCACTCTTGGCAATACTACACCACGCGTAAAATAGATATCTATACTCACCCTAACAGGCACGTTTAATCTTAAATTTCACAAGTGTAATATTTACTGAGAATCACTTATATATAGCTTTAGACCCACTTAGCCTAGATTAGACATTAAATGTGACTGATCTAGCAGGGGCGCTATACTTTTACACGAGAATTTCCAGCCAGCTCAGACAATAGGTTCAAATAACTATGGCGATGGAAACTAATATAAAATGGCGTTTAAACTTCTTGTCTGCCGTTTCTTAATTTAGCAGAACTAATTAAGATAAAGTCAACAAAACAAACCAAGCAATCATACCCTCGCCCTTTTCGTCGCGTTGTGAAGATTTTTCAGATACTCCGGATATCTTTCGAATTTCCCGAATATTTTCGGATCACGTCCAAAGTTTGGAATCCCAATGTATGTCCACACCCTTCCCTGTGTTAAAATCTGAGTAAAATCGGACCAGTAATTTCCGTGATATTCCGAGATCCAGAATTTAATCGGATCAGAATCCACGGTCTTTTCGCCGGATCACGACCAACGTCTAGAAACCCTCTTCCGCGGAAAGATCCTTCATTGTGTTAAAATATTAAGTAAATTGGCTCAATAGTTCTGAGATACAGCTCTGGAGGCACAGACAGACACACCCGTTCACAATACACTCTTCCCCTTACAGGGCGAGGGTAACAACTATTCTAACTTAATTAAAAAAATGAAATCTAAAAGAGAATTAAGACTAGGCTAACTATATAAAGACGCTACTGCTATCCTAAATAAGCTTAATATAAACACTGAGCACATTCGACAAATGAATTATAAATCTAATACTAATAAACTGAATGTAATTAAACTGCGTGATGAGAATCGTTTTCCATGTATAAGTAACTGTTTAGTGACGGATGTTGTTCGGAGGGACGCTGTTGGCGTTCCTCCCGGTGCCGCGACGACTGGAACCACCTGTAATGACAAAGTTAAAACAGATTCAGTCAAACGGCTCAGAAAATTACAAACATCTATAGTACACCAAGGAAACGTGGCATAGGACTCTATAAAAAATAATTTTAACAGAATTTAAAAAAACCACCTGGCATCCATGCTAGTCCTATCCCTCATGGGATTTGGGGGAAATTATTAGGGTGGATGGCACGTTGGATTTTGAACCGAGTAACCGAGCCAGTCATTCCAGTGGTAAAATTAAAAAATAGTCTTCTCTTGGCCTGCACATGTACACTGTCAAAGCAAAAAGTTGGATTTTCTTGAATAGCAACCATTTAATGATCAGGCTAAATAAAAGTGTGGCAAAGTTATTTTTGTAAATTTCTGTGGCAAATTTACATACGTTGCCTTCTCTAAATGAACATTTACTGAGTGAGAATTGCAATTTCTCCGCGATATCTAGAGCTTTAAAGGGTTAATTGGTATAGGTAGTGTATTGAGCGCTTGGAGCCGCTGTTGACACAAGAGGGGTTTCAGCTCTAAGACACAGATACTATTTCTCACGTTTTCTATGAAATGTAGGAAATGTGAGAAATAAATAAGATAGAAATGAACAATTATTTTTCAAACATACAAGAGCCCACCAAAGTTGATCCCAACCAGCGAGCTTAGAGTGAAGGATAGTGTGAGAGATCTGAAAAGTCTAGGTGTAAATTAGATTATTTCACCCCAAGTCTCAGTACTTTTGATTGTTACCAAACAAAGACTCTGTATCAAATTCAATCCTAGGACAAAACTAAATGCCCGTTTAGAGCACTCGCCATCAGGTATCTACCGGATAAAAGATTTAATGAAGACACTAATTTGGCAGAACATTTCAATCTCCCAGAATATTCATTTCAGCATGATTTTGAAATATTCCCAATTGAACACCCGCCTATCACGAAGACTGAAACCGACAAATATAGGCAAAATAGAGATACTTTTGAAAAACGCATTGGACACCAAATGGTCACATGGCATTATCATTGATACTGGTACTCTGGGTAAACATGCTATCTTCCCATTTAACCATTTAATGACTAAATTTGTTCAAGAAATTAAATTATTTACTTATTGAACGTCCATTTTCAGGCCATGAGGATATTTTTGAAAATTTATCACTGCAATGACTGGCTCTGTTATCGAGCCAGCCATTCTAGTGGTAAATTTACAAAAATTGGCTTCTCTTGGTCTGCAAATGGGCATTCCACAAGACCGCTGCAGGGGCCGGCTTGTGCCGGATTCGTCGTGAAAGGGTTAAGCTATTGTACAACAAAATAGTTGAAATTCCTCAATTCTGAAGAATGAATATATGGAATTGCAAAACAAATTAGTTAACATATTTAGTTTCCAACCATTCATTGCTTTCCAATAAAAATCCAAGCCTTTGGAACATATTAGTTAAAGCAAAAATAAGTAAGCATTTAACCCTCACCCAAGCAAAGTATCACACCAATTCACCTCCCATTGTTTACTGGTTAAAGCAGGATAACTAGTGCCTATTTTAAGTGACATTCCGGTGGGATATCATGGTCTATGACACTGATATTTCCCATTCGTATTCATTTCTATTTGACACATATCCTCTGAACAATGGCGTTCACAGAATCATATAATGTGAGAATTTGTCACGACAAGCGTTAGTACATTAAATGGAACCACCCATGAAACAAAACAAAACAAACAGGAAATCTCAGGTGATAAGATAAACATTACACATTACTTTCATGGAAGGTCTGAGCAAGTGACGCTTAACAATAAAAAGCTGCTAATGCTGCTGTTAGAACCATTCAAAACTAGTTTGCGGGGTAAGGATTTTGAGCTTAAAGGAGAGGAAAATTAATTCTGATATATTGCATAGGATAACCGTGGATCAACATAATATATTAGATAAAGCCAACATCAAAATTAGGTATAATCAACAGACTCCTGGAAAATGGTAATCGCGAAAATGCGGAAAATCAAGAGATGTTAGAAGAATTTATTCAAAATCAAGACAACTACCCTAGCTATCAAAACATAGACAAGTCTCGATTTAAACCAAGCCTTACTTATGATTTTGGAAATTTAATCTATCTGCTGTGATGTAAAATATGTTAAAACAATATGTAGGCCAGACAAAGAGAAGTTTCCGCATGCACGCGAATAGACATATTTCTGACATAAACTATAAAAGTATCTTTAAATCATTAACAAGTGGGAGATAAAACTACATTTTCTACAGGGATTAACTCTGAATATGTTGAATATTTTGAAAACAATTTGACTGAAAGTTGTTGGTGGCCAAGCCACCAACTACTTTCAGTCAAATTGTTTTCAAAATACTGAGCATGTCCAGAGTTATTGGCTATTGAATTTATTGTCTGGTGGCTTGCAGCAGTCTGAAAGTAACCGTTTAATGGCTAAATTTATAATCAAGAAAATCCAAACATTTTCTTTACCAAAAGCGTCATTTCTAGTGGCCATAAGGAATGCCCATTTGCAGGACAATGAAATATTATTTCCAAAGATTTACCACTGGAATTACTGGCTTGATAATCGAGCCAATCATTCCAGTGGTAAGTATAAAAAAATGTTCTCCTCTTGGCTTGCCAATAGACATTCCTCATGAGCATCGAAAGGGGCGGTTTTGGTTTATCTTCGAAATGGAACAGTTAAATCAGCCGGCTGCAAAAGAAATCAGTATTGTACCCATCAGGTTAATTCGAAATGGGACATTAAGACTTTAGTTTTGACAGGATTATCGCAGCAAGTTAATCTAAAAAACCGTTATTCAATCATACTTACATGAAGTGAAGAGACGCGTCATTCCTCGCATAGCGCCTGAGATGCGGCTTGTTGCATGCTTGACGAATGAAGGCTTCTTGTTAATCTTACATGTCACTTGTTGCTGAAGAACATTGGCTATTGGGACAGGAGTGGCTTTGACAACTAGAACATTGACCGTCAATGAGGTATCATTTGGGATATTCGTGGCAATGTCACCTGGAATCTGCTTGACCTTTTCAAAGATAATGCGCACAATGCTACAGCTCTTCAAGGAGGCAGCTGACATGATCAAGCTTCCAATAGTCGCCATTTCCAATTCGTCCTGGGTTAGTCTTATATTGCGGTTCAACTTTTCACGTTCCTTGGATTCAAATAATTGTGTTAGTTCATTGACCACTTTGTCGGACTGACTTGCTGGATGAGTCAGTGAGCGGACTTTGTCGGATTGAGCTATTGGATACTTTAATTTGTCAAACTTAAATTCTGGGAAATCCATAATAGTGGGTGGACATTTAAAGTTCGCTGCACTGGTATCACTTGCAGCTTTGCTTAATTGCATCTTACCAACCTCAAACATTTCTCGTATACTGGATACAGAGCCTACTCGTGGAATGTCAGAGTGTAATGTCGAGCTGCTAATGCCATGTCTACGTCCCTCGTGTTCAGATGATATTACCTGTTTAAGCCTAGCCATTGTTGCATTGGTCTCGCTAAAGGCATGTCTGGTCAATGGTAAAGTAGTACGCTCTAGTTTGTTGATAGATCGCAACAGCTTGTTGATGGATGACTGTCTGCTTACCAGAAACTCTTCAAAATCAGATTCTCCCTCAGACCCTGATGTTTCTGTGGTGTTGTTGTCCACATGAGAACTTCCACTGCTAACTGATTCCATTGAGACGTAACCCGTTTTCTCAAGGTCCAGTTTGTCAAAGTTAAAGGTGACGATTGCCTGGGCGGTGCGTTCATCCGCTGTGTCCTGCGTCACGCCTTCGATCGTTTTCTGCACAAGTTCATTCACAAAAATGTTCATACCGAAATCATTGTCTTCATACTCAATTTCTGAAGTACTATCGTTAGACGTCTGTACGTCTGGCTTTCCAATAGAGTCTGCCATTATTCTGATACGATAGAGCTATAACCTGAAATAAAAGTGTATACTTATTTTGAATATGTAAATTATGATGGCAGCGGAACTACGACGACGGCGATGATGACCATGGCGATGTCTACATGGGAACGCTAATGCTACTAATGATCATGACGGTGGAAGTAGGACTACTACTACTGCTACTACTACTACTACTGCTACTGCTACTGCTACTGCTACTACTACTACTACTACTACTACTACTACTACTACTCCTGCTGCTACTGCTGCTACTGCTGCTACTGCTGCTGCTACTGCTACTGCTACTGCTGCTACTGCTGCTACTGCTGCTACTGCTACTACTACTACTACTACTACTACTGCTGCTGCTGCTGCTGCTGCTGCTGCTGCTGCTGCTGCTGCTGCTGCTGCTGCTACTACTACTACTACTACTAATGCGGCTGCTGCGCTGCTACTGCTGCTGCTGCTACTACTACTACTACTACTACTACTACTACTACTACTACTACTACTACTACTACTACTACTACTACTACTACTACTACTACCGCCGCCGCCGCCGCCGCCGCCGCCGCCGCTACTACTACTACTACTACTACTACTACTACTACTACTACTACTACTACTACTACTACTACTACTACTACTACTACTACTACTACTAATGCGGCTGCTGCGCTGCTGCTGCTGCTGCTGATACTACTGCTGCTGCTGCTACTAGTTAGTTACATGGACAGAGACAATCATCAAGCCTGCTTATATATCCACCGCTCCCTGGAACAGAACTAATTGCCTCTTAGTTATTCTTGGTATTTGTCTAATTAACGACACGATTCGGTACTTAGACAAATAGAGGTTTCTCTCAAAGAGCCAAAAACAAATAAATGAATATTTACAGGTTTTAATTTAATCTGAAATTTGCTTAAATTTCTTTAATAAAGCGAAAACAGTATCGCAGCGTTGCTAATTATTTTATTTTATCGAAAATTTGGCGTATATTAATTAACCGTTTACGATTAAGCCGTTTTTAGATTGTCAAGTAGGGAAATGTACAGAAGTTCTGTTGTGATCATGTATTTACCAAAAAAATGAGCGAAATAAACAACACTGAATCTTACTCAACTCTTGACTCTTGAATTTATATAATGAAATTTGTATGATTAGGCAGCATCTTTGCCAGAATTGGCTGGAGAGACCAACCTACGCCACCCCTCATCCTACCCCCCCTCCCCACATACCTTTCAGTGGCGTAGCCAGGTTTTCATGGCAGGGGGAACGAGGACTTTAAAGGCGCCACCCGGCTTGAGCGAGGACTTTAAAGGCGCCACCCCGCTTGAGCGAGGACTTTAAAGGCGCCATCCCGCATACCAATTAGGCGTCGGAATTTGCTTAAATTTCTTTAATAAAGAGAAAATAGCATCCCAGCGTTGCCAATTATTTTATTTTACAGAGAAAGTAGCGTGTATTCTACTATTCTTTGTTTTTTGCAAAGAGATAAGTTGCTGAATGACTTACCTAGTAAAATCCGACCAACAACGGAGTATGTATTGACGTATTTTGTGTCTGCGGTCTCTGGGATTATCTAAATAACACCCAAATACTGATGACGTCATAAACAATGTACTGCCCAATAAGCGCGTCGTCAGAATACGTGTATCCATGCTTGAACTGATGACGTCAGCATAACGTTATACCATGAATCCCAACTTCAAAAGAAGAAAATAAGAAAGCTGTCGAATATTTTGAAAGTAAATTGACTGGAATCAGGTGGTGTCATGTACAGCAATATCTTCCCGACAAGTTACCTTCGCAATATTGAACATGTAACGATTCCTTAAGCAGTCCGGTAGTCATATATAATAGAAGGATCAATTTCTAGGTACACCCCTCCCATTTCTCGATTACCGAATTTCCAGAATCGCATATTCAAGCTAACTATACAGGTAAGCTGTTGAATATTTTGAAACCAATCTGAATGGGCGTTGTTGCTGCCTATGACACCAACAACAGCGCCAGTCAAATTAGTTTCAAAACATTAAAGGGAATGTTTATTAAATTGTAAATCCATCAAAGACGTGCACTTGTCGACGGACTTTTCAATGTTAATGACGGAGGTAGATCCGTCACTATGTATGGAGACGTGAGCTTACATGTGACGTAATTGAGTATTACGTTATATATTTGAGTGACAGATCGGATCCAGCGATTGCTGTGATATTTAATTAAACAAGGTAGATAGACTCTCGGTGTCAGCTGGTTCCGAATTTTTCCCAGATTTTCCTGATATTTTCAGATTTTGCGATTTTATTTGTTCACGGCAAAGGTTATGTAATGCTAGCGTATGGTCACATCATTTCCTGTGTTAAAATCTGAGCCAAATCGAACGAGAAGTTTCAGAGATATCCATGATCCAGGATTTGATCCAATCCGAATCGGTGTTCTTTTATGTGGATCTTCTGGAAATCCACTTACGCGGCAAGTTCCTTCGTTGTGTTAAGATTTGAGCTACATCGGACCAGCAGTTTTTTAGATACATCCCAGAATAAGCATTTATGACTGACGGAGTAGCTAAGGGATATATGGCGGTTTATTGAACTTCTACCCAAACATCAAAATTGAGCAATCCCTCGGTAGCAAACCGCCAATCACATAATAATTGACTACTACTTAGCTTACAAGATAAAATTAAGCAAAATTATGTTTTAGCTAGATATAAGGCATACAATAGCAGCGGAAATAGTCCAATCCGAGATATATAAAGCAACATATGGCTAGCCATTTATTTATATGTATTCTCATAATTTCTATAGGAAAACGCACCCTACCAGGGTGTTCTTATCACCAGATCGCGTTGCACAACACTCAGTTAAGTTATCTTAACAAAGCAAGTACTGGGTGAGTGGGTTTGGAGACTAACATTCAACAAAGGAGTCGCTTAAGCCGTGTTAATAGGCGCGAGCAGATCGTCTGTTTGAACGATGAACGCTCATGGCTCTATTATTTTAGTCTAATCTTATTATCGCAGTTTAAACTAGCTCTTTTACTTCATTGAACAACGTCCATTTGATAGTATTTCCAAATTTGTGTACCTACAATGCCGTCCATTTTGCGCATTAAATGGATTGTGTCCAACCAACATAAAATGATCCAAAACGGAATCAAGATGTACGACAAAAATTGCTTTCTTATGTTGGCGAGCCGCTGGCTCTTTTGTGATTCTCGCGAGATTTCATACGCTAACGGGAGTTTGTTATGAAACGGGTACCATTATTTAGATCAGACCTAAAGAACAATATTTGGTTCCTATCACGCAATGATAATACATAGCAATTTCAGAGTTCCGAGTCCAGAATATTTATATCGTAGTACTCGTTCTAAAATAAATCCTTCAATTGGAGGCGAATCACGTGATTTGTATTTTTTTGCGACGCCATTGTTCTGTTCTGTTCAGGTGATCCCGCATTTTCATTAGGCGCACCAAGGTTTCCCTGGTAATGATGTACGTAGAAAAATTTGTTGACACGTTATGCCTTATTATCCTCTCAGATTCCGTAGCGAATATATACTTGGTGTGCGAGAATATCACGATTACAGCAACTACATATTTTTAACGCAGCTGGACAATCCATTATAGCAGCTAGAGGCACACAAATGTTAGAATAAACAGTTCCATGAATATCATATAATCATTAATTAAACAAGTTATAAAGTTCGTTGGCCACAACAAGATGATTAGTGGTAACCAGATATGCAACACATCGACAATTAGCTGGTTCTGAGTTGCAGATATTGAGCTACAACCGCAAGAAAAGTGAGTAGCTATAGATTGGGTGGTCTTATGGTCTCAGATCCAAGAAAAGACATCGATTGGCGTGGATCTTGTGAAGGAAATCACGACTGCACTTCTCTATCTTCTGTATTAGGTGATCTGTAATGCCTGTTGAGTGCATCGCAGCATCAAACTGATCCGGCAAGACTCGGGAGCTGTCTAGCGTCATCTGTATAAAAGTGTTGATCTCCTTGATCAGGTTCTCTGCTTGATAAGACGTACAGGCTGTCTGAAGAATACTGGATAATCTTGATATATACTTCTGCCGTCATTCAGAGTACAGCCGACATCTGGTGATCAGGTGGGGGAGATCTTCAGCTTCTTCACCACATAGAAGACAGGTAGGGTCAATCCGATATTGATTGAACTTCGCCCAGGTTGCCTTGCAGTGTATGTGCCAGGCAGAAATTTTGCCTTGACTGCATCCTTCTCCACTTCTCTCGGATCATCACACACTGAGGACCAACCATGATGCGCCTTCCCCATACATATAGCAGTAGAATTCAGGAATTTTAGAGAAACCATTTCCGACCGCCACTTTGCAGTCCAGTGCTGCCTCACCATGTTCTTCCATGTTGCCTTGGACAATGGGTTCTCCAGTAATACCCAAGCAGAAGGGAGATTGTACTTGAACAACACCCTTTTCACCATTGAATACCAGCTGATTGCTCCAATTTTCTTTACCGCAATTTGGTATCTAGCCAGTTGATGCTCTTTCGACTTGGGGCTCCTGCAGATATTGCCATACAGAGAAAGGACCTTCTTATCAATCACCGCTTCCACAGTTTCAGCACCTAAAAGTTAGTATACTGCGACATCCGCACACCTGCCAGATAAGGACTGGATTTGCTTTAGCTTCTGTCGCTGTACCTTTTCAAGTTGCAGTATATCTGTGTGACGTAGATAGCATGCCTCTAATCCATATGTTAGTCTGGGGCTTATGTATAGCTACCATATCTTGTGAATCAGTACAGGGTTAAGGCCATGTTTACTATGCCGACCGACGCCAAGGAGGGCATACATTGTTTGACATGCGCTGGCTATCAGAGGCTCAATAACAACTTTGCCGTCTGCCGTCCTGGTTACTCCTAGATGGACCAGCATATTGTTTGGCGGAATCTCCTTTTGCCCAAGCCAGACTGTAGGAGTATTGTTTCCTTTCTTGATGAATATTATGCTAGTGCATTTATTTGTATTATGTAGGAAGCGCTACTTGGTTGTATATTGGTTTGCAATATTGAGAAACACCTGCACGTGTAGTGGAGAATCTGCTATACAAATAACGTCATCGGCACAAGTTGGGGCCGAGATGTCGACATAGCCTATCTTCATGCCAAACTTCATATCGTCTATCTCCCACAACCATGGGTTTATGAATTGGAGGTAACAGTGAGGAGAGATAATACCTCCCTATCTCACGCCTTGCAGTAGTTCCGCCTGACTGGAAAGTTTTCCGTCCGACTTTACTCTTGACTTGGGTTTGTCATATATTTCTTCCAGGAGGTTCCACAGATTGCC
Source organism: Chaetoderma sp. LZ-2023a (assembly GCA_034401795.1). NCBI lineage: Eukaryota > Metazoa > Mollusca > Caudofoveata > Chaetodermatida > Chaetodermatidae > Chaetoderma > Chaetoderma sp. LZ-2023a. The sequence continues at coordinate 55,142,958 of CM067374.1, read as the reverse complement.
TTGGAGGTCTATCTGATGCATCTTACTCAACGGACCCTACACGCACACACCATCGAAAGCTTTCTATGCATCTAAAGAAACCATGTACACAGGTTTTTTCTCCTTCGCCTCCAGAATTGCTTCTGTTACCATTAGTGTCGCATTTGTACATGAACTACCTTCTCTAAATCCCCTCTGAAATTCAGACTGGTGTGTATTTAGAGTAGTCTTTGCCATGACCAGCCAGATCTTTTCAGTCAACTTTTCCAGAATTGTTAAAATGGTAATTCCACGGTAGTTGCCTGGTAGAGTGGGGGGTTTCCCCTTCTTGAGTACAGAAGTAATTTGCCCTTCTTTGATGATGTCTGGAATGCATACTGAACTGAAGACATAGTTCATTAGTGAGATGATATCTGGAATGACCGTTTCACTAGCATTTTGCAAGTGTTCTACCGTTAAGCCCATGGAGTCAGTAGCCTTCCCTTTGTTTAGGGATCTGATTGCGTCTCTCACTTCCTTGAAAGCGATGTCAGTAGACCTAGTCCCTGCCACCTTCATCCTGATAACAGCATTGTCCTCTATGGTTCTCTGCCTATAGGCGTCATCAAAGTCGGGACACTCTTTAGGCATTGCTAGATTCTGAAAGTAGGATCACCAACCGTCATGTGTCTGGTCCGGTTCGGTTAAACTGCAGCAAGAAACCACAAGTTCTTTAGTTAGAGTAGAACCTGATCTGCGTTGTTTAGCAATGAGTTTGTAAAATAGCTTCTTGTCATTTGCATCTGCATCCATGATCTGTTTGTAGTGCTCTCTTCTTATAGATACATGTGTCATACGTTGCACCTGACGTAGCCTTCTTTTACAGAAAATCCTATTTCTGCATAAAACATTGGAATGATCATGGGGTGCTCCCTCTGTGACCCATTTATAATGTGCTTCATTAGATTTTCTTACTGCCTCAGCGATTGCTGGCGTCCATGGAGTAAACCCCTTCTGTCGCCCCAGCTTCCTTGAACTCTGCCCCCCACAGCTATTGACGGCCGTATGTATGATCTTAGTCAAGTGTTTAGCGGCAGACACTATATGCTGTTCTGGTGACTCATGGCAGATTTGTTAGAGCAAAGAGGCTTTTACACACTCCTGGTAATTACCCAAATCTATCTTTTCCCAATTAACATTTCTAACCTGGTGTCTGACTTCCAGTTTACTGTGATCAATATTTATATGCTCTTTGCACACGATGGTCTTTCCTTCCTCTTTGTTGAGATGGCAAAGTAATGCGAGGCTGACTGGTACATGGTCAGAGACGTTCATGGGATCTCTATCACTTACATCAAGATCAGTGACGGCATCTTGAAGGTTCTGACTGTTGAAAAAGTTGTCAATTTGAGACCTGTCCTTACCGTTAACATGAAAAAATGTATCCTTTCTTGGATAGTGAGGTGGGGGTAACATGCCATGGTCTTTTAGGAGCTGGTGTAGACCTCAATCTCTTACATCAGGCACCTCTCTGCACAACGACGAGTTGAAGTTCCCACATATTAATATTGCATGGTTTTCTCCATACTTAATGATGATTTCACTAAGCTCCACAAGATTATCAAGGAAATCTTTGGTCGAGGTGCTGTATCCCCTAGATGGCATATATACATTTATCAGGCAGAGTGGATATGGTACCATGTTGATGCTTATAACACAGATACGTTCACTGCCGTCAAAATGCTTCTCTACTCTATGGTCTATATCTCTGCCACAGTATGGCCACACCTCCATAACCCCGTGGACGCTGTTTATGTGAGATCGGGTTCTCTCTGTCCATCGCCTTATGACATCCTAGATAATCTTTGTGCAGTTGCAGGATTTCATTTTCTTCAAACTCAAAAATCCATGTTTCCTGAAGACATATTATATCAAACCTTTGCAATAGCTCCCTAAGATACACCTTATTGCTTATTGCAGGCTTCACATTAAGGGAGGACAACCTTATCTTAGTGAGTATGTCCTATTGCTTTTGCTGTGGTTTGCTTGTACATCTGCTTGACTGCCCCCATGGGGATGCTTCTGATGCTCGGTCTATTGTCTTGCCGTGCAGTTTTGTGGTTCCATCACTTCTCTTTCCTGTAATGGGGGAGAAGTTATGTGTTCGACTAATTGGTTGGGTGCAGGAATGTGTAGTTTCTGCAATGTACCTTGTATTGTCATTGGATTCCATATAGCTATGTGCTCTGATGCATGGCCATTCCATAAAAACGCTGCTGATGGTGCGCATTCCTCTCCTTTTCTAGTATTGGAGAATGTGGGGTATCTGTCAACTGAGCGTCTGTTCTCCATAGTTGCTTGTGTCGTAACCCTTGTGCCATCAGTGTTACATCATCCTGCTCTACTGAATGGTCGATTGCCATGCCATGTGGTTGAGTTTTAGTTGTCATTACTGGTCCAGCCATCTGTACTTGATGATCTGTGATTGTATGGGAATTGGTCGCAAGCTTCAATGCAACAGCTTGATCTATCATACTCACTTGTTCTCTCTGTTTGAGCTGAGGATGGAATTGGGGATGGAACAGAGACGTTGCCAGGAGATGTATTTCGTGTACCTCGCCTGGTGGTGTGCTTAGATGGTTTGACAGAGCCCCTTTACGCTGGTGTTTTTGTTGTGTGGCTATTTCCTGCTGGACTGGCTTACTCTGCTGGCTTGCTTCCATTTGGTGGTACTGGAAACCTGGTGGAGCCTGGATGTGTCTTGAAACCACTGCTTGCTGCTGTAATCCATTATTATGGTTTGGAACTGCCTGCTTGTAATGTATCACTCTATGGTCTTTCTGTATCCCTTGTACCCTCGTCAGTTCCTGTTTCTGCAAATTAGGTGATACAGCTGCATAGCTTGGTAGAACCGCTTCCCGCTGTTGCCAGTTCTGCTGCCTTGGATTACCCTAAGTTTCTGGGTATCAGCTGCTTGTTGCTTGTGGAAGCCTGTCGGGAAACCAGGTGGGGCTGATATCGGCTGATGGATTGTCTTGATCTGATATCTGGTTGGCATTTGGTTGCACTGGAGACCCGAGGGACGCTGGGTGTGGCTATTGACAGGTTTTCCAATGGTATTCCCCATTCCTCTTGATTGTTGGTAGAATGGGAGCGTTTTGTCTTCTTCTGCGACACTGTCCATCCATTCCTGGGTGACTCTATAACGTCTGTATGCTTCATGTCTTGGTGCCTGTGGTGGATGTCTCCCTCGCATCTCTTTTGACTCCAGAACCTGCTCGTTCTTTCCCCTATTCCGTGCTGGGCTGAACCTTCCCCTCTCAGAGAGTAACACCGCTTTTGAGCATTTAGCTGGTTTGACCTAACCTCTCTATTGTTCGCCCCTCGGAGACCCATCCAGCTAACATGGTGATGTGTGGAGGTATGAAGTCGAGAGTTCTCTTATCGGCTACGTGACCACCTAGTGCGCTCTGCATCGTTCCTTGTTACATGCTTCTGTGTACCCTTTGACTAGCTTCTAAAGTGGTATGGTGACTGCCTCTCCCATGTGTACGCTACACGGCTGTGGTCTAACCTATCTGTATCAGGCTTGTAAAGAATGTCTTGGTGCCTACTGTAAGCAGAGCAATCCCTCAAATGACTTGGCGGACTATAGTACCACCCTGCTCGGTCTCTACACAGTCTTACATCATGGCTTTCTCTTACATCCCTTGTCCTGTGAGACCGTGTATTTTGTTTTGGATGCCATCTTATGTGGTCTCTTTCTCTTGCATCTCTTGATTGACTGATGGACCTCCTTGTACGCTCTGAACGAGGACTCACAAAACCGTTGTCTCTTACAGCACTTGAAGGGCTACTGGAACGCCTTGCTGGCTCTGCATAAGGTCTTGCATATCTGCTGTCTCTTGTATCTAGCGACCGACTCCATCTTGATGGCCTCCTCTAGAATGGACAATCTAACATCTCTTGTTTGCGGACCTTCTCCTTTAGATACTGAGCTTCAAGGCCATCTATCCTATTGCATATCTCTGCAAACCTGCATTTATTGTCACTCTCCAGACAACATCTGCATTGGTTACTAGCGCCAGGCAATGCCCCTCTTGGTGTTTCTTCTTCCACCTTCTTTTCAGCTGCTGTTTTCATCCTCAAATTCCTATTACTATGCTTCAATTCAGCGATCTTTGCATTTCTGTTTGGAGACCAGGGCGTATGTGGCCGCCAGTCTGATCATCTCGTCAGCAAACTCACTCTCTCTCTCTCTCTTTGACAGCTCCTTCCCCTTCTTTTCCAATTCTTTCGCCTTTTTCTGTGCATTTATCTCTTTTTCTCTAACCTCATCTAGTTTCAGTGAACACACACATGGCTGCTTATCAACAGTAGTCATAGGAGCAGTACCCATTTCTGTGCTACTGACTCCAGTATTAACTGGCGTGCCTTGCGCCTCGGCACCCATTTTTCTTTTGTTGGTACAAGGAGCCATAGTGGAGATCTTTAGGATAACACTGGCTTCATCACTTGGCATGTGCAATTTTGTTACTTCGGCTATTGTGCTCCTGCCCTCTCTATGTGTTCTGCCAATGACTATGTTAGCTGCACTTACTCTTTCATTCTCTTTGGTGACGAGTTTCTGTAGCTCAGTTTCCCTTTCATCTTCCATTTCATTTTCGCATACACAGCAGGCATATCGGGCTGACAAACTTGTTTCATGCTCTTTGATGACTTTGTCACTCATTCCTTCACAATAGTAGTGGTACCAATTTGAGCATTGAGAACACTCTATACCTTGGCCAATAACAGGGAAATTGCATGTAGGACATTCCACCGTAACATCTCTGGCATTACCATCTACTGCACTTCTCTTACTGGTAGGCAGTTCTGCTGCTGGGTCTTTGTCGAATTCGACAGCTCTTCCCCTTCTGGCCATTCTAGGACTATTTCCCAACACTGTATCCATTACCATCACTACGGTTGACACCTCAGATGAACCGCTTTCGATCTATCTATTCACCTCTGGCACTTTTAATCTTGATTTCACAGTCGCATCCCTCATGCAGGCTATGCCTAGGTTATTAATCTGGCTGTCCTTTGGTAGCTTTACTGCCGTCTGGCTTTCAGGAATTTGCGTGTGCCTGATTGGAGGTCTGTCGTCTCGCTCACTGTTATTCATAGCCTGCGAGATACTGTTATGAATTTGAATATCTACGTCTTTTAGTGTGCTGGTGTTCTGTTTTACCAGATTTTTAAGGATTGGTAAATGGCTCTTTATGAACAGTGTTCTTATACCTTTAGCATTGACAAGAATGCTAGTGTTCGTATTTTAGCAGTTGACTGTATAGAGGCTTGCTCTCCCCTTCCGCCCTTCTGTCGATATCTTGTATACTTTCATCCATCCTCTGTTCCACCACTAAGCCACCTTTCTCCTTAACATCTATCCGTTCAGCCATTAAGTTCTTGGACTTGGGATTTGACGAGCTCTTTAAAGGCAAATTTTGTGAATTCAAACGCTGCAGATGAGCAGGTGATGTATTCATAGTTACACTTGATTTCTATATCTATCATCCCTCTTGAGCACGCGCCAAGTTTCTTACTCACAGCCTTGTTAATGTTAAGAGAGTATGCTTTGTCTGCTGCAGTGTTCCTCAAATCCCTCTGTGTCTCTTCCTCATTTAAGTTACTCCCTCTCTCTGTTGGTTTTCTACTTCTAGAGGATCGGCGTGTTAAGATTTCTTCTGTTCCCTCTTGTATAACAGATACAATACAATTCGGAGTAGCTTGAACTATGGAGGAGCAGTGGTTCGCTCCCTCATTCATGACATTGCTGACCAATCCTCGAGGGTGGGGGGGGGGCTCTCCTCATCTGACTCTGCCAACTCTTTAGTCAATGTCATTTTCGTGGCCATATTCACGAGATGGTTCCTGGAGAAGAGTCCATAAGAACACCCGGTCTGATTAAGCACATTATGAAGGGTTATTAAAGTGATTTAAATGTTCGGTAGGCAAAAGATTATTATATCGGTCTGCTGCTTAATGTCGGGCTGTTAGTGGGATTAAAAGTTCGCGTAGATGGTTAATATGATTCCACCCTGTAGACGATGTTAAAATTATAAAATTGTGGATTAATTTTGATGTGATACACGACCGTTATTAACGGATACACACTATTTAGGCTCTCCAACTGAATAATTTCACTTCCGCGATGATGTTTTGAGGTATACATTAAACATAGGTGTAAGCAGCGGGAATTTGTAGCGTGAAATGGGTGTTGCATTTTCGTCTTATAGGGTATCAGCTTAAACCATTTTAGAGATTTGATTTCAAATTTTCCCTGAAATAGCTTTAATATATCTATATGAGTGTAGATGCGCAAGTTATAAGTAGGCAATCATAATATAAAATGTAATAATGCTATTCTTCTTCTTCTTATTATTATTAATCTTGCAGCAATTTTTGTATTTTGTATTTTTTGACATTTGTACAAACATTCAGTGTATATTATATATTATTGTACATAGTGTATACATGTTTGAGGGCCTTGTTAACATCAGGCAACTGACAATTTACCCTCGCAAAATAAAGAATATTATTATTATTATTATTATTATTATTATTATTATTATTATTATTATTATTATTATTATTATTATTAGGATTTGAAAGCCTACCGGCATGGCAAAACAGTCTCTTAAAGGATTTATCATCTTAGTGGTAAGGATTAACTCTGAGGGTTTGATACCGAGATGACCGCCTCTTTTGACAACACTGACCTTAAAAATTGACTTTTCTCAAAAAATAATTTTCTGCAACGGAAAGTATCCAAAACTCTTCATAACCCTTTAAAACCCCCTAAAACCCGAAAGAACTAACTTCAGGACTTAAATAGACAGTATTTGACATCTTTATGGACTAGTTAGGTAGCATACGCCAAACATCTAATTAGGGCTAAAAATAAACCGCGGACCATTCGGCCTAGATATTGCACATGCTCATATGAACGGATCCGAATACCTATAAAATAGTTTGCTGTCATGATTCACGAAGCAGCAGGATGCAACGGATATATTAATAAATGCCACCCCACATTGGCAAATCAACCTGTGTATTTTACCATTATCCAGGAGAAAGTGTCTTCATTTGGTGATAACTTGATAAATAAAGATGAAGTTGGCTGAAAAGTAATCCCAAGTAAAGACAACCCTGACGATTACAGACTGTAACGCGGAAATGCAAGTCCAGCGAACGCGTGCCCCGCAAATCCAGAGAATATTTCTAGCGTTAGGCCATTATTCTGAAGATTTATGTGCGCTTTTCATGGATATGTCTAAATGCTGGTTGATTTCTTTAAAACGTACAAATACGGCAGTGTTCACACTAGAAAGTTAATCCGAAGTAACGCCATACAGAAGTATCGTGTTACTCCGGCTTACCTCTCTAGCGTGAGCACGCCTATGTTCCTGGCTTGATACATCCGCTCACAATCGTTAACCACGCTAGGCGCGTTCTCAGATTATAGGCGCCAATGGGGTTTAGTAAAGATGAAAAATAAACAAACGATTTTTGCTAATGTGGTTTAATAGTCCTTGTCGGTAACATCTCCCCCTTAACATTCTAGAAGGGGACAAACATCTGTCAATTGGACAATGAGTTATGGACACCTAATGTAACCTACTGCATTTCCAGTTTGAAATCTACGTTACCATTTTTGAAAAGGATAAATTGACATCCACACATAGTGGCAATGGCAGAATTAATGAATTGGTGACGAGAAAAAAGACAAGACTGGTTTTCACCTTCATGAAAAAGCTTACTGACAGGGTACAGTGGTTATTTTGATTGAAGTATCAATTTGGATATATTGCATAAGTGTAATTTCTAGTCATCAACACATTCAAAATGTAATTTATTAAATTAAATGGTATACACAATTTGATTCTCTGACCTTTTGTGCTGAATTGTGTTGTAAGTATAATGATATTTGAACTGGGTGACCATCCTCGGCTAATACATCTTCATTTCCATCTGACAGACAAATACAAATGGTAACGTAGATTTCAGAAGAACTGCTCTGCTCCGTAACGTAGATTACTATAGCATAATTTCCTTATAATGGTAAGATGAACGCCAATTAGAACTAGCCTAGAACCAGAAAATAATATAGCAGTAACATCCAGCCATATTATTAACAATTCCAACGTGTTGCATGGGACGTTTATGGTGGCAACTAAACTGGTAACGTAGATTTCACAAGGCAAGGTATATGTGGCTGCGTCATTAAAAAACTTAATATTAACTGCTAAACGTGGCGAGGGAGGATATTCCAAAATTCCAAATGTGGTACTATTCTCATCTTGATTAAGAGCATATATACTGAGCTTTACTATTCACATTCGTCGCAAAGAAACCTAGGGTCAATGCCCCCTGCACATTCAACATGTACCCACCGTGCACAACGGATGCACCGTACCATATCTTCAATTGTGTTGTCGTCGCATATGGGGCAGTACCAAGCATCATCTTTGTTTTTCATTTTTCGTTTCTTTGGTCCTGTCTTGGTACCGCTCTGTCCTTTCTTCGCCTTTGCTTTCCCTTTATTAGTTGTCGTTTTCTTAGGTCTACCTGCTGGTACTATTACTTCTTCATCAGGTAGGTCAGGTAACGTGGGAGGTGGGGTTGAGGCTACTGTATGCTCCTCCCACGTGCAACTGCTACTTGCAATATCAATGATGCAGTTTCCACAATAACAAGAAGTGTCTCGTGTTTTTACCTTCCCTGGTTCGATACCATGAACGGCATTGGACTTTCATGGTACCCTTAACAGCCCTTAAAATTGCATTACTAGAAACTGTCTTGATATACTGGCTGCACTCTTCCCTTGAGACGAAAGGAAATTCCATCGCCATTCCTGAAGTAACAGCCCACGCATGAAAATCAAATGCATCCTGGATTGCTAAATCTGGATTCGATTTGATGGCCTCATCAGCCATTCTTTTTAGCGTCCCTCCCAGTCCATCACACGGCCCTTTGCCATGACCCGCCTCCCAGTAGTTCCATGTTGCCGCTATGAGATAGCGCGTTTGGTGCAAGCTAATCCAGTTGAAGATTGCCTTGTTGCGATACTGGGATGTTGGACTATCAGTCCAATAGTGGATCTTTGTTAGATTCGGCTGTGTAGTTTTCATCAGCGGAATAATTTTATCCATGAAACACATTACCGTATTGGCGTTGTGATCCATCTCATTTGAGATGATCACGTAACTCTTGTGACACAATTGACCATCTGCATCTTGGTAATAGTGAACAATGGGATGAAGTGTGACCCCTGTCTGGTTCCAGTATGCCGACTGTACCTCGTTGAGTGGTTTGCAGACGTAATTTTCTGCAAAGTCCATCTGAAGGATCCCTTCATTGGGAGGAAGGTTGTTCTTCAGGCTCTTCATTGCTTTGAACTGTGTATGTATGCGACAGACATGTTGCCGAAATGCTACATTTTCTCTCATAACACGGTCTATAAAATCCCGACGGCTAAGCCGGACATCTGCAACTTTCAACTTCTTGCCAGCACCATCTACTTGTTCACTCTTCCACTGTTTGAAAGCGATTTCCTCTGGCTTCTCTGGCAATCCGTTGAGTGTAGCAGCAAGTTCTGTGTCCGTCAAAGCCTGCAAAGTCTTTTCTGGGTTCGTGTGTACAGGTAGACCTTGCGCTCTCATGGACGGCATCAGCATGGCCATGTTCTGATGCTTGATACAAAGGCAGATATTGCGACTTGCGAAGTTGACAGTGCGAATGTTCGGAGGGCGAATTCTACAGAATGATGACAAGGAGATCTTAAGTCCTATATTTTCCGAAGTGAACTTCGAATGCAGGTTCCCTAAGTAGTCATTCAACACAAAACGTTGCTCCATTTTTCCTGTCTCGTCTTTGTCGGCATCCCTCTTCCCCGGCATAGTTCTCGAGTTGTCCTCGCGCTGTAGGAACTTGATTACTACAGAACTCTCCCGAGCAATAAGAGAACAGTACCTCGCCTGGAGTTTTGGAAGACCCTTTCCCGTCACGTTTCCTAGTGCCCTGCGGCACAGACCAGTTTCCTTGTGGAGTGTCCTTAACAATCTATATTTCTTTGAAACCTTGCCACTGACTATTTTGTGCAACAGTTTGATAGTACCCCTAGAGTTGCCATCCTTTGAATCTTTAATTTCCTGACAAATTACATTTGCTAAGAGGAGTTTGCGCGACACCAACTTTCTTCCACGTTTCCGGGTAGACTGGAGCACACTTATGTCTGCCCGTGTCTTGCTTTTAGGCGTCAATTCGGTCATCTCAATACCACTTTTGGGTGACGATTTGCGCCTCTCCCTTTCAAGTCGTTTTTCAGTACGTCTACATCGTTTTTTCAATTTCTCAATGGTTTTGTATGCCCTTCCGAGTGCTCTTGGTCGCTTGGTTTGTATATCTCTTTGAAATGGCAGACGCACTACCATTGGTTGCTCTATGTGTCCCAGTGGTGTTGAACAATTGGACTCCACTGAATTCTCGCCAATATCGCTGGCAATTGTCGTATCTAGGTCGTCTTGTATCCCAGCACGGTGATCCTGAAATACACAAGAGCAATCGGAGATTGCAAATGCTCTCCCCTTCCATTTTGCCATTTTTTTAAATCTAGATATTTAGAAAAATTTCTGTTTCCTTTTTACATTGGCGTGGGTTTGTATGATTTCTAAGCTTCGACCTATACTTCTCGTAGTTCCACATTTTTGTTTTAAATTTGGAGAGGGACATACATCCAGGCAGTCAGACAGGCATGCAGACAAACAGGCAGGCAGACAGGAGGATGGTCGGGTGGTTGTTTGGCAGGCAGGCAGGCATGTAGGCAGACAGCACTCCGCATATTTATTTATACAATGACTGGAGCTATTGTGCTCTGAAATTGGTGGTTCAGCTCTTTTGTTTTCTTCATTACTCTCAGGCCATCGCTGTGACAGAATATGCGGACAATTTTGTATTGACAAGATATGGCGACAGTTACAAGAATATACGATTTTCATAATATACAATGTACAGCATTAAAATTGTCAGATGTCTTATTAATATCAGGCTTCACTTTGTTAGCGCCCCGGACCCCTTTAATCAAATATAACAGTCATCTCCGGCCTCTGCATTGACCTTAATAAATGCCTATTTGCAAACCATGCGAGGACAACCGCCGAAAACATGCCACTGAAATGACCGACTCGGTGACCGAGCCAGACATCCCAATGATACATTTCCATAAATAGTCCTCTCCTTGCCCACAAACTACAATTTTTTCTGACAAAATGAAGATTTCCAAATTAAATGTAATCCTTAAAGGGTTACATACCGAGACAATATCATTCCACTTAGTTCATAACATGGCACATTCATTGCCATGGCATTGATAACTGTCCATTTGCGGACTATGCCTATTTGCGGACTAATGGAAGAGTACTCCTGAAAATATATCACTGGAAACTCTGGCTCGATGAAAGAGACAGTGATTCCAGTGATAAATGTCCAAAAACAGCCCTCTCCATGTGGTATGTGCTAGTGGACCCCAACCCTCCCCACCCATATTTACGGGGGAAAACATTTTCTCTGTATAGGCCCACCTTGACACGTTCACGGTGACGTCTAAGATTGATGTTGTTCTTCTCTCTCCGCTTTCGTAACTCCCTCCTGGACAGGTCTTGGCTTGGCGTGTGGTACCTTTTCACCCGTGCTCTTTCTTTCTCAGCCCATGCGATTTCATCTTGAGCTTTCTTCCTTTCCCTATACGCCCTCTGTATCTCAGCTCGTGTTTTCCCCATAGTGGCTGAAATGGACATATTCCCAGTGTGACTCTATTTATATTGCAATTTACGTGCTGCTAGACACGGCTAAAATGTTCCTTACCAAAGGGAAAGCGGACAGGTCTATGTCGTGTATTATATGCATGAAATCTACGTTACCGATGGTAACGTAAATTTCATAAACGATGGTAGGTCCATATTAATAAATGAATACACAAACTACAATAAAATATGGGACTAGGCCTTACATCAGACTCAATATTTATGCGTAATATTGATTAGATTGTTTCAAGCTTGAAAGGTATCAGTTTGGGAAAGTCAATTGATAGAGTAGTGGAATTCATACCAAATGTATGAGATCTAAATTTATTTGAGCCATTTGTATTAATAACAAGAAAAACATAATTATCCAATTCGAGTTCTAATTAATGACACTTCCTATTCTTGTTCTTGTTAAGTTGATTAGAAGCACTTATAGAAATGGATCTTAAAACAAACAAATGTTTACCAGGTATTAAATGAATGAAATCTACGTTACCAACGGTAACGTAGATTTCCTAGAGATAAACAAACTATATTTAAACATATCTAAATCAAGGGACAATAATCTCGGTAACCATTCGATATATTGGAATCTAAATGTATTCATAAACTACACCCATGCGCTATGTATATGTAAGGTACCAGAGAGTAACAAATTACCGTTAACACTATCTCTACTAACCTGAATGTACGGATTTATGCAAGTAAACGATGGTCGTCTGTTGAAAAACACCATTGCAATGACGCACAGTCACACGATCACGATGCTGGAGGTCAAACGTCAAAATAATATATAGCGCAGCAGCTGTAAAATTAACATCCGGTACTTGCAGCCGTGTTCGGTAACGTAGATTGCGGTAACGTATATTTCATCCATGCATAAAATCAACCATAGTAAATCATAGACAAGAGTATTTCATGGAGCAAACATATATTTTGAAAGTTGAACACAGTCACTATATTACACCTTATAAAGCTCAATGGGCCCGACTCTCTCTGTGTGAAAAACGATAGTAACGTAGATTTCATTCCCATTTGTCCCCTTTCGATTTGTGCAGTCTTAGACTGTCCCTCAAATTTCGCGAAGGATTTGGAGTCATAGACCATACTTTATTTTAAACTATATGAATTCACGATCTAAAACAGATAATAATATTGAAAATTCCCTCACTACCCTAACCAGGCCATCCAGTTTAGCTTGGTAACGTAGATTTCAGAAAAAATTTGCGACACGGGTTCAGCATGTAATATCTTTTGAACAAAGTGGTGGAAATGCACCCAGTATAAAGCGTATTGAAAATGAGGCATACTTGTCTTTAATGGAGCGGGGCGTCATGGGAATTTCTCAATAGATTTAGATGAAAATGGCACCAATTAAAGGCAGTGGGCATTTGCGACATGCATAATTTAACACTATTTAGTATAATCTGACCTCTTTCGAGGGCATCTAGTCTAAATGTGCATTATTAAGGACCAAATTTGAAGTTGACACATATCAAACGATTGTCCCCGGTAAATTAATGGTAAAAATGAATAGCAATAACAGCTTTTCATATAAATAATAATGATAGACAGCATTGGCGCCTATAATTGGAGAAAGCGCCGCTAGCGAAATGATTGTACTACATCGCCGAACAGATGAACAGACACACGGACAGACAAACAACTGCGCCATTCTTACCTCATAGTTAAGTTGATGCTTAACACTTACACCTTATACACCATAAACAACGAATAATTTGGGTTTTTTAAAGAGATATTCTGGTGAATATTTTGAAAATATTGTGACTGGATGACGTTTCTGCATAGAACACCTAACAGGTTCCAGTCAAATTTGTTTCTAAATATTCAAACACCTTTTCTGTATAGTTGATAGTCATGCAATGAAGGGATCGATTTCTTGCTGTGCTCCGCCAAGTGGAGGATTCCAGTTTATCCATCAATCATATGACGTCATAATCAATTAAAGGACGTGTAAGATAACGTTATAATCAATTACGTCATGAATGACTCGATTTAGTCCATCTTAAACTCTTAATAGTCCGCCAGGTTCTACTAATTGTATGTCTTTACTATTTAATAAACATGCTGTTGAATATTTTGAAAATAATTTGACTGGGCGTTGTTGCTGCCATAGAGATGGCCAAATTAGTTTTAAAATATTTAACAGCTTACCTCTATGGTTTTCTGGAAATTCAGAATCAGAGAGTGCAGGGATCGATTGATCCCAACATGAGTGAGATGTGGGTGGAGCTTCGATAAAGATGGGGGGGGGGGAATAGCTAAAACCTAAAAAGAGCAATGTAGCTAGAACGGAAGAATCCAGTTTAAGAGGTGCTCCGCCCATCTCTAGCTAGGCTTTGCCCACGCTTTACGGATGATCTTACCTGTACAGCTACCTTGAAATTTAGAGAATTTTGGGAATTCAGGTTGTATAGTTTCACATCGATTCCAACACATGTATGAAGTGAGTGGTGCATGCCTGTGTGCGTGCGTGCGTGCGTGCGTGCGTGTGTGCGTGCGTGCGTGCGTGCGTGCGTGCGTGCACACGCGTACAGGAAAAACAAACAAGTGTTTTCATATGAAAATACTATTTATTTATCACAGGTTCATATTTCGATAAATGGGTCACTCATTATTGCTGTACATATGTACATGTATGTACAAAGTGCATAAAACTAAATTTTTTACTTATCACAGAATACTTAATTGCACATAAAACATTTTATCACATAAGCAAGCATGTATTCCATTGCATAGCTGACTAACAGTTAGAAATACAAAGCTCAGACAACTTAAAATATCAAGTAAACATAGTTTAACCCTTTGAACCAGAAATTCCTAGAATCTCAATTCCAAGGTAATTAAAAAGGCACATGTAAGCTGTTGAGTATTCTGAAACTAATTTGATAGGGACCCTTTGCATCAATCGACAGCAATGGATACCAATCAAATTAGTTTCAAAATACTCAGCAGAATAATTATGAAATTTTAAAGGATTTTTTTTGGTTTTGGCCTTTCAGTTTTGAAAGAGTTAAGACTTGAAATAAGTCGTTGCCCTTGTCACTATGTTCTGTTACGTATTGTTCAGAAATCGGAGTAGTGAAGCGCTACAGCGACAAGGAAAATACAAGATGCTCACGGTGCCTGTATCACTCATATCGACCACTGGCACAAACAATTAACAAAACAAAATGACCAATGGAAAAATTTAGCAATATAATTTCTGTTAAGATTTAGCCAAGATTTATTAAAATTGGCCAAGTTGTTAATAAGAACGCCTATAATTATTTATTGATTATATGATTTTCTCATAAATTTTCAGAAAATCAAAGATGGCTGCCAAACACGCTAAATTTTGATTGATCTACTAGGGCACTCTTTTGGATTATCAACTTTTCATTGACAAATTAGGTCATTCAAGATGGCCACCAATACATTTGGGTAATCGAGCTCCCTTGAACAAACTTGGTTCAGCTCTTGACCTAGATGATCTTTAATGCGTTTTGAATCACACACCCCCCCCACCCAAGCGGTTTTAGAGAGATGTTTCTAAAAAATTGGCCAAAATCCAAGATGGCTACCGGCCAAATTGGCCGATTGGCTTGCTTTGAACGAACTTGGATCTCTATGCCCAAATATAAGTGAAATCGGGTCAATGGTTCTCGAGAAGACACTTAAAATTTCCTATTGCTTTAGTATGTCAGTTTTTGCCGATTGCTTTAGTATGTCAGTTTTTGGCGGGAAAACGATCCAAGATGGTCACCAAGTCTTTAATCCGAGTTTCAAAATTGGAAATTGGAAATCAGCATATCCAAAAACCTATATAAAACTAATTTCGGCTTCAAAATCCATCAAATTTAAAAGTCCAACATGGCCACCAAGCAGTCGACATTTTGATTGGTCCACAGCAGTCATGTTTTTATGTATCAACTGCCCTTTAATCGCCCTTAGTCATAATCGTATCTCTCAAAGTTTGGCCCGATCCAGTCAGCGGTTATGGAGAAGTCGTTTTCACAAAAACTATGTCATCCAAGATAGCCGCCGAACCATTTGGCCAATCAAGTTGTCTTGAACAAACTTCGGTCAGCTCTTGCCGCAGATATTTCATGAGTTTTGAATCGATCCCAAGCGGATTCAGAGATCTTTAAAGACGTTTCTAAAACTTGGCTAAAATCCAAGATGGTCGCCAGTCAAATTGGCTGATCGGTTTTGTTTGAAAAACCCCTTAAATCTCTATGTCCTTAGGATGCTTCCTGCCAAAAATAAATTAAAACGGCTCAGTGTTTCTTGAAGTCGTGTAAAGAAAAGGCCGGGTGACATGAGGCAATAATGTAAGGACAAGAAAATGGCCAGAAATCGGCGTGAAAATTCATCATCATTGCTTACATGAAAAATAAAATCTGACACTTATTGCAATTTCACATAAAATCTATTGCACTCGTTTACTAAGTTCTCATTTGGAATTCACTAAAGCTTGTTTCAAACAATATCTTACTAAGCTTGTGTCATAAATTTGACACGAAATGGCAATGAGTGTGAGACGTTCTATTGATTTTGTATTTGAGTGTCAATACACAATAAACTATATAATATATCAATAAATGCAATTGGATATTTCATGCGACAGATTTACTTTGTAATTCAAATATCCCAGAAAATTTTGTTTTTCTACTGATTGAGTGGACATTGTTCCCACATCATTCGACTTATTAAAGTCCTACAAGGTTATAAACTGCACAACTATACACAGTTGCCGGAACAATCAAGCTGGCAGCCTACCACCATAGGGCCCTTGCAACCCAGTTTGATTAAAATCTGCCTAGCAGTTATTGAGTCTCTTAAATGGTTTCCTGGCCATTTTTTTGAAATTCAATACAGTCATGAACAAAAGCTGACCAATCAAATTTCTGCACCACATATACACGTTCTGAAGCCTACCACACTAGGGAAATAATTTTAGAAAATTCATGATCGCCATTGGAAAAATGGTCTAATAAGATAAGGGTTGCCGTGACAAGCTCACCTGGCCCAAAGATGAGATAAGAAATCAGTTTGTTCAAATTAAGCTAATGAAAGTAACACTGGCATTAAGATCCATGTAAAGATGAACAACCCTTAAATTACAAAAATACGCTAACTGCAAGCTTTGGCCATACAACGTAGCAATGATTTATATATGACGTTTGCTTTTCACATTACATACAACGCAAAGCGACATTTCTCAAAACCACAACAGTGACCATTTTGGCCAGCTTGACCATTAAATGGGTAAGTTCACACACAAGAGGGTTAAACAAGAGGCTCACCTGGATCATTAGCATTAGAACAAACAGATGGACGTACGACAGACTGGCGCTATGGCATACGTTCACTTGGCCCAGGTGAGCTAACAATGACGATGCTATTTTTCCCTAAGGTAACACCAACTGATATCCAGACAGTACAGACAGTCAGAGGAACACCGCTGGAATACGTAATATCACAACACGTCCCAAAAGTAAACTCAACTTTCGGTTATGTCCAGCTTGGCAGCTTAATATCTTATCAGGTAAGTTGAAATGCTTTAATGGTGTATGGTAATGACAGAATTGCCATGCAGTGGGCCTCAATCTTGTCAATGCAGTGAGATGTGAAACCTGGAGAATATTAAAAACTATATTTGTATTAATATATATCTACAGCTTTTTCCGCCTATCAAGGTAACAATAACAAGAGGCCCAAGGGCTCACCTGGACGATTAGCATTTGAACCATTGGCGTTTAAATAGACATGATGGATAGTTTTTGAACAAGAGGCCAAAGGGGGCTTGTGTCATTCACGTGGAACACTGGCATTTTATGAAGAAAGGTCATAGATCCTCATGCAGAGACCTACACTTTGTCAAAGTTCTTGGTGGGTGGTTTAACCCTTTAACACTCATATCAGCCACAAACGGCTTCTGCAGTGGTGTTGGGAAATGTCCATTTGCAGACCAAGAGAAGGCTATTTTTGTAAATTAGCCAATGGAATGACTGGCTCGATAACCGAGCCATTCATTCCAGTGGTAAATCTTCAAAAATAGTCTTCTCTTGATCTGCAAATGGGCATTTTCTATGGGAAAGTTGAAATTTTATTGAATAAATTCAAGGGGTAAAGGGTTAAGTGTAGTCTTTTAAAAGAGTTTGGGGATATTTTTGAAGTCCAATATGGCCGCCAAACACAGTAGATATTGATTGGTCCACGGTGGCCATGTTTCTTGATGTATCAATTTCCCTTGATCAAACTTTAATGGCCCTTACTTACCGTAGTCCATAATCCAATCTCCCAAATTTTGGCTCTATCTGTTCAACGGTTCTGGAGAAGTTGTTTTCATGAAAACTAGGTCATCCAGGATGGCCGCTGAACTATTTGGTCACCATTGACCAAACTTGGCTCAGCTCTTGCCATAGCCGAAAAAATAGATTGTATCAAAATTATGTATATAAGTTCTGAAGCATACGACTGTAGGGTCCTCCCAAACGAGTTTGCTTAAAATCGGCCATGTGGTTAATGAAGAGTAGGCTTTTAACTTTTAAACTATTTTCAAGAAATTTTCAGAAAACCTAAGATGTCCCCCAGAAATGGTGTTGAAGCCTACCCCAAGTTTATTAAAAACAAGAGGCCCAAGGGGCCTATATCGCTCACCTGAAATTATTGGCCACTGGCAAAAGTGAACAATAGAATCATTTTAACAAGATGGCCCCTGAAAAAATTAATCGTCGAAATTTGGTCAATCAAGTTCCCTCGAGCAAACTTGGTTCAGCCGTTTTCCTAGATGCTCAATCTTTCATGAGCTTTCAATCGATCGCCCAAGTCGATTCGGTGAAGATTTTAAATTACATTAAAAAGCCCATTTTCACCAAAATATTGGACCAATAAAGGTGAATTCCTCAAAAGGCAAATCTGCGTATTATAACTGAGGCATACACCAAGTTTCATTAAAATATCTGAAGCGGTTCTGTATGATATACCGTTTACGAAATATTGTGGATGGACAGACGTAGTGATTACAATAGGTCTTCCGCACCTCCTGGTGTGGGGCCCACACCCTAATAGATACCTGTAAATGTGGCCTAACTGATCCTCATCATAAAGTTTTAAGGTTTTTTTTATCTTCTACAAAGACATCCTGAAATAATGTTAGATAACAGCAAACAGACCACATTTGACTCATCTATGGACAAAGAGTTGAAGGAATGCAACAAGCAAAGATTTTATATTGTTTTATTTTGGAAATAAGTCTTTCAACATGGATACGATATCTTGCAATTTTGTGTGTTAGCTGAGTATCTGCCATAGACATTTGGTTGCCAGAAGAAGCAAATGGTGGCATATTTAAGTTTATTCCAATCTCTCTACGTTCTGCTGAAATTGTAAAACCTTTGTCTGCCATAACTGAATCACCAGCATTAACGTATCCTACTTCAATCATTTGCTTGAGAAGATCGAAAAAGCCACTTTCTTTGCTGATTGCTTTATCAGACATTGAGCCAGTGAAAGGTTCAGAAACAAATATAATAGATTCATGTGGATCACAGCCCAGTAAGCATTTTATTGTTGTAGCTGGCTTGTAATTACTATATAACTGACGTTGTAGTGCCAAGGCACATGGAATGTGTGTTTTTATTTCAGTTCCATCAATGATAATTAATGTATTTGGAAATCCCTTTTTGAAACTGGAAGGCATATTCTGAATTATGACATCACGATGTGGCCAAATACCTAATTGTTCAAACTTTAAATACATATGAGAAATAACTGTTCTGAAAATACTACTGCTGGATTGAACAGACAGTCCAAACCGTACTGCTGGTCCAGCTCATGATTACTGGAGCAGAATTTTGTGACTTTGTCATTTTTACACAAAAGTATTTGTATGTAGAAAGGGTTAGTCCAGATATAACCTATATGTAACTACTACTTCAAAAGTTGCCCATCTTTGTTAAACTGTATGGAAAGCCATACCTTAATGAAAATGAAAACAAATCAATAGATGATGTGAAAGCTTCGGTTTAGATGTGATAAGATCAGATGGAAAATTTATTTTTTGTCAACAAGCACGACCATTCTATTTTCACATAGTTGTGTGGGGAAAGACATTTTACTTTCAAAGTTGTCCAGCATTCCTTGTCACATAAATTCGGAGAAACACTTAATCTTTCACAGTTCAAGTATTACACATAGATGCCTATATAGCAACAGCGCCCAGTCAAATTAGCTTGAAAATATTCAACAGCATGTTTGTTACATAGCAAAGACATACAATCCATACAACGTGTCGGACTATTAAGCATTTAGAACAGACTAAATCTAATCATTCTTGACATAATGATTATGATGTAAGCCTACATGACACTTAGTTGATCATGACGTCATATGATGGATGGATACATTGGAAACGTCCATTGAGTACAGCTCAGAAATAACGTTAAATTTTTTTCGAAGCAAAATAAAGCATACATGTACTTCTGAATAATTTGGACTTAATTTGATCTGAATGGCTTCCAATCAAATTAAGTCCAAAATATTCAACAGACCATTTCATACATCGTATTCAAACTTGTACTAACTAACAACATGTTTCTGTTTTTGTTTTGGAAACATATATATATATATATATATATATATATATATATATATATATATATATATATATATATATATATATATATATATATATATATATATATATATATATATATATATATATATATATATATATATATATATATATATATATATATATATATATATATGTACAAGTATGCTTTCTAAATCTAGATTCCTAGAGCAGCTAGCCAGCTAGCTTGTATTATCAAAGAGTAATATAATGGTAAGCATATATATTGAAGGACATTTCAATTTCCCTTTCTCCGAGATCTAACAATACTTACCATTATATTACCCTTTGATAATACAAGCTAGCTGACTAGCTGGCTAGCTGCTCTAGGAATTTAGAATTAGACAGCTTTACCGGCCCCTGGAACCGGGTACCCGGCTCCCAACAACCGGATACCCGTATGCCAGTGAGACTCATATTGTTTGCACAGCTACCAAACAAGAGAATACCAATGGCTTGCCTCCATGGGCCTGGGAGGCAGGGGCCGTAATATAATGGTAAGTATTGTTAGATCTCGGAGAAAGGGAAATTGAAATTTCCTTCAGTCTCCTTTGATCAATACTTACCATTATATTACTCTTTGATACCACCAGATTTAGTCGGTAACCTGGTGGGAAGGGGCAAGCCATATATAGCCTGTATTGCCCCTGGAGAATGAACCTTACTACTTTTGCTTTTCAAAGTACCAAAAGGAGGAGAGCAGTGTGGTCATAAAGTATCATCTGACAACAGCTAAAGCGAGTGGATTGGCTGAGTTTGACATATCCCTCATATAGTAACCCGTGGACGAGGACTCACAGTGCCATTGTGCAATGGCCATAATGTCCTCTAACGGGACACCATTGAATAGGACGGTCGATGCGGCTATTCCTCTAACATCGTGAGCCCTAGCACATTGCACCTGATGCCCAGTTGCAATCTCGTGAGTAGTCTGAATGCATTCGACTACCCAACGAGAGATAGAATCCATGGGTGCGGTGCCATATGGCTTCTTATGGCAGATCCACAAATGTCTATCATTTGACCGTCCGTTTCTTGTACTTAGTCAAAGCACGGACTGGACACCAGGCACTGGCATCATGATCAAATCATAACTCTGCTTTTGGTAGCAGTCGCAGACCCTCTCCGGAGACAATAAATTGGCCCCTCTCTGCTGAAAGCGCATGGATTTTAATGCACCTTCTCGCTGAGGAAGCTGCCAATAGAAAAACCTCCTTTAGAGTCAGATGCTTTAGATTAGCCGAACCCAAAGGTTCAAAAGGGTGCTTGGCGAGTACACTAAGCACCAAAGATAGACTCCAGGCTGGAATGAATACCGGTTGTCTTGGTCGGAGCCCTGTTGGCTAGACATAGGATAACTGATGCCAAAGCTGACTTGTATCCAGCAATTGTGACAGGAGCCAGTCCTCTATAGAACAGCTCACAGAGAAAGTCTGCTATTTGATGAATAGTGGATTGAAAGGTACCAATACCCTTTCCTTCACAGCACTCTGCAAATTTGTTAACCTTGTTGTTATATGACTTGAAGGTTGACCTCCTTCTCGCAGCTGTGATGAAACTCGCAGCTTGTTGAGAAAAGCCTTCCGACGTGGAACGTTGTTTGATAACATCCATGCAGTCAATTTTGAACATCTCTGGCCACTCGTGTAGGAAGCGGCGCTTGGCCTGGGAGATTATGTACGGAATCTCGGACAGCTGCACTGAATTGTCCACCAGCAGATCCAGAAGATCCGTGAACCACGCCCTTCTGGGCCAAAATGGCGCTATTAGCAGGACTAGGCATTGCTCCTCCCTGATCTTCACCAAAACCTTCGGCAGAAGAATGGTGGGTGGATACGCAAAAGCGTGCATCCCTCTCCAGCTTATTGGCAGAGCGTCTGTATCGACGGCATGTAGATCTGGAATCAGCGAGACATAAGTCATGATTTGAGGATTTCCATTTGTGACGAACAAGTCCACGTTTCGTTTGCCCCAATGCTCAAAGATCCTTTGAAGAACTGGAGGGTTGAGAGACCATTCTGTCGGCAGAATCCTCTGTCTGCCAGACAAAGCATCCGCCAGAATGTTCTATCGCCTAGCTGCTTTCAAAACAACTGAGTAATTCCTGCACCATTGAATCAAGTGCCACACCTTCATACACAGTGTGGGTGACTTGGTCCCACCTTTGCGATTTATGTATGATACTACTAGTGAATTGACCGTTTACCGTTTATTGACCGTATCAATATCACCTTGCCCCTGCCTTTTGAAAGAAACTTTTCCAATACCAGTTCCACTGCCATCATTTCCAACAGATTGATATGCAGCTTACTCTCTTGGAGAGTCCATGTGCCTGACACCTGGTGTTCTCCCAGGCAGGGCCCCCACCCCTCCAGCGATGCATCCGTGTGCACGGACAGCTGGTGGCGGGGTAGGTGAAGATAAACTCTTACCAGGAGATTCTGACGCTTCTTCCACCATACAAGATGCGACATCATTGGCTCCAAAACTGGTACCAGCAGAGACATCAGATACAACTGGATATGTCTTCGCATCAGAGCAGCGTATGGGATTACCTGCTCCATGGATACCATCATGCCCAGTATCTGAAGACACCTCCTCGCCTGAATATGGTTTCCCAATGAAAACTCTCGAGGACGGCTAATAGAAACACCACTCTGGGCTCTGATTGGTAAACCCTACCTTCCTCGAGTTCGAATCGCATCCCCAAATAAGGTGTTGGGTGGGTGTCAACTCGGATTTCTCCCTGTTGACTATCCAGCCTAGATCTGAAAGCAATTTCAGAGTCAAAGCAGTATCCACTCCTAGCCTGGCTGCCGTGTCCGCCTTGATAAGCCAATCGTCTATGTAGGTCCACTCTGGCATATACCCCTGGGATATCCATCCAAGGACCAGACTGTCTGACGTCACACCTCGCCAAGCTTCGACGAAACGTATGATCCCTCCACCCACTATAGATGCATTGCTGCCTAATGCGGGTGTCTGGCTCGCGATCCGCTCCCCACCCCCTCATAATGAGAGAGAGTGAGAACCATTTTGGTCCTGACTTGACTGGTCTAACTGGCACCGCTGTTCCTGTCGCACAGGCGCGGTCCAGGCAGATACGAATGGAGCTACCATACCCTCAGGTACCATCAGCTCCCTTCTTTCCGCCCTTGGTGGACTTACACTTGCCCTTCTCCTTTCCATTCCCACCTCTTGGGCGGTCAGGAGCAACACTGGAGTGGGCAGGAGCCTCCACAACCTTCCTCGCCTTTTTAGCCGCAGGCAGCTGTGAAGGCCCAGCAATAGCAGAAGCAGCTGGCTTGGCTTTCCCCTTGCTCTTATGCGTCTTCTGTTTCTTGGAGGAAGGCTGTCCAGTTAACAGTTTAGCCACAGCCCATAGTGCCTGCGCCTGGCGCACTAGTTCTAGCTGGAGATTATTTGCTAACTGATTCTGCACTATGTTAGCAGTGTCCTCTAAGATGGCCCGCGCTTGGCCACCAACATGCTAGGACCATTCAGGGGCATTCCAAGCAAACGCTCCCTGACACCCAAAGCCGGACGCATATGGTCAAGGACCATCTGCCACCTGGACTTCGTAACTTCGCTTGCACCCTGGCCAAAGCGTCCATCGACCGCACCAGGCCGCTGGTTATGCAAGACAGTGCCACAGGTGGCACACGGTGGCCTGCCCCATCTTCAGCCCACACCGCCTGAAGCAAGTGATAAGAGTGATTGACAGCATTCATTGCTGCCGTCACTCCCTCATCACACAGGGACAGGACTTCCTCAACGTGTGCTTGGAATCTGTCCACATGCGCCTAAGTGGGGTCACCCGCTCCAGCACTCTGAACGCCAAGAACCCAACGGTCATCCTCAGTGACCATTGGAACCACACAATAGTGCTCGCACTCCCCTCTGGGAACACAGCACCTTGCCCGCATCTCCCTAGAGGCCGCAGGGAGCTGGCTCTTGGTCAAGAGTTGCTTGTTATAAATAGCATCGAGCAATTCCTTGAACGGTGGATCCAGCCCAATGGACTGGATCCGAGCCGCGGGCAAGACCCCCCATCCGAA
Source organism: Chaetoderma sp. LZ-2023a (assembly GCA_034401795.1). Taxonomy (NCBI): domain Eukaryota; kingdom Metazoa; phylum Mollusca; class Caudofoveata; order Chaetodermatida; family Chaetodermatidae; genus Chaetoderma; species Chaetoderma sp. LZ-2023a. The sequence continues at coordinate 55,118,455 of CM067374.1, read as the reverse complement.
TTGACGCAACTGATGGACAGGGCATGTCTCTGAAAAGACACCCCCCCCCCCGTGAATACATCACCCATTGATGTATTCACGGGTCTACCAGCAGCGGCCTCCCGGCTAGGATCCACAGCTGGTAAGCCAGCAACACCAGTACCGCACAGTTCCACCAACACCGCATGAAACAAACTGTTCCATGGAGTAGGCCCGCACGATTTTCCGTGCGGGCCCGTAGCAGTTATGGAACCAGGGCCATACACGGGCGCCAACGGCACCCCATGTGTGGCCACTGGACCAGGCAAGATAGGCGTGTACCTCGCATGGCCAGCAACACCCATCACCATGTCGGTTGGTGGCAAACTAACCAGCACTGGACGGGTGCCCGGTACTGGTGTGGCCTCAAACACGGGTGGAGCGGCTGCCATGGCTTGCGCCAAGCCAGACAGATGGAGGGAGGTTCCATCCAGGACGGAATCGAACTCCGTACTCTCCACCCGCAGTATCTCAGGCCGCAACAACCTCTCCTCTTCGGCCTCCTCATCCTCAGATCCCGAAGACTCTTCTCCGGATAAGGAAACACTGGAGCCGTCCTAGCAAACGGCTCACATGCCCGACGGACTAGCCACTGCTACTGGACCACCCTGAGGTGGCCACAGAGAAGCACTATCCACCAGGCTGGAGCCTGGCGGGACCGCCAGGAGCTCGGTAGCCAGTCCAGATCCTTGTCCAAGGACAGGGTCCATACCGGGCACGGAGAGAGATTGCCCTAGTCATCGGTATCAGAGACAACACCAGCGTGGGTAGGACGCTATGCAAGAAGCCTTGCATAGCGGGCCCAAAACCACGCCAGAGGTGCCATCTCCGAAGCCTCCGACTGCATATGAGGTGTGCCCCCAGGAGCCGAAACGGATGCACCCCGATTTGATTTCAGACCGCCTGACCCCGCATCAGACCCAGCCAAGTCCTTCTGTCCAAGGAACTTAACTAGCAACTCAACCGGCCACACTGCACATACATCTATTGTCAACGTTACACCTGGAGCATCTAAAACTGACAAGGTCCTTATAGGAAACCGTAACAAATTTGTGGCATTCAGAGCAAGATGGCGAGGTAGGCTAGACCTAAAAAATAGGCACAAAACCTAAAGTAAGCAAGCGGAATGAAACAGGAATGGAAGGCAGACAAATAATTTTCAAATATTGTTACCATAAATTAAATGTTAACCCTCCAGCACCCCACACCGGTAACGTTACAATCAAGATCGCGTAAGCTGGCGACAAGAACGATAGCGGGACATTAATACACCCATAAATTGATCCTGACGGATGTATCACACGGAACCAGGAACCATATCGAATTGCATTCGCGGTATATTTAAGAATTAATTTCAAAATTATACTACTCAAACGAAGGCCAAAGCCATACGTGAAGGAAACAATAAAATGCATAAACAAACTGCTGTAGAACACGGTAAAACTGCAGAACATACATCTTTAATCAAGAATTTTGAAACCATCGATCAATGCAAACAGATCGTGATTACCACGCAAAACTTGACATAATTCTAAAGTTTTCTGGTACAAAAACCACGCAGCACCAAGAATAAGATGCGCGAATTAATGAAATATTTCCTTCACCATAAAAAATCTGAGAAACAACACGGGTGTAACGTCACCAGCTCGGATAATACGGAGAACGACGTCAGCCGATTTTAGTGTTATAAAACCGTATAGCCAACACCCAATTACATATTACTGCCCGATCGCCGTTGGAATTAAAGGAGGCAATCTTATCCGGCATATTTCGTTGTAACCACACGTCCCAGATTCGGGGCTCAGAAATTGGGATATGCAACACAGACGAAATTTCAGAGACTTAAGTCTCCATATATACTAAAGAATTACATGAAAGAATACGACCTGAGATTCAGTAGTTCCTTCCATGGTAATCCAATAATTCCATGCGCGAAAACTAGCTTAATTAGGCACAAGAAAACTGAGAATCTCTTAAGATCTTTTCTATATGCAAAAAGCATGTATTGCTCTTGTTGCTATGCAAACAAGAATGAGTCTCACTGGCAGACGGGTACCCGGTTGTTGGGAGCCGGTAAAGCTTCCTAAATCTAGATACCTAGAGCCAGCTAGCCAGCTTGCTATATTATCAAAGAGTAATATAATGGTAAGTATTGATCGAAGGAGAAATAATGTTCCCCCCCCCCCCATGTAAGTTATGCACTGTCCATTCCCTGAGCTGGGGATGGAGATTTGATATGTCTGGGTGGAAACCTCTATATTTGGGGCACCCTAGCATATTAATGGGTTGTGAAAGTACATATATGTTTCGATTATATATAGGTATATATTTATGTGTATATATGTATGTATACAGGTATATATTTATGTAAATAAAGAAATATATTTACGGAGTCAAGGGCCCTACCTATTCGATCGATCCCAACTCAGGATAATGTTGGATAGAGCTTAGCTAACACTATTATTTAATTGTACATACATGGGTACGCACATGTGTGCATAAGGGCATGCGGGTGTGCGTAAGTCACTTGTAGTATGGCGTCACATTCAAATAAATTCATAAAATGACGTGTCTAGCGCCTTCATGAACAATGAACAAGTCCCCGCCAAATGCAGGAATAGTTCCTTATATCTTAAGGTCGTGTTCACGCTGGAGCCAATCCGGAATAACACCATACATCAGTAAGACGTTATTCCTGATTGATTATCCACTAAGAACACGGCCTAAGCTGCCATACGCAACAACAGCAGTCCGGACAAATTAGTTTCAAAATATTGAACAGCTTAATCGTAAAATCGCCTTGAAGAAAGAATGCGTTTGAGGTAGATTGTTTGTCTACATGTCTGTCCGTTGTGTATGTGTGCGTACGTCCATGCTCGCGTAATTGTGTGCGTAAGTGTCTGCATGTAAGTCCGTAGATGTGTGCGTTAATGTGTGTCAATATGAGTGTAGGTGCGCAAGTTATAAGTAGGCAATCATAATATAAAATATAATAATGCTATTCTTCTTCTTATTATTAATCTTGCAGCAATTTTTGTATTTTGTATTTTTCGACATTTGTACAAACATTCAGTGTATGTTATATATTATTGTGCATAGTGTATATATGTTTGAGGGCCTCGTTAACATCAGGCAACTGACGATTTACCCCCGCAAAATAAAGAATATTATTATTATTATTATTATTATTATTATTATTATTATTATTATTATTATTATTATTATTATTGTTATTATTATTATTATTATTATTATTATTATTATTATTATTATTATTATTATTATTATTATTCCCATACTTCGGAGGGGGGGGGGGGACATTATTTCAAGGGCGTTAAATTGCCTATGAAATATTGTCCCCCTAATGGAAGTTATACAGTGGGAAGGTATATGTTCATTCCCAGAGCTAGGGGGTGGCGATTTGATATGTCTGGGTGTGAACATCTATATTTTGGCCACGCTACCATATTAATGGGTTGTGAAAGTACATATATTTTTCCATTCCCATTCTTTGGAGGGGGGAAATTATTTCATGGGCGTTAAATTGGCCATAAAATATTGTCCCCACAATGTAAGTTATGTACTGTCCATTCCCAGAGCTAGGGGTGGAGATTTGAAATGTCTGGGTGTAAACCTCTATATTTTGGCCACCCTACCATATTAATGGGTTGTGAAAGTACATATGTTTCCAATCCCATACTTTGGAGGTGGGGGGGGGGGAGGGGATATTATTTCATGGGCGTTAAATTATCTATGAAATATTGTTCCCCCTAATGGAGGTTATGTACTGATCATATGTTCATTCCCAGTGCTAGAGGGTGGAGATATGTTATGTCTGGGTGTAAACCTCTATATTTTGGCCACTCTACCATATTAATGGCCAATTTATCACACATGAAAAAATGCCCCTCCCCCAGAGCATGGAATGAAAAGATATATGTACTTTGATAACCCATTAATATGGTAGGTGGCCAATATATAAAGGTTTACACCCAGACATATCAAATCGCCACCCCTAGCTCTGGGAATGGACATATACCTGCCCAGTTCATAATTTCCATTGGGGGGAGGGGCGCAATATGTAATGGCCAATTTAACGCTCATGAAATAATGGCCCCCCCCAAGGTATGGGAATGGAAAAGCATAGGTACTTTCAAAACCCATTAATATGGCAGCGTGGTCAAAATATAAAGGTTCACACCCAGACATATCAAATCTCCACCCATAGCTCTGGGAATGGACGGTACATAACTTACATTGGGGGGGGGGGCAATATTTCATGGCCAGTTTATCACACATGAGATAATGTCCCCCCTCCAAACGTATGGGAATGGAAACATACTTTGGAGGGGGGACATTCTCTCATGTGTGATAGATTGTGTACCCCAATGGAAGTTATGTACTGTCCATTCCTAGAGCTAGGGGGTGGAGATTTGATAAGTCTGGGTCTAAGCGTTTATAGTTTGGCCACCCTACCATAATAATGGGTTGTGAAAGAACATATATGATCCGATTCCCATACTTTGGAGGGTGGTGGGCCATTATTTCATGGGCATTAAATTGGCCATGAATTATTGTTCCCACCCTCCCCAATGGAGGTTATGTACTAGGAAGGTATATGTCCATTCCCACAGCTAGGTGGTGGAGACTTGATATGTCTGCCAGTAAACCTCTATATTTTGGCCACTTTGGTGAAAGTGCATATATGTTTCTATTCCCACACTTTGGAGGGGGTGGGCGGGGACATTATTTCATGGCCATGGAAGATTTATGTCCATTCCCAGAGCTAGGGGGGGGGGTTGGATTTGATATGTCTGGGTGTCATTCCAGTGATACATTTTCAAAATAGTCTTCTCTTGGTCTGTGAATGGACACGGATTATACAAAAATTTGGATTTTCTTGACCTCTGAATGATCAACCTGTGCAAAACGATTTCCATTTGCAAGACAATAGAACAATTTTCTTTATAAATTCCATTTGTAAATTTTAAAAAAGGTTGTCTGCTCTTGGCCTTGAAATGGATTGCATTCACAGAACAAAGATTTCATTTTTCTTTTTACAAATCGTGACAATTAAATGGTTAATTAACATAATATAAATAGAATTTTGAGCGCTTTGAGGCGCTGTTGACACAAGCGAGGTTAACATATGGTGATTTCAATCCAGATTAATTAATATGATTTATTAAGTTGTGAAATTGAATTAGAGACACGCGTCCCTAATTCAAATTCACAACAGAAAAATTACATTAATTTATACGGAATGATATCATCATATGCTAAGAATTATTTCGTTTCATTAGGCCTATATCTAGGCACTCAATATAAGCATCTAAAATTACACAATTTTACACAATTATATTTTCAGGCATTCTGGGGTGAATATGCACCTTTAATCGGCAGGAAGTTTCAAGTAAATTTGAATTTTTGTAGGATAAGAGAAGACATTTTAAAATAAATGTACCACGTGTGTCCCCAATGGACGACTGCAGGTGTTGTTTTTACCAGCTGGACTATTAAAGGGACAGTGGTCAGGACAATCAAAAACATTTGTTTAGTCGGTGTCCAAGTGTTCGAGAGAAGGCGTCTTTTAATTTAACACAGGAATGACTATTATTTCTTCCTAAAAATGTCTCCGCTTTCCCTGCAAATGGGCATTCCTCAAGACAACAACACCGGATGGTTTTTGACCGGCCTGTACAATAAAGGGTTCAGTAGAACCCGGAAGAACTAAGGGATATGTTTGTATAAAGCCTGAAAATGGAATTGTCCTTCGATCCCTTGGTGAAACGTCCACAATTTAAACCCTGGCTTGAAGCACCGAACAAAATGTAAAGAGAAGTGACATCGGATTCAACATTAATGATGCGGCAAAATGAGAAGTTGAACGATAAAAAGAAACCGAAAATAATCTGTGACAACAAACAAATACATAGCCATAAGAAAGGCATGTTGACCCCCCCCCCCCCCCCGAGCCCGAGACACCCCCCCCCGAGACCCCATCCTGTAGAATGACTGAGATAGGTTAACCCTTTAACCCTCCAATTTGCTTTTTTTTTAATTCAATTTTTTCATAGAAAATGTCCATTTGCAAGTAAAGAGAAGAATATCTTACCACTGGAATAAATTTAAAAAAATAGTCTTCTCTTGGTCTGCAAATGAGCATTTCGCAAGACCACTGCAGAAGCAGCCGTTTGGGCTGATATGAGTGTTAAAGGGTTAATAGATATACGAATCTGTAGATAAAAAGGTTAGTGCTGGCCATACAGGAGATATTATAAATTAGACAGCGAAGTTATATGACAGAAGAGACCGTTTCAACTACTCTGTATAGGATTCCGCAACACAGTTAACGACAGCACAAGAACAATGCCAGACAGATTATATACAGCATCAAGTATAGGAAAAGTCTGAGCCAGGGACATACGGTACTAGACTTCCAGAAAAGAGCACCCATCAATACTCCAGGGCCGAGAATCTATCCCTTAGAAGCTTAGGGAATGGAGACATCTGATCTGTCACTCAAGTATCTGACGTCATAAGCAACACGTGTAGGGGCCTACATGACTTGCTAGCTGACGTCACAAACAAAATGACGTGGGCCCGTCACGAATGTGTTAGGTAATAGTCCGTCATGAATGTGTCTGAATTGTATTTCTTTGATGATTTTACAATTCACTAAATATTATGTTGAATATTTTGAAACTAATTTGACTGCAATCTGTTTCTGCTCATTGCGCCGCCGTTATGCCGATCCAAAGTGAAGAAAGAATCAAGATATGGTATGGCATATATCGATAGAGGTATTGCGTGTTACGATGTACCTGAAATATTGGTCGGCATACCATCACTGTATCATCACGTGACGTGTGCATGGCATGGAAAAACCATGAATTAAAAAAACCTCTAAAATTACCAGGAGCGTGGGAGAGCAAATGTGTTCGGATTTGCAATTTGTATGGACGATTCCTACATTTAAAGGAATGAATGGATTCAAAGTATAGCGAGTGACAATGATCAGCATAGTTAAAAATAGATAACATTACCCATGCATATACATTCTATTGTAAGTGTTATCTGAGGAAACAGAAATACAATTCTAGGCCCTATATGTGTAAGACCATTCTCTCTCTTTTAAAAAGAACTCCTTATCGTCATTGTTATTATCTATTATAACCAATTTTATTTTTACTTAGTTTTTCTTTTACTGGGATGCTGCTGAGATCTGAGGTTCTTCTTAAAGTTCTCATCTATTCTTAAAAGATACATATCCTAGCTAAATCTAGGACTATTTGTTACTTTATGGACACTTTAACTAACTTGGAGTGTAGCCGCCATTTTAGATAGATATTTGCGGGCGCCATTATTTCAGAATCTATTCTCTTCGCCGGTGAGCAATTGTTCGTATAAAACCATTCTCGTAATGCTAATGCTGGTCATTCTTTTGCTGGCTTTCAAGGTGAGCGCAGAATAAACATAGCGTAGTACAATACTAGTTCTATATTTCCTCTGGTGCAAATAAAAACAAATATGTCTATAACAAGTTACTGAATGCTGTTGCTGCCTATAGTAGCAACAGCTTTCCGTCAAATTGTTGTCAAAATAACCAACTGATAATACAATTGTCACTAGGCAATGTTTTGATAGCAATTTGGCTGAAAATCGTTGATGAAACAACTTTCAATCAAATTGTTCTCAAAATAATCAGCAGGGCAGTCAATGTTGCAAGACCTGCTGAAGATATTTCGCGCAACTTTATTTACAATCATTTCTTACTCATGCAGCAGCAGCGTTGTCAACTTTTTATCAGAATAATCAGCGAGCTTTCTATTTTGTTACCTAACAAATGCCTACACAATAAGTTAGGCCTATATGGTATACGGAATCAAGACGCAGTCTCAGATGTGCTCGAAAATTTTGTTCATTTCATTGTCAATCAGGAGGTAAGCTTATTATTCTATTCAAGGTAGGCATGTCAGAGGCGATCGTGCATGTGCTGGTGGACTGCTTGATCTTTGTGAACATATTTCACTCTGAAATCGGCCTCTATATGCCTAACTAATTGTGTATGCACTTGCTCGCAAACAAAACAGGAAGTCCGCAGATTATTCTGAGTATGGCAGCCTAGTTGTACCATCATGTTTCTACGTTCTATTGTTTTTGCTGGTGCTTAACTTTTGCACAGGTGTATATAATAACTGATTGATAAAAAATGTCAGATTGGTATTCTTAGAAATGGGTTATTGCTGTACATAAGGTAGTCATTTTTAAAACTAAAATACAGAACAACCTTATTTTCAACAATAGACAATTATATCCATTCATATCGCGACAGAGACGATTTTGGGTATTCACCACCGGAGTGACTTGCTCGATAACCGAACCAGTCATTGCTGTGTTAAATCTACAAAACAGCCTCTCATCGTGTTACTCTATAATTTTTCTACAATTAGGTTTCTTGTTATTGTTTCTTGGATAGCCACAGTGTGGGGAAACAAACTGGTTGTTAAGGCAGGTGGTTGTTTGCCTTATGTGATTTTGGCGTCGACTAAAATGTAATATCTATCTAAAATGGCGGCTACGGTTCTAGTTTGTTAAAGTGCCCATAAATTAACAAATAGTCATAAATTTAGCTGGGATATGTATCTTTCAAGAATAGATGAGAACTTTAAATACAATAACCTGCTGGAACCCAAAAGCGCTTAAGAAATTTATTTTGTAATGCGATCTATTTTTCATTTACGATTTCCTAAAACCTCAACCTTTCTATAATTTCATCTTAGGCTATATGTTGGAAGCTATGACAAACAGACCTGTATAAGCATGCAGGCCAGAAGCTTATTCTGTCCGTAATCATTTAATCTAGAATATTTCTCTGGGAAGTCGGCAATTTTCTATTTCTGCTTCCTTATCTAAAATCTATGCTCGTTAGGGGCCTGGGATTTAAAAATCGCGATTGATTACGTGGCCTGGATGATTGAAATGTGCGGAATACGCTCGTGTTTGACATATTATCTTTTCAGTGTCGCATGGCATGATTGAATTTGATGCTTGTCTTTTTGTATGAAGTCTAGTGAAAGAATTCCAAATCTATCCATCCCGCCCGTTTAGTGGACCTTGATATTTCACGTCATGACTTCAATACAATTGATGGATCCGATCTGTCACTCAAGTGACAGAAATTCATAATCAAACTTCATAATCGATAATGACGTCACAATCAAAATGGCTAATGAATGACATATCTACCTCTGTCGTGAACATTGACAAGTGCGTCCAGTGTACGAATTCTATTTCTTTGATGGATTTACTATTTAATAAACATACTGTTGAATATTTTGAAATTAATTTGACTGGACGCTGTTGCTGCCATAGGCAGCAAAAACGTCCAGTCAAATTAGTTTCAAAATATTCAACAGTTTACCTGTACCTTGAAAATAGTATTCTGAGATTTCGGCGTTCAAAGTATTTTAATCGAGCACAACACACGCAAATATGTGTACAGCTTAGTTAGTAATGGGCGAGGCGTGGCTTGCAATGATCTCTTAATTCTCAAAGGAAATTAATCAACCACCCAGACTTGGCCAAGATCCATTCAGTAGAACTTTATGTCATCGTGACGGACATACTTTTCCAGGTTCGATGACCTCAACCTTTGATCATTTGCGCTCAACATCAAATCAATGGACCTTTCCAAGTTTATCCATCCATCATATGACGCCGTAATGAACTACGTGACGTGTAGGATGACGTCATAATCATGATGTGATGATTGATTCGAAATAGTCTGTCGTTAGCGCTTAATAGTCCGACACGTTGTACGAATTGAATTGTATGTCTTTACCATTTAATACACATTCTGTTGAATATTTTGAGACTAATTTGACTGGACGCTGTTGCTGCCATATAGGCAGCAACAGCGTCCAGTCATATTAGTTCCAAAATATTTAACAGTTTACCTGTACAGTTTGATGGAAATTGATAGTCATGGAGTTCAGGGATCGATCGATCCTAACACGAATGAGATGTAGGTGGCGCTTAGCTAGAGATGGGCGGGGCATAGCTAAAACTGAAAAGGTCTATTATGCGGAACCATACACCCGCCCATCTAAGTTTGGTGAATAAGAACGTGAGTATCTTGCGCGGACATACATGACGAGATTAATTGTCCTTATTCGCGAGAAATATGTTTTAAAGGTGCATATTCACAGCAGAATTGTTCAAAATAAAATTGTTAAAAGTAGGTCTATATACTTTTACAGGCTGAAATTGTGTGCCTAGATGTAACGAAACGAAATAAATCTTTGCATATGACGATTTCATTACGTATAAACTAATATAACTTTTTAAGTTGTCAAGTTGAATTAGAGGCACGAGCTCACGACTAAACCTACGAAATGTATTTATATGGAATGAAATCATCATATGTTAAGATTTGTTTCGTTTCATTGCATTGAGGGACACAATTATTTAAGCCTCTAAAAGTATATAATTTCAACAATTTAATTTTCCAGCATTTTGGTGTGAATATGCACATTTAATTTACAACAGAATTTTCCACATTTCCTAAGTTGCTCCCTTTTCGGGTCTCGTTTGGTGTCACTAAGCTTATTGGCAGTTGGTTGGCTGTTTATCTGATTATATAGTTTGTTTGCAAACTTATCCAATGTTTCCGGTTTTGTTTCATCATGTGACTGCAGAGTATCACGGTTTTCAGAAAATGAAATAAGGTTGAACATGCCGAGATTAGAGCCCTTCTTGTCGCTAAGTTTCCTTTGTAATATAATAAAAATAATAATAATAATAATAATAATAATAATAATAATAATAATAATAATAATAATAATTTGTTATTAGTTTTCGTGTTCTCTTGCAGAGAATTCCCGCTTGGCACTAACTTGGTACTAACATTGTGTTTCCAGGTTGATATTTAACCATCACAATGACCCATCAATAGAGATAAGATTTGCTATGGCAGACACATTCTACACAGTAACACTTGCCCAGCGTTTTACTCGGTTAAGAATCCGCACGCAGACTTGAAGTTGCTTTAGCCACTTCAACTTCATCTAATTTTACTTGTCATTTCATTCGAAAGCATGTGGTGAGTGAAAGGCTGTTTTTGTGGGAAGACAGTGGGAATCCTTTGGTTTGAAGTAAACCTTTAAGTAACTTAACGTATTGAATTCAGGACATTTGTAGACCACTATAGGCCTATCTCTAAGAAGTCAACTGAGCTATATCTAAGTGTGGTATTTGCAGGGAATCGTTGTAGACCTCTGTATGGTTAAAACGCGTAGATTCCTTCAGTACCAATAAATCTCCTTTCCTTTCATTTCATCTCATTATGAAATCCTCTCTAATGTGTGTCTACCAATTCTGCCATGTAAACATCCGCAGAACTATGGCTAAACATTTGAGCCGGGCACAATCATTAAGCTGTCGGTATCTCTACTAAATTAAGCTCAAATTCGTTGCTTTTTTATATTAAGCTGTAATAGAACTAATATTTCCTCATCAGGTTACTGTACATCTGGATATTTCATAAATGATATTAGGACCGAGTTGATAGGCGCCCTGAATATCATTTTTGTTTGCGCACTTTGAATTCGCGGCTAGAGTTACCAGGCATCTGGCGGAATATTATTCTGGGTCGGCCTGGAGAGGAAACCCTCGGTATTTCTTTTAGGAATCTAGTAAGCTTGTTAGCAATGGGTTGTAGATGATAATAAATATTCTCATTGATTCTGTGTGTTTCAAAGCCACAATCTGAAATTATTGGTCTGTCTGGCTGTGTCATGATGATATCATTTTACCGATTTGTGAATTTTACGGACTAAGTAGTAGTCGTAGTAGTAGTAGTAGTAGTAGTAGTAGTAGTAGTAGTAGTAGTAGTAGTAGTAGTAGTAGTAGTAGTAGTAGTAGCAGCAGTAGCAGCAGCAGCAGCAGTAGCAGCAGCAGCAGCAGTAGCAGCAGCAGTAGCAGCAGCAGTAACAGCAGCAGCAGTAGCAGCAGCAGCAGCAGCAGCAGCAGCAGCAGCAGCAGCAGCAGCAGCAGCAGCAGCAGCAGCAGCAGCAGCAGCAGCAGCAGCAGCAGCAGCAGCAGCAGCAGCAGCAGCAGCAGCAGCAGCAGCAGCAGCAGCAGCAGCAGCAGCAGCAGCAGCAGCAGCAGCAGCAGCAGCAGCAGCAGCAGCAGCAGCAGCAGCAGCAGCAGCAGCAGCAGCAGCAGCAGCAGCAGCAGCAGCAGCAGCAGCAGCAGCAGCAGCAGCAGCAGCAGCAGCAGCAGCAGCAGCAGCAGCAGCAGCAGCAGCAGCAGCAGCAGCAGCAGCAGCAGCAGCAGCAGCAGCAGCAGCAGCAGCAGCAGCAGCAGCAGCAGCAGCAGCAGCAGCAGCAGCAGCAGCAGCAGCAGCAGCAGCAGCAGCAGCAGCAGCAGCAGCAGCAGCAGCAGCAGCAGCAGCAGCAGCAGCAGCAGCAGCAGCAGCAGCAGCAGCAGCAGCAGCAGCAGCAGCAGCAGCAGCAGCAGCAGCAGCAGCAGCAGCAGCAGCAGCAGCAGCAGCAGCAGCAGCAGCAGCAGCAGCAGCAGCAGCAGCAGCAGCAGCAGCAGCAGCAGCAGCAGCAGCAGCAGCAGCAGCAGCAGCAGCAGCAGCAGCAGCAGCAGCAGCAGCAGCAGCAGCAGCAGCAGCAGCAGCAGCAGCAGCAGCAGCAGCAGCAGCAGCAGCAGCAGCAGCAGCAGCAGCAGCAGCAGCAGCAGCAGCAGCAGCAGCAGCAGCAGCAGCAGCAGCAGCAGCAGCAGCAGCAGCAGCAGCAGCAGCAGCAGCAGCAGCAGCAGCAGCAGCAGCAGCAGCAGCAGCAGCAGCAGCAGCAGCAGCAGCAGCAGCAGCAGCAGCAGCAGCAGCAGCAGCAGCAGCAGCAGCAGCAGCAGCAGCAGCAGCAGCAGCAGCAGCAGCAGCAGCAGCAGCAGCAGCAGCAGCAGCAGCAGCAGCAGCAGCAGCAGCAGCAGCAGCAGCAGCAGCAGCAGCAGCAGCAGCAGCAGCAGCAGCAGCAGCAGCAGCAGCAGCAGCAGCAGCAGCAGCAGCAGCAGCAGCAGCAGCAGCAGCAGCAGCAGCAGCAGCAGCAGCAGCAGCAGCAGCAGCAGCAGCAGCAGCAGCAGCAGCAGCAGCAGCAGCAGCAGCAGCAGCAGCAGCAGCAGCAGCAGCAGCAGCAGCAGCAGCAGCAGCAGCAGCAGCAGCAGCAGCAGCAGCAGCAGCAGCAGCAGCAGCAGCAGCAGCAGCAGCAGCAGCAGCAGCAGCAGCAGCAGCAGCAGCAGCAGCAGCAGCAGCAGCAGCAGCAGCAGCAGCAGCAGCAGCAGCAGCAGCAGCAGCAGCAGCAGCAGCAGCAGCAGCAGCAGCAGCAGCAGCAGCAGCAGCAGCAGCAGCAGCAGCAGCAGCAGCAGCAGCAGCAGCAGCAGCAGCAGCAGCAGCAGCAGCAGCAGCAGCAGCAGCAGCAGCAGCAGCAGCAGCAGCAGCAGCAGCAGCAGCAGCAGCAGCAGCAGCAGCAGCAGCAGCAGCAGCAGCAGCAGCAGCAGCAGCAGCAGCAGCAGCAGCAGCAGCAGCAGCAGCGTTGTATAATTTTAAGAATAATTTCGACATTGAATCCAGCTTCATCACCTGCCGTACCCCATCACAAATTTCTTACACTAGTGCCGTTGACGCGAGTTACAATCAATCATGTAATTCTCCGACACTGACAAGCTTATATGTATTTTTGATTTTATCGCGTGCAAATAACTCCCACACGAACTGACGGTTTGATTTCGAGATTAACAAGTTTGAGAGTATAGAGCAGTAAATGAGGGTGGAGCAGGCCTATACATACAATGGATATTCCCTTTATTACATAAATAACCCGCCTTGTGTTAACTTAACTCTTTAACGGCCAAGACCGCCGAAAGTGGACTACGTAGGGGTCTTGAGGAATGCCAATTTTCCACCCAAAAGACTCTTATTTTTGAAAATTTACCACTGGAATGACTGGCTCAGTAACCGAGCCAGTCACTCCAGTGGTAAAATTTCAAAAATAAGAGTCACCCGGCAAAGAGACACGAGCTAAAGAAAAGCTGAATTTTCTTTACCATTTTCATGCTCAAGCAGCCAAAACACAGCACTTGTAGTGGTCTTGAGTAATGTCAATTTACACGGCAACAGAAAGGTATTTTTGTAAATTTTATTGTAAAAATTTGTATTTTCCTGAAAAATCTTGACCATTTAAGGGTTAATTGATATAAGTAGAATTGTGAGCGCTTTGAGATGCTGTTGACACACGAGGGGCTAAGCGGTTAAACCTGTCTAAAGTGGACATTGTAGTAACTTACTACAGGTCATTAGCTGTGGTAAGTAGCTTTAGGGGTCAGATGATGGTGGTTCCTTAAGAGAGATGGTCTTATAAACACAAATATTAACCATTAAATGGTAAAACTGGCCAAAGCCGGCAACTTCAGTGGTCTTGAAGAGTATCAATTTACACATCAAGAGAAGACTATTTTTTGACAATTGACCACTGTAATGACTGCCTCGATAATCGAGCCAGTCATTCCAGTGATACAATTTCAAAAGTAGTCACCACTTGGGCCGTAAATGGACACTGACTAAGCAGCAATTTCAATCTTCCTGACAAGTCCTGACCATTAAAGGGTTAGAGACGTCATTCTCCGGCCCACCAGCAGGTATTTGTGATATACCGGTTTAAATGTAGCAGGTTTATTGTTTGTTGGGTTTTTATGCATCTCTACATTTACCTGTCTGTATTAGGCGGGGTGCAGGGCGGGGTGTTGTTAGATAATATTTTGAGGACGTAAACAACCACTCGACACACCGATCTATTTATTTATCTATTTATATCTGACATCCGAGTATCTAAATTTAAACCAAACATACACAATAGCTGTTAAATATTTTGAAACTAATTTGACTGGACTAAGAGAGGCGCTGCTTTTGGCGAGCAACGGCTTCCAAACATAAATTTCAAATATTAAACCAGATATTGTAGCGTAATAAATAACTTGCCACGTGCCATATACCTAGCTGCTCTTCTATTGAAAGTGTTAAATATAATTATCTTTTTACTGTCTATTTTTGAAAGGCACGAGGTGTGTCAGAAAGCTTTCATCGCAACATAGAACCCAAACGAATAGATTGCTTTGATTTACTTATTTCTCTACAGGGTTCTGTCTATATGCCAATACACTTGGGCCAACGTGTTTGGAGGCCTTCGATGCCCTTCGAAAAATTCGTCTTTGGTCTCAAACCGTCTCCATACAGCAACAACAGCCTCGTTTCCATCCTCACATGTCTTACCACGGAGGAAACGTTTCGAATTACTGAATGGAATGTAGTCACTGGGCCAGCTCTGGAGAATACAGTGCAGTGATGAGGCAAGAATTCATATCCATATTCTTGTACACCGCTCACTGCAGCATTGGCGATGTGGACTCGTGCATTGTGCTGTTTTGAAACTAATTTGATTCTCCGCTGTTGGTGCCTATGGCAGCAACAGCGCCCAGCCAAATTTGTTTCAAAGTATTCAACAGAATGTTTCTTAAATAGTAAAGACATACAATTCGTTCAGCTTGACGGACTATTAAGCGCTTATGACGGACATAATCACGTCATTAATGACAAAATCGATTATGATGTCGTCCTATGACGTAGTTGATTATGACGTCATATCATTGACTGAGACTTGATTCCTCAATTGCTGAACGACGACACAGCACTGCTGAACAGTTTGTTATAACATTGGTGTTACACAAAATTTCTTGAGCTGCTAGGGAAGTGGTTTCCCATGGGATGAGGACGCCAGTTGCCAAGGATAGGCTGTTTCTCCACGCCAGGTGTTTTTTTTGCTTGGGTACCCATTTATTTGATTCACAGAGATAAGTCATATATACAGTGCAATTCGCAATAAGTGGGAAGGTACATACAACCGATAACCTGACGATTAGTTGACACCACTTGGCATCAGCACAGACGAAATCATAATTGATAAAGTAACAAGAGAAAATGTGAGGTGTTCATCTGGACTAACATATGTACAAGAAAGCAACGACTACTACGTCAATCGTTGATGATTTGAAACTGATCCCTATCCATGTTTGCAGTGGTTCTCGGGATGCTTATATATCGATTTTACGACCAGTCATCAGAGATGCGCTCGTGGAGATGGCACCCTTTGCGGTGCAGTACTTCTAAGCTACTTACCACAGCTATGCTTCTTCTGCAGCGCATACCGACAATATAATAATAATAATAATAATAATAATAATAATAATAATAATAATAATAATAATAATAATAATAATAATAATAATAATAATAATAATAATAATAATAATAATAATAATAATAATAATAATAATCTTACTTCCCCAGTTTAGATCTGTCTTCGCTTGGGTTCCATTTGTATGTAGACACGATGATGTTAACTTCTGTTCTCTGTATAGCCAGACGCAGAAATGTGGTTACATCTACCGCCGTCCATTGTATTTGGACTCGCCATGACCAAGGATGTAGCTTCTACTCCTATATCTTTTTCTGTCTCCGCCCTTACTTCTTATACATGCCTTCAAGATTCTATGGACCTTTCCAGTTTATCCATCAATCATATGACGTCATAATCAACTACATGACGTGTAGGACGACGTCATAATCAATGGCGTCATGAATGAGGTAACTAACGAACGCTTAATTGATTAATAAACATACTGTTGAATATTTTAAAACTAATTTGACTTGGCGCTGTTGCTGCAATAGGCAGCAACAGCACCCGGTTAAATTAGTTTCAGAATATTCAACACCTTACCTGTATAGTTTTCTAGAAATTGAGATTCAGAGAGTGCGTGGATGGATTGCTCAATTCCAACACGGGCGAAGTGTAGGTGGAGCTTAGCTAAAGATGGGCGGGGAACAGCTAAACCTGGATTCCTCTATTGCTGATATGTCAATAAGGAGAGGTTAATTGTAATTAGGTGCTGGTTAATAATTTGTTTGATTGGGCTTTTACGAGTCAATGCAATGCCTGGTAATGAGTCGCCTCTAACCTCGGGTGGCTTCCATCAACAATGCCTATTGAACGATGGTTTGCCTTGTGCATAATGCGAACACATCGACGGACGGCGATTGGTGAAGGACGGACAGGAAGCCATCATTGGTTCTAACAATCACCGCCTGCAGTTTTTATTCAATCAGTAGCCAGTAAAAGAATATTTTATCACGTGTATGTAATTGTTTTTAGTTAATTTCAGGACATGGTTTATATAACAATCCACAGTTTCTGCCAAATTTCGATATTACAAGGTGAGAAATTAAATAAAATATTTGTTTGAATAATATGCCGTGTCTCTAGCTGATATGCTATTCTATAAAATAAATGTGCACGCGTTGCAAAATTATTTGTCTTGGACACCAGGTTTTGCAGGTTTTCTGAAACTAACCCATCCATGTGTCTAAACGCCATTCTTAGCATTATTCCGGTAGTCGTACTTTGCGAGTTGTGAGTACACGTTGATTTCATTGAGATGTTACACATTTTTGCGTGAGAAAATGCGTAAAAATAGAATAACTTTGCGTCCAAGTGAAGCATCACATTTACCTATAGAAATACAGGCGGTCTCCTCTGAGAGCATCAGGATTTCAAATTCTTCTCGGGGTGGGGGTGTTGGTGGTGGGCTGGGGTGGTGGGGGGGGGGGGGGCTGCCAAACCCTAGGACTACACTCTCTTGCTCCTAACTCCCCCTCACACTTTCTCTAAAAAAATTCATTCGGACGCCCATAACCCCGCCCCGTAAAGGGAAGATGATGTTATTGTGTTCTAGTCTGAAGAAGGGTCTTGCCCTACGATAGGGTTGCACAAGAGAAAAAAAAAAAAAGTGACAAAAACGCGAGGTGTTGGTTCGCAATCTCTGATTGCTCTTGTTTATAACGTCAACAAGTTGTTGATATCTCTTGATAACATCTGTGCATACGCATAAACAGCCACTCGTCTTATCAAAACACACATACCACGTAATCTAAGTGAGATCAAAATAACCGTTATCAGATTCGTAAAACTGCGTCTAATATTCCATGAGGTACCTATGTTAGGAGTCCCTCAATCGTGCTACCGTTTTACACGCAACCATGCTGCTCATTTTGAAACCATTTTGACCATCATTGACCAGTGCCGTAGAGAATGTGTTACTATTGGAAGAGGAGGGGCGTAGAAAGACGGGTGGATTCTGAGTGTTTTCTCCCTCACAAACCATCGTTCTTGGGGCTCTGTCGCAGGACATTTGTGAAAATTAATCTATTTGAGAACCGGTACCTACCTCCCCCGTCTAAAGAGCGTAATATGCATTTTTATCCCCACGTTTTGAAAAAACGTCGGGGATATTGTAATC
>CM067374.1:55055026-55095026 GCA_034401795.1 Chaetoderma sp. LZ-2023a | reverse complement strand
ATCGAGCCAGTCATTCCAGTGATAAAATTTCAAAAGTAGTCATCACTTGGGTCGCAAATGGACACTGACTAAGCAGCAATTTCAATCTTCCTGACAAATCCTGACCATTAAAGGGTTAGAGACGTCATTCTCCGGCCCACCAGCAGGTATTTGTGATATACCGGTTTAAATGTAGCAGGTTTATTGTTTGTTAGGTTTTTATGCATCTCTACATTTACCTGTCTGTATTAGGCGGGGTGCAGGGCGGGGTGTTGTTAGATAATATTTTGAGGACGTAAACAACCACTCGACACACCGATCTATTTATTTATCTATTTATATCTGACATCCGAGTATCTAAATTTAAACCAAACATACACAATAGCTGTTAAATGTTTGACTGGACTAAGAGAGGCGCTGCTTTTGGCGAGCAACGGCTTCCAAACAAAAATTTCAAATATTAAACCAGATATTGTAGCGTAATAAATAACTTGCCACGTGCCATATACCTAGCTGCTCTTCTATTGAAAGTGTTAAATATAATTATCTTTTTACTGTCTATTTCTGAAAGGCACGAGGTGTGTCAGAAAGCTTTCATCACAACATAGAACCCAAACGAATAGATTGCTTTGATTTACTTATTTCTCTACAGGGTTCTGTCTATATGCCAATACACTTGGGCCAACGTGTTTGGAGGCCTTCGATGCCCTTCGAAAAATTCGTCTTTGGTCTCAAACCGTCTCCATACAGCAACAACAGCCTCGTTTCCATCCTCACATGTCTTACCACGGAGGAAACGTTTCGAATTACTGAATGGAATGTAGTCACTGGGCCAGCTCTGGAGAATACAGTGCAGTGATGAGGCAAGAATTCATATCCATATTCTTGTACACCGCTCACTGCAGCATTGGCGATGTGGACTCGTGCATTGTGTTGTTTTGAAACTAATTTGACTCTCCGCTGTTGGTGCCTATGGCAGCAACAGCGCCCAGCCAAATTTGTTTCAAAGTATTCAACAGAATGTTTCTTAAATAGTAAAGACATACAATTCGTTCAGCTTGACGGACTATTAAGCGCTTATGACGGACATAATCACGTCATTAATGACAAAATCGATTATGATGTCGTCCTATGACGTAGTTGATTATGACGTCATATCATTGACTGAGACTTGATTCCTCAATTGCTGAACGACGACACAGCACTGCTGAACAGTTTGTTATAACATTGGTATTACACAAAATTTCTTGAGCTGCTAGGGAAGTGGTTTCCCATGGGATGAGGACGCCAGTTGCCAAGGACAGGCTGTTTCTCCACGCCAGGTGTTTTTTTTGCTTCGGTACCCATTTATTTGATTCACAGAGATAAGTCATATATACAGTGCAATTCGCAATAAGTGGGAAGGTACATACAACCGATAACCTGACGATTAGTTGACACCACTTGGCATCAGCACAGACGAAATCATAATTGATAAAGTAACAAGAGAAAATGTGAGGTGTTCATCTGGACTAACATATGTACAAGAAAGCAACGATCGTTAGAGTAACTACTACGTCAATCGTTGATGATTTGAAACTGATCCCTATCCATGTTTGCAGTGGTTCTCGGGATGCTTATATATCGATTTTACGACCAGTCATCAGAGATGCGCTCGCGGAGATGGCACCCTTTGCGGTGCAGTACTTCTAAGCTACTTACCACAGCTATGCTTCTTCTGCAGCGCATACCGACAATATAATAAAAATAATAATAATAATAATAATAATAATAATAATAATCTTACTTCCCCAGTTTAGATCTGTCTTCGCTTGGGTTCCATTTGTATGTAGACACGATGATGTTAACTTCTGTTCTCTGTATAGCCAGACGCAGAAATGTGGTTACATCTACCGCCGTCCATTGTATTTGGACTCGCCATGACCAAGGATGTAGCTTCTACTCCTATATCTTTTTCCGTCTCCGCCCTTACTTCTTATACATGCCTTCAAGATTCTATGGACCTTTCCAGTTTATCCATCAATCATATGACGTCATAATCAACTACATGACGTGTAGGACGACGTCATAATCAATGGCGTCATGAATGAGGTAACTAACGAACGCTTAATTGATTAATAAACATACTGTTGAATATTTTAAAACTAATTTGACTTGGCGCTGTTGCTGCAATAGGCAGCAACAGCACCCGGTTAAATTAGTTTCAGAATATTCAACATCTTACCTGTATAGTTTTCTAGAAATTGAGATTCAGAGAGTGCGTGGATGGATTGCTCAATTCCAACACGGGCGAAGTGTAGGTGGAGCTTAGCTAAAGATGGGCGGGGAACAGCTAAACCTGGATTCCTTTATTGCTGATATGTCAATAAGGAGAGGTTAATTGTAATTAGGTGCTGGTTAATAATTTGTTTGATTGGGCTTTTACGAGTCAATGCAATGCCTGGTAATGAGTCGCCTCTAACCTCGGGTGGCTTCCATCAACAATGCCTATTGAACGATGGTTTGCCTTGTGCATAATGCGAACACATCGACGGACGGCGATTGGTGAAGGACGGACAGGAAGCCATCATTGGTTCTAACAATCACCGCCTGCAGTTTTTATTCAATCAGTAGCCAGTAAAAGAATATTTTATCACGTGTATGTAATTGTTTTTAGTTAATTTCAGGACATGGTTTATATAACAATCCACAGTTTCTGCCAAATTTCGATATTACAAGGTGAGAAATTAAATAAAATATTTGTTTGAATAATATGCCTTGTCTCTAGCTGATATGCTATTCTATAAAAGCATGAGAAAATGCGTAAAAATAGAATAACTTTGCGTCCAAGTGAAGCATCACATTTACCTATAGAAATACAGGCGGTCTCCTCTGAGAGCATCAGGATTTCAAATTCTTCTCGGGGTGGGGGTGTTGGTGGTGGGCTGGGGTGGTGGGGGGGGGGGCTGCCAAACCCTAGGACTACACTCTCTTGCTCCTAGCTCCCCCTCACACTTTCTCTAAAAAAATTCATTCGGACGCCCATAACCCCGCCCCGTAAAGGGAAGATGATGTTATTATGTTCTAGTCTGAAGAAGGGTCTTGACCTACGATAGGGTTGCACAAGAGAAAAAAAAAAAAAAGTGACAAAAACGCGAGGTGTTGGTTCGCAATCTCTGATTGCTCTTGTTTATAACGTCAACAAGTTGCTGATATCTCTTGATAACATCTGTGCATACGCATAAACAGCCACTCGTCTTACCAAAACACACATACCACGTAATCTAAGTGAGATCAAAATAACCGTTATCAGATTCGTAAAACTGCGTCTAATATTCCATGAGGTACCTATGTTAGGAGTCCCTCAATCGTGCTACCGTTTTACACGCAACCATGCTGCTCATTTTGAAACCATTTTGACCATCATTGACCAGTGCCGTAGAGAATGTGTTACTATTGGAATAGGAGGGGCGTAGAAAGACGGGTGGATTCTGAGTGTTTTCTCCCTCACAAAACATCGTTCTTGGGGCTCTGTCGCAGGACATTTGTGAAAATTAATCTATTTGAGAACCGGTACCTACCTCCCCCGTCTAAAGAGCGTAATATGCATTTTTACCCCCACGTTTTGAAAAAACGTCGGGGATATTGTAATCGCCTCCGTCCGTCTGCCCTTCTGTCGGTCTGTCCGTCCGACCGTCATGCTAACTCCTCCCAAACCATTTGGTGGAATTGAACCCAATTTGGTATGTGGGTTACCCATACGAATGCGCTTTGCAAGACGACATTTAGATAAGGCTCCGCCCCGAAGGGGGCGTGGCAGGGGGACAAAAGTTCAAATTTATTATAATGCATCTTACCTCAAAGCATATCGGGGAATTCAACCAAATTCGGTGTGTGGTTTACTAATAGGAAAGCACTTTGCAAGACAAGATATAGATTAGGCTCCGCCCCCAAGGGGGCGTGGCAGGGTTCAAAGGTCAAATTGATTATAATGCATCTCACCCCAAATTGTTGCGCATAATTCAACCAGATTCGGTATGTGGCTTACCAATAGGAATGCGCTTTGCAAGACGAGATACAGATTGGCTCCGCCCTCAAGCGGGCGTGACGGGTCAAAAGGTCAAATTGAGTGTACGTCTGTCCGTCACACTAACTCCTCCCAAACCAATGGGTGGAATTCAAGCAAATTTGTTATGTGGGTTACCCATAGGAATGCGCTTTGCAAGACGACATTTAGATTAGGATTCAACACCCAAGGTCAAAGGTCAAATTGATTATAATGCAAAAGTAGTAGTTTTTATTTTCCATGGCCACGAAAATCGAATGTAGTTTGACAGAAACCCAACCATTGTTTCAGTGCAGATCTTAGTGGTATAATAATATCATGCATATGATATGCGTTAGCATATGTGACTAGACATCAGGAATAAACAGATTTTGTGCAATGGTGCATTGTTGTGTTTTCATATATATTAATTATTATCCCCACGTTTAAAAAAGACGTTGGCGATATTGTAATCACCTCCGTCAGTCTGTCTGTCCGTCTGTCCATCACGCTATCTCCTACCAAACCATTGGGTGGAATCAAATCAAATTTTGGTCTATGGGTTACCCATATGATTCCGCTTTGCAAGAAGATATTTATATTTGGCTCCGCCCCCAGGGATGTGTGGCAGGTGTCAAAAGGTCAACTCATTTGTAAGGCAACTCCTCTGAAATCGTTAGACGGAACTGAACCAAATTTAATATCTGAGTTACCCATATGATTTCGGAGTGTAAGAGGCCATTTAGATTTGGCTCGCCCATCCCCCTCACCCCCCCCCCCCCAGGGGTGGGGGAGTGGCTAAAGGGTCAAATTTTAATCGGCGGAAACTGATTGCAATGCATCTCCTCCGAAACCGTTGGACAGAATTCAACCAAATTTGGTCTGTGGGTTACTCATATCAATATGGAGTACATTTACATTTCGCGCCGCCCCCAGGGGCGGATGGGGGTGGTGGTCAAATGGTCAGAAGATTGATTATAATGCAACGTACTCCTCTGACACTGTTGGACGGATTTCAACCAAATTTAGTATGCCAGTTACCCGTATCAATGTGGAGTGGATGAGTACATTTACATTTGATCCCGCCCCCAGGGGATGGGGTATGGGGTCAAAAGGTCATGAAATTGAATGTAATGCAATTCCTCTGAAATCGTTAGACGGAACTCAAACCAAATTTGACATCTGAGTCACACATATGATTGCGGAGCGCAAGAGGCCATTTTAGGGGTCAAAAGGTCAAACCTTAACCTGCGTAAATTAATTTAACTCATCTCCTCCGAAACCATTGGACGGAATTCAACCAAATTTGGTATGTGAGTTACCCATATAAACGTACTCCTCTGACACTGTTGGGCGGATTTCAACCAAATTTAGTATGCCAGTTACCCGTATCAATGTGGAGTGGATGAACCCATTTATATTTGGCCCCACTTCTGGGGGTGGGGGATGGGGTCAAAAGGTCATGGAATTGATTGTAATGCATCTCCTCTAATACTATTGCACGAAATTCAACCAAATTTGGTACGTGAGTTACCTATATGATTGCCGAGTGCAAAAGGTCATTTACATTTGGCTTCGCTCCCTGCGGTGGGTTGTGGGGTGTGTCAAAAGTTGAAAGCGCTGACCGCGGGGATTAAGAACACGGATTATGTCTGTATGGCAGCAAATCCATCAAGTCGAATTAGTTTTAAGATTTTCAATATATAAAATAATAATTATAATAATAATAAAAATAATAATAATAATAATAATAATAATAATAATAATAATTCCCTCGCCCAGATTTTGCCCTATATCGCTTAATGTGTTATTTCTCTTAAACACCAGCCCGCTTACTCACCTAACTAAAAGCACATGTTCTAATTTTAAATCATGGACATCATGCTGGTCGGGTTCATACCGTATAAGTAAGTCTTCTCTATAACGGACTCCTCATTTTTGGGTCACAAGATGGTGGTTCTTTAAGGCGGGTGGTCACAAGACCTCCTGTCTTAAAGAGGCTCCATTATAGGCCCCTAAAACGATTGCATATTGAATAGACTTATAATAAGCAAGCGCCTGTATTTACTGACCACTATAGGATGACCGTTACAGTGACCGCTTGGACAGGTGTGGCCATATAATAACATAATTATTATAGCCAACAACACAGCTATGTTGACAATTGCGCTCGAAGACAGCTATCCAAGTCACGTGACGTAAAAGTTGTAAGAAGAACAACACAAATCTAATGTCGTCGACTATGGATGACATGAATTAATGCACGCGTCCGTCCATTCATCCGTCCACCTATCTATCTTCTTCATCAGGGTGTGCGATCGTGAGTCCGAGTTTATGTTTGTTATTTAACCCTTTAGCACTCATATCAGACAAAAATGACTTCTGCAGTGGTCTTCAGAAATGTTCATTTGCAGACCAACTGAAGATGATTTTTGAAAATTTTGCCACTGGAATGGCTGGCTCGATACCAGAGCCAGTCATTCAAGTGGAAAATTTTCCAAAATAGTCTTCTCTTGGTCGGCAAAAGGACCTTTTCTGTGAGAAAATAGAAATTTTCTTGATCAAATTTGAGGTTTAAAGGGTTAAAGCTTTGGATGTAGCCTACAATAGTGTGCTTCCTGTGAAATAAAGTATTGTAGGTGAACATGTTAGCAGTAAAATAATCACAAGTCTAACTAAGCTTTAAACAAGAAAAAGCGACAGAATGGCCAACAAACTGCTATGGCACTCACCTTCCTTCTATTATTGCCTCTTGGTTAGAGGACTTTGTTGCTATGTAAGATAAACAGGTCATTTAACGCGCAGAGGAGAATGGAGACCGGTTTTTGCAAGAATCATATACACCCGCAGTAAAACCCGTTTATAACGGACTGCGAAATATCCGCGCGCAGTGGTCACTGCAGGTATTCGCTTAATACAAATAATTAACTAGGATTTTGTTGGTCCGAATGATGATCGTTCATTAAGAAGAGCGGTCTTGCGAAAAGGCGCTGTAAAGAATCTCCATCGTTTGGCCCTCAAAATTAGATTGTCCGTTCTAGACAGATAAAATGCAGTTGGATCCTACGCAATATAGACTCTCGACACCGCTGATAGGCTAGCATTATGAGATTTCCAATGGATCGAATCAGGTAGTTCAAGAATCATACGCCTTATGAAATAGAACTAATTCTAAGATAGCAGCGATTTTATTTATTCAGTAAGCAAATCACGCACATAGTCCTATACTAATCACGTGCAATAGAAATGTTTTGTAAAATAAATATTATTGTTTGCTTGATTGTGGCGATTTGCGGACTTTCTGCGCACGGGGATAAAATTGTCGTGGAAGCTGAAGAAAACTCGAGTGATGGTAGTTTAAAGACAGTGGGAGTTTTACAAAACGAACCGGAGCTAACGTTAAACGAGGATGGCGCAAAAACAGTACATCTAACGGAAAACAACGACGACAGTAACGACGACTATATCGACGGATCAGAGGATAATGAATTTCCTCCCGCTTCTTCGGAGGTTCTGGAAGAAGAGGTTAAGCACCTTCAAGAAAGAATTCGCTTCTTGGAGGACATCGTTGAAGACGAACTGAACACAGATGATGACAACAGTGAGAAAGTGGACATGTTAGCCGTGAAGCAAATCGCTGCGACTCTGACGTCACAGGTTTCTGAGCAGAATAACCAGCTACGCGATCTGCGCATGGAGAACGAGAGGCTCTGGGGTCGACTCCTCAACATATCCAAGACATTAGGTATGTGACGTCATCATGTTGAACAAGAAATCATTAATTATAAGATGTATGAACTAAGTTGTTGGATAATTTGAAACTAAACAGAGGGATGCATTTTTAGCTATACCCCGATCATCTCTAGCTAAGCTCCGCCAACGCTTTGCCCGTGTTGGGATCGATCGAACCCTAAAATTCCAATATCAAGGTAACTATACGGGTAAGCTGTTGAATATTTTGAAATTAATTTGACTGGGCGCTGTTGCTGCCAACACCCAGTCAATTTAGTATCAACATATTCAAGAGAATGCGTATTAAATAGTTAATTCATCAAAGATATAGGCCTACAATTCGTACACTTGATGGACTATTCCAGTTTCTTGACGGAAATTTGTGTCAATTATGATTGCGACGCCAGTCTATACATGTGACGTAAATTGACTATGACGTCATATACTTGACCGACAGATTGGATTCATCCATTACTGCGGCACCCTGTCAAATTAATTTCAAAATATCCAACAGCTTACCTCTAAGGCCACTCTAAATATGATACCGAGGTTTCGGCGGGGTGTGCTGGAATATGGTAAGAATATTGCGAGAACAGTTATATCAATATAGATATAACTAATAAGTACACTACTAGGGGCATAGTCGAGGGTTGGCGTTTTTAGTTGATGAGTCAAGAATAGGCCGAGTTTGACATATGCCTATTAGTACTATCCCGGAACACAAAAGCGAATGATAATTTTCTGGTACACAGCTCTCTATGTATCTGAACCACATAACAACATGATTGACTTTGCTGGAGAGTAGCTTAGTGTTATAGGCTAGCGGAATTTGCCGATGCTGGGGAAAAAATTCCAATGTTATCGAAATGTACGGATTTTTACTTCCCAGGGCCATATTATCACAGAATAATGTGTGCGTGTGCGTGTGTGGGTGGGTGTCTATGTGTGTGAGAGGGGGTGGGGTGGGTGGGTGTGGGAGGGGGGGGGGGGTTAGTCGAAGGGAAATCCGCTTTTCTGACGCTTCTTCTAGGACTACAGGGGCTGAAAATCGCCATATTAATTTATCGTAAACAGAATATTCTATCGAACAGTGAAGAAATTGTTTGGTACAGTTTATGGCAACGTGGCAAAAACCAAGATGGCCGCCAGTATTCTCGCTAAATCCTACTTTTATAAGGAACCAAAGATTTGTCGCATGCTTGCGATCAGACAGACTAATACAATGAACAGAGTGAGTATAAAATACTAACTAAAGAATGAAAAGTAAACACATATATTTAAGTGTTCCTATTAAGAATTCTAACCACATATATGTATTTAGGAGAATGGGCAAATATTGTAACTACTGAGAACTGAGTCCGAAAGATGAAAAAATAACAAAGAGTATGTAATACAGAATAGTCACATGATCTCGACTATCTTTGATTAAACTGTAATATATTATTCGCGATGATGATGATGATGATGATGATCATCATCATCATCATCATCATCATCACATTCTGCAGTATCGAACCTGTTGCAACATGATTCGCCACGGCAACCACCACATGCAACAACACATTTTAACCCAGACTTGTGACATGAACACTGGTTTGTTGCAAACTATTATTAGTGATTTTTACAATTGCAACGGATAAATTTCAAAACATTTGCAGGTGCAGCATCTAAATCTGTCATAACTGGGTGCATAACATTGGTCTCTAGTTTCCAACCCCATTCATAAGGATTGAAACATTTGTTATTGAGTTCAGCCCACTGAATACTTTGCAAATAGACTCGATAAGTTGGAGGAAGTTTCTCAGGCTTAATTCTATTGCAACGTGAAGTCAATGATTCATTTTCTTTCGCTCCATAAAGTTTACAGAAGATGGTGATAGCGGCATTATCTATGTCCTGAGTTGTTTTCTCTGTATCAGCCAATTCACGAGCTAAAGACGGAAGCGTGTCATGCCTAGGCAAAGCCTTCGTCATGATTTTTCCTTGTGCAAAGGTAGACGAAGTCGTATCGCAACCACTCCATCCAGGTGTGAACAGTATATTGTCACGCAATATTGGATCCATCCCTTCATGTGGTTGGCGAATACTGTATACTTCCACGGTTTTATTCTGTGCGCTTACCTTCTTATATTTAATCAGAAATATATCAGCCATATGTGCTTTCCAGTGTTGAATTAACATGATGAACTGCATCGCCAGCATTGCATTTAATGGTGTTCCTTAGATTGCAAAAAATCTCGCCAGAAGTTCTATAAACTGGTTTTTATTCCTCGTGTTCGAGAAAACCGCCTCTTGATTCTTGCGAGACCTTGATATATCAGTGAGTGTGCTATCTGCAGACCTTGTTCCAGACCTCCTCGATTGTCCTTTGTGGATGGTCCTTCGTATCTCCTTCTTGTCCGCGTAGCTCTTGAAGAGAGTATTAAAATACTGTCTGATGCATGCACATCGAAACAGAGCATTCGTGAGTCACATAAGGGATTATTAATCACACTTGAGTCACTTAATATAGAGAAACAGCTTGCCGACTTTGATGCTGAGCACAACACAGAGCCCATTTTCAAATGGGCACGAATGTACATGAAACAGGTCTTGACCTTACTGCAATTTCAGCGTGCTACCCAGCTAGGTAACTGGTTCCTTCACCTGTCGTCACTTGAAGAACTATGTGTGTATTTCTTTGCTTATGGGAGGCATGATTATGCACAGAATATTCTAGAATATATTGCACGAATGTGTCGGCTTCAAACTACTGATCCAGAAATCTGGCAGGACTTTATGGCACATGAATTCACTGTGAACACTTCCAACCAGATACCATTCACCCGCATCGGTATTGATCATGCTCAAGAACATGTAAACAAAAATCTCAAAGGTCAGTGTGCTATTGGTGGCATCACTCAGTCTCCTGCTACGCTTCTGAAGTTTTGTATGTGCGCACCAGAATTAGCACGAATTGCCAATGAAACAGAGGCCATGGCTGACTTAAAGAAACAGAGTAAAATGGATCACCATGAACTCAATAAGTCAACAACACTCAGGCAAGAACAAGCTATTAAAAAGCTATTTGATGTCCTAGCACCTTGTGGAATATTCAAGAGTGGCAATACAGCAATGGTTAAGCTTGTCACTAATGAGATAGTTCCTAAAGCTGTTGAGGAAAGCATCCTGTCCTGTGAGCTCGTGGGAAAATCTTCAATGCAGAAATTTGTTGATGAAAGAATATGTGGAAATACAAATCTTTGGGACAAGATGACAAAATGTAAGTCGTTTACATGGACTTCTACAACCAAGGAGGTTAAAGTACAGGCAAAGTCTAATGTTTTAACTCTCCAGGCAACGTCTGGTCTAATGTCTCGACTACTTGTTGTAGCGCGCTCATCTCGTGAAATAGATATGGAAGAGGTGATTGGTAATTATGAATTTACAACTGTTAATCGGACATTAATGAGACCAGATGGTTCTGTGCACCCAACATTAAATAAAGGCTCATTGATAACTGTCTTAGAGAATCTTCCAGTGTCACCGATGGAGGATTGCCAAGACTATCTCATTTCAGATGGTGCATACGGTTCCACAGATGCACAGCTCAGTCTAATTGTAGACGGTATGGCCGTAGTACAAGAACTCATGGCTATGAAGTCATTTGAAAATGGTAAAGCCCTTGGCAAAGCTTATATTGAGCTCATTGATATCAAATCACGTAATTACAATTCTGTAAGGGTAATTTTTGACAATTACGCTGTCGTTGGCTCATTAAAGGAATCAACACGTGAACGACGCAGGGGTGGAAAGGCACAGCCAAAAGATTATGATGTAGAAGACAATACCAAAATTCCTGGATTAAAGGTATTCCTTGGAAGTGTAGCTACAAAAGATTCGTTGACACTTTATCTTGCACAGAGATTAATTAGACCATTCTAAAATGTGTATGATAACAGCCACACGCAAAGAAGTGATGTCCAACTACACCAATAATGCCACTCCTGGTGTCGGTACACAAGAAGAAGCCGATACCTTAATGATCTTGCATGCGGTGGAAGCAAATAAAGCTGGATATACTGTTCACATTTACAGTCAGGATGCAGATGTTTTGATTCTTGCGCTGAGACGTACAGCTCTTCTTGGCAAGAAATCTGCCCTGGTGATGGGCACGGGTGATCGACGACGACTAGTTCTACTTCAACCTATTTATGATGCTCTTGGACCGGAGAGAGCAAATGCTCTCTGCAAATGGCATTCTCTCACTGGTTGTGATACCACAGGCTACATAAGAGGAAAGTCTAAGAAAGCGTGCTTAGAAGCCTTCCTAAAAGTAGATACCAAGATTGTAACTTTAATATCCGGCCTCGGCTGTGACACCCAGCCTCTTAATGATACATTAAATGGGTGCATTTCCTTTTTATGTAGTTTATTCTGTAAGAAGAATGTTCACATTACTGAGTCGCATCACCTCAGATGGCACCTATTCAAACAACAAGGCATGACCAAAGGTGTCAACATGCTACCACTGACACGTGGAACATGGGTTGAGCATATCCAGCGTGCTCACTGCCAAGCTTCGGTATGGGAACAAGACCTTGTTGTCAGTCCACTATCACCAGATCCCTTACAGCATGGCTGGGTGAAGGAAGAGCACATGCTTGTACCTCTATTATCCAAGGTTGCACAAGACCCTGCAGCGGTGGTTGAGTTAGTGAGGTGTACGTGTGGTACCACTAACCCAAGCTCAACAAATAAGTGCGCTTCAGGTAGATGTTCCTGTCGATTAAAAGATCTAGTGTGTACAGAACTGTACTGGTGTGAAGGAGAGAAAGACCATTGCCAGAACTTAAGTAGTTATGTTGACCCAGATGATGCAAACTGATCTCAAAATTAGGACTTAGCGAATTTGAATTGTTGTTTAATCATCAGTTTTGGTCAAAGAAATAGTAGCAAATTTGCAGTTTGGGACGAGGTGGCAAACGGCCGTCGTAACGAAAAGATCAAAAGATTATTTTTTAAATGTTAAAAATGGTAAAAAAGGTATCTATTTTGGATATATTACAAGTGAGTAATGTGTATTCCAGTGGCGTAGTGATGTCGTTTTGGGGGCCCCTGGTCAGAACGTGTGAGGGGCCCCAATTCTGGATGTCCTCCCTAGAGGTTTAAAAAAAATTTAGATGCTCTCAGAGGTATATATATATAGACTCTCATTTGGTTGATTGTGCAGAATTGAAAAATATTTGCCAAAATCTTTAGGGCTTAAGCCCCTACACAAGCCACATTTGTCTACGCCATTGCAGTATGGAGTGGTTCTGAGTGCTACTCACCATTAAAGTTGGGAATGTAGATGATCTGAGAAGTCATCTACTGCAAGGCTGCATTCTGATAAAAAGGTTTTATCAGAATGCAGGAGATGGAGGGGGTATTTCTGGTCGCATTATTATTAAAGAAAGAAGGTTCAAAACTTATACATAGGATAATATTGCAGGCTGGTGGGGCCCCTAATGGTCAGGGGCCCATGTTCCTTGAACCTGCTATTGCTACACCACTGGTGTATGCAATGTATATATGTATATATGGTCTTTTTTTCCTGTAAACATATACCAATTAATGTAAAGTCTTACTCATTTTAAGGCAAGGACCAGTTGGATAATTTTTGTGTAATTTAATAGGTTTTTTTTCCATATCGGCGGCCATTTTGAAATCCATTATAGCCGTTCTAGGGGACACTGTTGTTTGTTATCTTATTTTCTATCATTTTACATGAATCCCTAATGCAAACACATGCTATAGAGTATGGCATGTACGTTGATATCATGTATGCCAATAAACAGCCGGCGATATAAGTAGAACACTAACTTGAATACGGCGGCCATTTTGAAATCCAAGATGGCGGCTTATTGACAGATAGGAAAAATTGGTATCAAGTGGTTTCATGTATCTTGATATCATGAAAATACTTCCTGAAAGTTTCAGCTACTATACCCAAAAATGCATATAAGGTACACAAGCTGACAGACTATTAGCATTATTTGCTTCGTGGCTGAAATTGGTGGGATATTCATTAATCTCCCTAGCTAATTCCGATTTATCCGACTTTCACATGAAAAAATCTTTAGACAGCGATGTATGTATCGATAAAAGCTCATACTTAAACTATGATGTGACGTCTTCAGACCCTCACTTTGGCCAAGTGTCGTACAGCGCATGAATAAAACACTAGGCTCAATCTGGATTGCAGGTAAAGTCTATCACTTTTGGCATAATTAATATGCCCAGAACAAGCGAAAAGATTCAGCAGCTTTCAACAGCCGTGAGATGTCCTTCCCAATCGCAGACCCTCTTGCAAAGTATGAGCTCTTCGATGATGCGTATGTAATACATATACAAAATCCAATACTTGGCTGTACGTGACTCTGTCTCCAATTTTGCCTTCTGTTTAAGAATACCTTGGTCTAATGCTGCCAGTTCTTGATAATCATAAGTGTCATTGATTGTTATCTTCAACAGCACAACAAACCATTTCTTTCAGTTTGTTTACTTGATCGAGTGTTAATCTATCTGCGTTTTGTGAACATTCAGAATTGAATAGTTCGACATCTGTAGGTCATCAGCACCTTTTCAACAAGAACATGTGCACCTAAGGCTCCGGAAATGCACCTTTCCAGAGTACCCACCCATCATATGACGTCATAATGAACTGCATGATGTGTGCAATGACATCAAAATGAATGACGTCATGAATGACGTCGATAAGTACGTCACGAACGCATATTTGAAGACGGTGTATGCGTTGTTGTACAAATTGTTTGCTTTTAATATATATTCTGTTAAATATTTTGAAACTAATTTAACTGGGAGCTGTTGCTGCCATAGGCAGCAACAGCACCCAGTCAAATTAGTTACACAATATTCACGAGCTTCCCTGTATAGCTTTCAGGAAATTAATAGTTAGGGCATTTTGGGATCGATCAATACCAACACGGCGAGGTGTGGGTAGAGCTTAGCTAGTGATGGGCGGGGAAAAGCTAAAATGGAAAGGTCCATTGCTTTTCCTGTCAAGATATGATCAATGTGTTTGGTTCACAGACTTGTCTCATGGATTCTTCAAGAATTGACCCTTTCATCACATTACTAACACTCCCGCATGCGGCCATAAGAAGATGAAATCCACCAAGTCGACAAACTACCCGGTTGAGATTTTTTGCTTCAATAATTTCTACTGCTTTCTGCCAGAGTGGCTGGCCGAACATAATGGATGCAGTGGGTTGCATCCGTTTGCAGGATTGATTGTAAATGTATAAAAGCGGTAAATTTACGCAGGCCAATTTATTATCATGAAATGATCAACCCTACGAATTATCTGACGCCAGGGCCGCGCTAAGATTGCGATATTATTAAACACGTTCTTATCCTGGTAGATTTTGATCGCAAATTTCCCAACTATCACATAAAAATAGCTTGGTAGCAACTGGAGAAGGTAACAAGATATTGTCAAAAATATTATGACTTCGCGTCTGTATTGGCGGCCATCGTGGAATTTTTCCATGTTACCAATAACAAAGCTAAAAAAATTATTTCATTACCAGTTAGGGTATTGGATCTTCGTAATATATGCCAGTAATCAACACTATAAGCTTACAAAAAGTGTCAGAAATTTAAACCTTCCTTGGTCTACCACATAATGGCATTCTGCAGGAAGGCTAAAATTAGTAAAATCTCAATGTGCTATAAAAGATTTTCCTCAAGACTTAGCGGTCAGGATCTTTTCTGTTTCTTCTTCTTTTCGTTCGCTGATCATACCGCCAGTCCTGTAAGTGACTATCGACATGATCTTTTCTGTGATACCAGGGACATCACTGAGTACAAATTAGCAGGAATTAATAACAGTGGAATTCCCCTACCCCCCAGCTCGCTCAAAAACCGGCTCATTCTACTAGTCTACTACATCAATGATAGTTCATGTATGGTGCTGTCGAAATTCTAATAACCCTGCACCCGGTACGTCTAAATGAATTTACCAGAAGTGAAATTCATGAATCATTCCCATTACAAACATAGCCCTATAGCTAGAAAGAACACATATTAATTATCGTATTAGGTGTAGTTATAACCTATGCAGTCATTCTACATCAATTTTGTTTAAAAAATCCAATATCCCTACATCTAATAGAAGGACCCGAGCTGTCACTAAAGTATCTGCCGTCATATTCAAATACCTCACACGTTAACTGACGTCTCAATTATAGTGACGTATCTGTCTGTATGATTACCGTGGCTGTATTATTAGAAACAGCCTACAGCTCCAATCAGTCCTTCTTCGCTTTTGCCCAATGTGTCTTGTCATCAGCCGAAATCCTTAGCTTCCTCAGGTCCATTCTTGATCTGAGTGTACAGAGTCCTGCTTTCTTGAGGTAATTTCGTAGCACGCTTAACAGATTTATGAAATGACGTCATCTCTTGACTTTGTATTTGCTGGCTCCCAATATGGCGAATCCCAAGGATCTCTGCGCATGTGTGTCCTATCTGGTATCCTTAGCACATGGCCAAATATGGAAAATCTTGGCCGGGCGACTTTTACAGACAGCGGCGATGTATTGAATATTTTGAACCTCATTTGACTTGGAGCTGCTGCTGTCACAAGCGACACTAACAGTCAAATTAGTTTGAAAATATTCACCAGCGTACCCGTGTAGTTACCTTGAAATTTAGATTCAATAAGTTCAAATTGTAAATGTTTTGATCGAACCCAACACGCGTAAAAAGTGGGGCGGCGCATAGCTAGAAATGAACCCATCTATTGTGGAAATATTAATGTGGAATTACTCACTGGGCTGCTTTGATTGTTTCTGCCAGACATGTCAGATATTCTGTGTAATGATCCCCCAGCCATGGGCAGAATCACATTCCATGTCAGCCTTAGCAGTGCCATATCTGTCAACTTGAATAGTTGAACACTGCAGTTGTGATTATAGTTGTAATTGCAGCATTCAAGGACCACGGCTACTGATTGACTGTAACACTATCTTTCCTGATACCACATGGATGGGTTAAACAGCTTGCCTATGATGGAGAACAAAATGCACATTGGATGGAACATTGTGGCCATGCAGCCATCGTCCGGTGTTAGTTCCTCGCAGCATCTGGTGTGGGGTGTAGAGGGGTTGTGGGAGTGGTGAGACCAGGAGGTCGGGCATCGCACAAGCATTCCTCCTCTCTCGCTGTGGTCCCTAAATGTCCCGGACAGAATTGGCAGTCGAGCGGTGAGGAGCTTGCGCCACCGAGGAGGTGGCGTCTCCCATGCTCACCGGTCCTCCAGGGCATCCGTCAGTTCGGTCATGTCCTCGTCGTCCTCTGAATAGAGCTCGAGGCATAGTGAGGCCCTGTCGAGCGTGGCCATCTTCCTGAGGTTGCGCGAGTGCTCTGGCTTTCTTCTGCTTTGCTCTTTCTCCTTAGTCCGAGCGGAAGAGGGTGGTGTCGATGAGTACGTTCATTCCTGCAGAGGTGGTCTGAACAATGCGGGTGGCTGAATTAGGAGCGGCGGTTGAACGAGTCGCTGTTGAAAGGATTTCTGTGGTGGGGTAGGTGGCTGTAGGAGTCCCTGAGGTGGCGGCGGCAGTGGTAGTGGCCGTGTCGACCAGGAGTTTCGGTGGCAGTTGCATTGGCGAGAGCTCTGGTGGCGACAAGGGAGGCGAATCTCCTGGGTGTGGTCGTCTGAAAAGGGACCCCCAGGTTAATGGGCGGTTCCTTCAAGGGAGTGGGATCCATTCGGATTAAGCTGTCTGGGAACTGGGGTTGCATGTGGATGTAGGCGAGTGGGGGTGAAGGAGGAAAAAGCGACCATAGGTGGCTTCATGTCTTTCTTGTCCTGCGTTCGAGCCACGCTCTTGTTAGGCGTCTCTCTCTCTCTCTCTCTCTCTCTCTCTCTCTCTCTCTCCCTCCCTCCCTCCCTCCCCCTCTCCCTCTCCCTCTCCCTCTCTCCCTCCCCTCCCCCTCTCTTCCTCTCTCTCCCTCTCTCCCTCTCCCTCTCTCTCCCTCTCTCTCTCCCTCTCTCTCCCTCTCTCTCCCTCTCTCTCTCTCTCTCTCTCTCTCTCTCTCTCTCTCTCTCTCCCTCTCCCCCTCCCTCCCCCTCTCCCTCTCCCTCTCTCTCTCTCTCTCTCTCTCTCTCTCTCTCTCTCTCTCTCTCTCTCTCTCTCTCTCTCTCTCTCTCTCTCTGTATATATCTAAGGTTAGGTGGTCGAAAAAATCATTTGGCGCTAAAAGCTAATCACCTACCAAATGGTCCACTCAAAGCGAAATGGGAGGCGAGTTCTACTTTGGTGTCTGGAGGAACATGCGTGGGGCTGTAAGAAGAGGTTTTTAGTCATTGCCACCTAGTTGCTCCGAAGTTCTCAGCGGGTGTCCAGAGGAGGGCCTTCTATGTGTGCCTAACTCTAATGCTTTTAGAGGGATCCCACCCGTGCAAACTTGTAAAACGATGAACATTTCCCTGCAAAACGTTAGTATGGGTCAAAAGACCTGTTGAGCAGTCGAAGGAGAGAAAAAGGGGCAGGGGATTATCTGAAGCCAGAGACGAGAGTATACCTGGGGAGTGGATGTACGTAGCATGAAACAGCATCACAACGTCCAAACCATGCGCTACGGAACTCGCCAACAGGCGACGTACGTCGAGTGTGATGTTAAGGCAAGCTGAGAGGTGCGGTGAACCGAAGAACTCAGCTTTCCTAATCCTAGCGGTATATCCTACTCGTATGGGGTCGATACAGTGCAGATTGAAGGTGTGAGTCGATTGCAGGAATTTTGACAAAAGGGGGGGGGGTGGTGGGTGGGTGGGTGGCTAACTGTGAGAGAGCAGTGGCTGAGCCGCTGGCGACGATTATTACTAGTTAGGAGTGGTCCAAGTGTGATGCGCGGGCTTATTGAAGTAAATAGAGGAGGGCGCTGGGAATATTTCTGCATTAAGTGTGCAGGACCTCACCTGCTCAGAAGCGCTGCAAAAGTGGATGGATGCCCTTGCTGGTAAAAATATAAAGTGGAAGTGAAGTCGTCTCAACGCTAGTAATTTGCCTTCATGTTGGGCTGTGCGCTAGATCATTGTCCGCAATTTGCGGCTAAGAGGGGAGATATCTTATTTAGATGTTCTTTTGGGGCGAAATGGAATGACTGCTCAAAAACGGTGGAAAGGATGCTTGAGACAGAGTTTCTGAAGATTCTGGACGAGAGGAAACATAAGAACTGGATTAGTACATATAGTTAAGATCTTAATCATGCACAGTTCAATTCCTAAACACCGTGGAAGCAGTCACGGTCATGGTAGGGAACAGTCCCGCAGATGCAGAATCTAGGTGTTGCTGTTGCTGGAATTGTTGGCTTTTAACCAGTCTTGGTAGATATATTCCCATGACACAACATTACATTGTGGTTTAGCCCTCGGCAGCCAAAGATCACAATATGCCTGGGTGGACAGAACTTGCTGGAATGGATGAAAGTTTAACGGTTTCCTCACATGGAAAGTGGTCATGAAGAAATGGTGCGGGAAGAGTAAGTTCGTCCCATGATGCAACAGAATCTAGCGAATGGCACAGCTGGAATCGATTATGCTGAAGCGGTTGTTCTAGGATGTGGCAGAAAGTCTCTCCATTCTTCTAGAACGGAAAACAATAGCTGCAGAATGTTCTGTAAAACGGAGATCGTAGACAGCGAAAACCAGACTCACTCGGAAGTCAGAGTTCATCCTCGTGGCAGGCGGAGTGCGGCCGGGATGTTTCAGGCAGGGTCTCTGCAAGAAGGAGTCAGCGGTGTGGCTGGTATGTAGGCAAGTCTACTTTCTTCCAGAATCAGAAGACGGAACAGAAGTTTCAGATCAACAAGAACAATGCGGAGGCGGTGGTTTGTTGAAATTTCAGTTGTTATTTTGGGCCACTTATGCGGAGCGGCTCTCTCAAAATTTAAAGGTTACTATGCTGCCTATGTAGATGACGGCCCACGGCAAGCGGTTGAACCCCTTGCAGTCCTTCGGGCAATTCCCCCATCATTTTATTGAACCAGGAAGCGGGATATATACCGTCGACTGGGGTCATTGGCGAGGCAGCAACTGAGCAATATTTCAGTGGCTCAGTGCTGAGATTTTATTTTTTATTGGTTTGGTTGGCGTCTATCGAGTTCCTGATTCCAGGTCACATTCACGCCATTATATGCGGGTTTTTTAAATTTCAGTATATTATTGGTAGCCTCCCCAGTTTTTACACTGGTACCCATTTATACTCCAGGGGCCGTATTCACGAAGAGGGCTTACGCCCTAGAAAAGGCGTAACTATGGCATAAGCCCCCAAAGTGACGTAACTTATGCCCTCCAACTACATGACATAAGTCATTATTTGCATCGTTTTTGATGTGGTCTCGAATTTTAGTCGAATATCGGATGTTACGAATTTTATAAATTGAATTTGTATTTAGCTGACTTTTTGTAAACATTATGTTATTTAATGTGAAGCCATAGCAGATGTTTTTAAAATATATGTATATATATTTGAGCTGAATACTTTTCCTATTAGTGTATTCAAAGCACCCACGGTGCGTCGAATGTGAAGCTGAAACAATTTGGTAAATACGGTAGAGCGATACGTCATTGCCTGACAACGAGCGCGCGTGAACGGCCTGAATGACGCGCTGCGCTCAAGTCAAGTTTTCCCATAAAGGCTTCAAATCTCAAATCTTTCAAATCAAGCTTTTTGAATGCCAAGGAAAAGTTATAAGAATATAAAAGTTACATGTTTTCGCAGCACTTAGTTTTTGTAATGACATTATGGCTATATGCTAGGTTAGTCAGACTCGATAGAACGTCCGAATGAATATTATTTATTTATTTATTTATTTATTTGTTAGT
This sequence comes from Chaetoderma sp. LZ-2023a, assembly GCA_034401795.1. Taxonomy (NCBI): domain Eukaryota; kingdom Metazoa; phylum Mollusca; class Caudofoveata; order Chaetodermatida; family Chaetodermatidae; genus Chaetoderma; species Chaetoderma sp. LZ-2023a. The sequence goes on along the minus strand of CM067374.1, from coordinate 55,074,420 downwards.
ATTACGCATACATACTAAATTTGGAGTCAATGGTAGGTAGCCTGTTCAGTATTCCATGTTGTAGTGAAGGCCACACATTTTGACAGCTGTTGACGCGTACGGTACTACGTCAATAGGCGCCCTATGTGACCAACAAATTATGGTCTACAAGCATTACAGCAACGCATTTATTTACGCCCCTCTTCGTGAATACGGCGTAACTATGAGGCGTAACTCTAGGGCATAAGTTACGCCCTCTTCGTGAATACGGCTCCTGGGTGGAGAGAGTCCACGAGGAGTGAAGAAGATTGCCTATGTTTCGAACCATTGTCATTTGGCCCAAGCGGAGATGCGATCCCGGAGTTGCCGGTTTCACAGTTCTGCTCCTTACCATCTGAGCTACTGCCTCCTCAAAATCGGTGCTGAGATAGAAGTTATTGGTTTGATTGGCGACTATCGAGTCCCTGATTCCAGGTCCCATTCATGCCATTCTAGGTTGGTTTTTATTTCAGAGACAACGAGGAGTGATTGAGATTGCCTATGTTTCCAGAGATCATCAGTTGGCCAAACAGAGACATGATCGGTGCTGAGATGAAGTTATTGGTTTGGGTGGCTATCGAGTCGCCGCCTGAGCTACCGCCTCCTCAGAATCGGTGCTGAGATAGAAGTTATTGGTTTGATGGGCGTCTATCGAGTCCATGATTCCAGGTCCCATTCATGCCATTCTAAGCTGGTTTTTATTTCAGAGACAACGAGGAGTGATTGAGATTGCCTATGTTTCCAGAGATCATCAGTTGGCCAAACAGAGACACGATCAGTGCTGAGATGAAGTTATTGGTTTGGGTGGCTATCGAGTCGCCGCCTGAGCTACCGCCTCCTCAGAATCGGTGTTGAGATAGAAGTTATTGGTTTGATGGGCGTCTATCGAATCCCTGATTCCAGGTCCCATTCACGCCATTCTAGGCTGAGTTTATTTTGGGTAACTTCCCCAATTTTACGCTGGTACCCATTTATACTCCTGAGTGGAGAGAGGCAACGAGGAGTGAAGGAAATTGCCTATGTTTCCAGCGATCGTCAATTGGCCGAACAGAGACGTGATCCCAGGGTCGTCAGTTTCACAGATCTGTTCGTTACCGCCTCCTCATCGATGCTGAAGAAGAAGTTATTGGTTTGGTTGGCATCTATCAAGTCCCTGATTCCAGGTCCCATTCACAACATTCTAGGTGGGTTTTACTTTTATTTCAGCCTAATATTGGTAACTTCCCCAGTTTAACACCGGTACCAATTTATACTCCTGGGTGGCGAGAGGCAACGAGGAGTGAAGGAGATTGCCTATGTTTCCAGCAATTGTCAGTTGGCCGAACGGAGAGGTAATCCCGGGGTCTCCAGTTTCACAGCTCTGCTCACTACTGCCTGAGCTACCGCCTCCTCAAATCGGTGCTGAGATGGGTGGGTGGGTATGAATTTTAATGGCGAATGTCGGTTCCCAGTCTAGCAGGTCCCATTCACACCATAACAGAGATAGAAGTTATTGGTTTGGTTGGCATCTATCGAGTCTCTGATTCCAGGTCCCATTCACGCCATTCTAGGATGGTTTTATTTCAGTCTATTATTGATAACTTCCCAAGCTTTTAACTGGTACCCATTTATAATCCTGGGTGGAGAGAGGCACAGAGGAGTGAAGGAGATTGCAGGAAATTTCAATTTCCCTTTCTCCGAGATCTAACAATACTCACCATTCTGTTAATTTCTGATACACAGCTGGCCTTGACAGCTGGCTCTAGGACTATAGACTTAGAAAGATTTACCGACTCCTTGGAACCGGGTACTCGGCTCCCAACTGCCGAGTACCCGTCTACCATAGAGCTCATATTGTTTGCATAGCCATCAAATAAGAGAAATCCATGGCTTGCCTCCGTGGGGCTGGGAGGCTGGGTCCGTAACAGATTGGTGAGTATTGTTAGATCTCGGAGAAAGGGAAATTGAAATTTCTTGCATTCTCCTTCGATCAATACTCACCATTCTGTTACTTTCTGATATACACCAGATTTGTTCAGTAACCTGGTGGGAAGGGGCAAGCCATAAATGCTACTTTTGCCCCTTGGAGAAAGATTTAGATGTAACAACTTGACTAACGGAGACCTAAAAGGACCGTCAAGTTATCGGAACCGAATCACATTCGCGTCACTGCCCCCCCCCCTTTTTCTCCTAAGAAAAGGGAGAGAACTCACGAACATGTATCTCGCCTGAAACACAAATATGCCAAGAGGGTTAACTGCTCCTTGCATATCTACATGTATTAGCCTGGGAATGAGCAGGAATATATAAGATGCATGAACATGATATACAGACATAATACAAAAAACTCTCACTAATGAATTACCTTATGATATTTGGACTTCAGATGTACCGCCTCCAACCATTCATCAGTGACACAATCTGGTTGTCATCCACCCGCTCGACCATGCCTGCTTTAGGTTCTTTTCTAACCGAGGTGAAAAAAGGGTGAAGAGCAGTGTGGTCACTTAACTATCATCTCGAAACAGCTAAAGCGAGTGGATTGGCTGAGTCTGACACATCCCTCATATAGTAATCCGTAAATTAGGACTCACAGTGCCATTGTGCAACGGCCATGATGTCCTCTAACGGAACACCACTGTAAAGGGCGGTCGAGGCGGCTATTCCTCTAACATCGTGTGCCCTTACGCCTTGCACCTGGTGCCCACTCGCCTTCTCATGAGTAGTCTGAATGCATTCGACTACCCAATGAGAGATAGTATCCATGGATGAGGCGCCATAAGGCTTCTTATGACAGATCTACAGATGTCTATCGTTCGACTGTAACGAGTCAGTCCGTTTCTTGTACTTAGTCAAAGCACGGACCGGGCACCAGACACTGGCATCACGATCAAACCTAGTTAACTTCGGTATTATGATCGGTTTGCCGGGATATCTGAAAGATTGATTCTTTGACATAAACTCTGCTCTTGGCAGAAGACGCAGACCCTCTCCAGAGACAATAAATCGGTCCCTCTCTGCCGAAAGCGCATGGATCTCACTGCACCTTCTAGCTGAGGAAGCTGCCAATAGAAAGACCGCCTTTAGAGTCAAATGCTTTAGACTAGCCGAACGCAATGGTTCGAAAGGGTGCTTGGCCAGGACATTAAGCACTAAAGATAGACTCCAGGCTGGAATGACTACCGGTTGTCTCGGTCGGAGATTGCTCATTCCCTTCACCATCACATTTAACTGGGCCACCTCTGGACTATCCCTGTTGGCTAGACAAGGGATAACTGATGCCAAAGCTGACTTGTATCCAGCAATTGTGACGGGAGCTAGTCCTGAAAAGAACAGCTCACAGGGAAAGTCTGCTATTTGCTGAATAGTGGATTGAAAGGTATCAATACCCTTTTCTTCACACCAGTCTGCAAATCTGTTAACCTTGTTGTTATATGACTTGAAGGTTGACCTCCTTCTCGCAGCCGCGATCAAATCAGCAGCTTGTCAAGAAAAGCCTTCCGACGTGGAACGTTGTTTGATAACATCCACGCAGTCAATTTGAACATTTCGGGACGCTCGTGTAGGGAGCGTCCCTTGGCCTGGGAGATTATGTTCGGAATCTCGGGCAACTGCACTGGGTTTTCCACCAGCAGATCTAGCAGATCCGTGAACCACGCCCTGCTTGGCCAATATGGCGCTATTAGCAGGACCAGACGCGGTTCCTCCCTGATCCTCACCAATACCTTCGGCAGAAGGATGGTGGGTGGGTACGTGTAAGCGTGCATCCCCCTCCAGCTTATCGCCAGAGCGTCTGTATCGACGGCATTTGGATCTGGAATCGGCGAGACATAAGTCATGATTTGAGCATTTTCCTTTGTGGCGAACAAGTCCACGTTGGGTTTGCCCCAATGCTCGAAGATCCTTCGTAGAACTGGAGGGTTGAGGGACCATTCTGTCGGCAGAATTCTCTGTCTGTGAGACAAAGCATCCGCCAGAATGTTCAATCGGCCAGGAATGTGATCTGCTTTCAAAACAACCGAGTAATTCCTGCACCATTGAATCAAGTGACCTGGTCCCGCCTTGGCGATTTATGTATGATACTACCGTCGAATTGTCTGACCGTATCAATATCACCTTTCCCCTGATCATCGGAAGAAACTCTTCCAACGCCAGTTCCACTGCCATCATTTCCAACAGATTGATATGCAGCTGACTCTCCAGGAGAGTCCATGTGCCCGAGACCTGGTGTTCTCCCAGGCAGGCACCCCACCCTTCCAGTGATGCATCCGTGTACACAGACAGCTGGGGGCGAGGTAGGTGCAGCGAAACCCCTACTAGGAGATTCCGACGCTGTGTCCACCATACAAGATGCGATATTATCGGCTCCAAAACTGGCACCAGTTTTGACAGGGGTTCTGTTCTCTGTTTCCACAGAGACATCAGATACAACTGGATAGGTCTTCTCATTAGAGCAGCGAAGGGGATCACTTGCTCCATGGAGACCATCATGCCCAGCATCTGAAGAAACCGCCTCGCGTGAATGTGGTTTCCCACTCGAAAACTCCCCGAGGATGGCTAACAGAGACACCACTCTGGGCTCTGACGGGTAAACCCTGCCCTCCTCGAGATCGAATCGCATCCCCAAATAAACGAAATGTTGAGTGGGTGTCAACTAGGATTTCTCCTTGTTGACTATCCAGCCTATATCTGAAAGTAACTTCAGAGTCAGTGCAGTATCCACGTTCAACCTGGCTGCCGAGTCTGCCTTGAGCAGCCAGTCGTCTATGTAGGTGTGTAGCGCCACGTTCTCTTTTCTGAGAAATTCTGTCACCGCAAGGACCACTCTTGTGAAAACCATCGGAGCTGTCGACAGGCCAAACGGGAGAACAGTAAACTCCCATACTTGATTCTGAAATGCAAATGTCAGAAACCTGTGCCAACTCCGGTTCGTCGGAATGTGGAAATATGCATCTTTCAGATCGATCGACACACACCACATTCCCTTCCTCAATCCCGCCATTACCGATCTCAGCGTTTCAATCTGGAACCGAGGCATATGGATAAACCAATTTAATGGCCTGAGATTGAGTATGGGTCTCCATCCCCCCGTGCTCTTGGGGACAAGGAACATGTTTGAATAGAAGCCTGGAGTGTTCCGGTTTGCTGGTTGTATTGCTCCATTCAGAAACAAACCCGACACTTCCTTTTGAACGGCTTCTAACTTGTCTGGCTCCCTTGGTACGGGTGTCCAGACAGGTGCCAAAGACAGATTTTGTGGCGGAAAGTCCCACCACTCCGGCATGTAACCCTGGGATAACCATCCCAGGACCAGACTGTCTGACGTCACACCTCGCCAGGCCTTGGCGAAACGCATGAGACTTCCACCCACGATAGACGCCTCGACGTCTAACGGGGTTGTCCGGCTCGCAGTCCGCTCCCCTCCCCCTCCATTTCTTAACGAGAGAGAGAGAGAGAGAACCATTTCGGTCTCGGCATGGCGGGTATAACTGGCACCGCTGTTCCTGTCGCACAGGTACGGTCCAGGCGGATATGAAGGGAGCTCTCGTACCCTCAGGTACGATCCGCTCCCCTCTGTCCGCCCTTTGAGGACTTACCCGTACCCTTCCCCTTGCCCTTCCCGCCTCTATGGCGGTCAAGTGCAACCTTGGGGAGGGTAGGAGCCTCTACAACCTTACTGGCTTTCTTAGCCGGCGGCAGCTGAGAAAAACCAGCAGAAGCAGAAGTTGCAGCAGGCTTAGCTTTCGCCATGCCCCTATGCTTCTTCTGCTTCTTTGGAGGTTGTCCAGCTAGCAGTTTCCCCACAGCCCCTAGTGCGTGCGCCTGCCGCACTAGCTCCAGCTGTAGGTTGACTGCCAACCGATTCTGCACGATGCTGGCCATATCCTCTAGGATGGCCCACGCCTGGCCACCGAAGATGCTAGGCCCTGTCAGGGGCATCCCAAGAAGACGCTCCCTGACTGCCGTAGCCAGACGCATATGGTCAATAACCATTTGCCTCCTGGATTTGGTCACACGCGCCTGCACCCTTGCCAGTGCGTCCATAGACAGCACCAAGCCATCATTCACGCACGAAAGCGCCACAGGTAGCACAGGGTGGCCTGCCCCCGCTTCAGCCCACACCGACTAAAGAAGACGATAAGAGTGGTTGACCGCGCTCATAGCTGCCCTCACACCCCATTGCATAGGGACAGGATTTCCTCTTGGTGTGCCTGGGACTTGTCCACAAGTGCTGGGCCGGGGCCACCCTCCCCGGCACTCTGAACGCCCAGCACCCATCGGTCATCCTCGGTGACCGACGGTACCACACCATATCTGTCGTATTCCCCCTGCGGAATACGACACCTTGCCCGCACCTCCCTGGAGGCCGCAGGGAGCTGACCCTTAGTCATAAGCTGCATGCTATAAATATCATCCAACAACCTGACTGGATCCGGGCCGCGGGCAAGATCCCCGTCCGAATCGATGCAACCGACGGACGGGGCGCATCCTCCTCGGCCGTGGCCGAAACCACAGACGGGTCCACCCTGGCTAGCCAAGCCAGAGCCTCGGACCAGTCTATTTCCGAGTAGGAAACACCCGCAAACACGTAACCCGTTGATGCGGTCATGGTTCTGCCAGCCACGGCCTCCCGGCAAGGAGCCGCGGCTGACACACCAGGCACTCCGGTACGACCCGGTTCCGCCGCCACCCCATGAAACACACCAGTCCATGGGGTAGGTCCGCACGGAAAACCGTACGGACCCGTAGCGGACGCGGAACCGAGGCCAGACACGGGCGCCAACGGCACCCCACATCTGACCGCCGGACCAGGCGAGATAGGTGAGTACCACGCCCGCCCGGCACACCTGTCACCGTGTCAGCTGGCGTCAAACCAACCGTCACTGGTCCGGTGCCTGGTACCAGATTGGCCTCAACCACCGGCGGAGCCGCTGCCCTGGCTTGCGCCAAGCCAGACAAACGGAGGACGGTTCCGTCCAGGACGGAATCGACCTCCATATACTCCGCCGTGGTATCACAGGCCGCAGCAACCTCTCCTCCTCGGCCTCCTCTTCAGAATCCGAAGAGTCGTCATCAGATGAGGAAACCGCGGAGCCGTCCTGGCAGACGGCTCCCACATCTGACGGACTGGCCACCACTACAGGACCACCCGGAGGTGGCCGCAGAGAGACAGAACCCGCCAGGCCGGAGCCAGACGGGACTGCCACGGGGCCGTACGAGATGGCCCCCTCGTTAACCAGTCCAGAACCATGTCCAAGGACAGGGTCCGTACCAGGCATGGGGAGAAACTGCCCCCCCCCCAACCTTCGGTAGCAGTGACGACACCAGCGTGGGCAGAACGCTATGCAGAAAACCCTGCATAGCCGGACCGAACCACGCCGGCGGTGCCATCTCCGCCACCTCCAGCTGAAGACGTGGAGCGCCCCCACCGGCCGAACCGGATGCTCCATGATTTAACATCGGACCGCCTGACCCCGCATCAGACCCAGCCACATCCTTCTGGGCAAGGAACTTTACCATCATATCGACGGACCACACTGCGCACACGTTACACCTATGATCAAGGTTACAGGGCGTACACCTAAAACAGACATGGTCCTTAAACACAACACGTACAAACTTATGGCACTCGTCACATGATGGCGGGGCTGGCTTGGCCTATAAATAAGCACAAACCTACAATAAGCAAGCGGAACCACACGGATGGAAGGCAGACAATTAATCTTCAAATAATTTGACCATAAATTAACTGCAAACCCTCCCGCACCCCACCCCACAACGTTACAGCAAAGATCGCATTGATTATGACGACAAGAACGAAGCGGGCATAAATACACCCATAAATTGATCCTCCAGGATGTATAACGGAACCAGGAATCATATCGCATAGCATTCGGGGTATATTTACCAATCAATATAAATTATACTCCTAAAGAAAGCCGACACTATATGTGAAGAAACAACAAAATGTAAACAAACTGCTGTAGCACACGGTAAAACCGCAGACCACGCATCTCTCAAGAATTTTGACACCACCGATCATTGCAAACCGATCGTGATCACACGTAAACTTGACCATTCCAAAGTTTTCTGGTACCATTTTTAGTACGCAGAACCCAGAACAAGATACGCGAATTAATGAAAAAATTTTCTTCACATAAACATCTGAGCATCACGGGTGTGACGTCACCCGCTCGGACCCTACGGAGAACGACGTCAGCCGATATTCGTGTTAGAAATACCGTAGCAAACACCTATTTTCATATCTGTCGATCGCCTGTTGGGATTTAAAGAAGGCCATCGTCTGGCATATCACGTTGTTAGCACACGTCTCAGATTCTATGGGGTCAGAAATTGGGACATGCGACACAACGAAATTCAGAGACCTAAGTCTTTTAACTATTGATAATAAGGAATAATACAACATGGTCATCATTGGCGGTATTCTCCATTTTATCCAGTTAGATCCTTTCAAGAACGCACAAACTATCAAATCACAGTATAAAAGACTTAGATTTCTTTTCAAAAAACTTTAATCTTTCTCCTGCAAAAAAGCGTGGACAGCTCTTGTCGCTATGCAAACAAGAATGAGCTCTATGGTAGACGGGTACTCGGCAATTGGGAGCCGAGTACCCGGTTCCAAGGAGTCGGTAAAGCTTTCTAAGTCTATAGTCCTAGAGACAGCTGTCAAGGCCAGCTGTGTATCAGAAAGTAACAGAATGGTGAGTATTGATGTTTCCAGCGATCGTCAGTTGGCCGATCAGAGACGCGATCCCAGGGTCGTCGGTTTCACAGCCATGCTCAGTACAGCCTGAGCTACCGCCTCCTCCCATATGAGCTCACAGAGCGATTGGCTTTTGTAATCTCTGCTCTTCGTCTCTCTCATTGTCTTTCAGCAAATGGCTGGCTTTCCTTAAGAATCTTTCAGCCAATCGGTATTCATCTTGTCGGGTGTAGAGGTCTCGGTAGTAGGGGCAGGTTAAATGTCTACGTCTGCATCTTTGGTTGTTTTCTTACAAGGCGTTTTAGTATTTGTCTCGACGTGTTATTATTATGATGAGGAAATTGAATCTTCAGGCGTTCCAAAGGTACCAAACATCCCTGGAAACTTTTGTGATCATGGCAGTTACGAAGCAGAAACCGTGCAAAGTTCATGTATATGAAAAGCTAGAATGTCCACCCAATCATCGGTCTCATATCCCGTTTTATCATGTAAACAAGCCTTCTAGCCCGTTCCATATTTTTCGATATGAGCACACGTGCCATATTCAACGGAGTATTTTCATTGGCTGTTGGATGCGCAACCCATTTAAATCGACCAATTAAAACATCGATTGATGTGAGTGTGACGCGTAGGGATTACTGATTTACATTCATGAAACGTCATCGCAAAATGTCTCGTTTGACAGTTTATCAGTCGGGTAGCGAAGTAACGATTGATGGCCGTGGCTCTGCGATAGTCTTAGAAGAAAAGTTTAGTTTACGGTTGACATCGCCAGATTTTGTGTTTGTCACTATATTATGCTGCGCATTCAGTATCTGTTATCAAGTAGTGGTGCGTCACAGCAGCGGGGTCGATTTCGCGAAAATAAACAATGAGAAATCAGATAAAAGTCACATCAGCAACTATTGGCAAATATTTCAAAATTACAGTTTATGTGATAAATAAAATCTCAAACTCGGTCACTTTTCATATCACTATTATAATTTTCAACTCGGTCCATAATAGTGATATGAAAAGTGAGCTCGTTCCAGATTCTCTATATATGAAGAAAACACTGTCTATTACGGGGATACTCCCAGTGACCAGGCGCATGCGCGGAGAGGGCAAATAATCTCATTTTTCACCATCATACGTGCTTGGGCGGCCGTAGCGTGTCCCAGCGTGTGGGTTACTGGTTCCGGGTTGGTTAGTTCCGCCCGTCACCCGACCACAAACACGTCCATTCTCATGACACTCTTTTCATACAATTCTGGGTGCTTCCATGTCATCGAACTGTTGCATACAATGCCTTTTGAAGGACACATACAATTTCGTCACCATTCAATGTCTTCGTCGTCCTTAATACAGCCTTGCCCCAAGGACCATACGCTCAGCTGAACTTAAATGAAATGCGGATTTGCAAAGTTCTAAAAGAATTGCTCAAAGTAACCAAGAGTTATTGCATGCAAAGACGGGTGATCGAACCCACAGCTGGCGACATTGCCTAGCATCACAGCGCACAGATGTTGACTTAAGACCAACGCCTCAGAACATAAATGCTATTTTGCCAGTCAGGCTTTACTTTCACATGTGTGGGTTGCTGACCCACACCGGAATGGACCTTTCCAGTTTTACCTATGCTCCGCCTATCTCTGGCTAAGCTCCACCCACGCGGCCACACGCCGCTTGTGTTGGAATCGATCCCTGAACTTCATGACTATCAATTTTCAGAAAACTATACAGGTAAGCTATTAAGTATTTATAAACTAATTTGACTGGGCGATGCTTCTGCCCATGGCAGCAACAGCGCCCAGTCAAATTAGTTTCAAAATATTCAACGAACTGCTTTTGAAAGAATAAAGACATATATTTCGTTCACTTCACGGACTATTCAATGTGCATAACGAGCTTAGATACATCATTCATTACGCATTTTCATTGTGGCATCAGCCTACATGTGACATAATTGATTATGACGTCATATACATGAGTGACAGTTCGGATCTATCAATGCGATAGCACAGATCGATAATGCCCGAAGAAACAGATTTGCCAAATTTGGCTCCAGTCCATCAGCAACTGGCAAAACGTGGCCCATATTTATTTCCCTATATGATACAATATTTTGAAAACATACCAAGGGCCATAACTTGTCTGGTCAAATCTACACCGTCAAGGAATATGCCTACATATAGCAAATTTCGTACGCATGTGGATCGACTGGGCAAAGTAAGTGCATACATCTCTAATACATGTCGAGATAATCGTTACAATCTTACGTTACTTTGTTGACATACCCTATTCCAAAGACCATTATCCATTTTGACAGCTCCAAGACAGAAACGCAATAGAGGGATCTGATCCGTCACTCAAGTATCAGACATCAAAGTCAAATACTTGTTTCCTGACGTCGTCATAATCATCATGACGTCATAATCACACACTCCGTCGCGAAAATCAAAAGTCCGTCACAAAATTGTGCAAATTGTGTCTTTGGTGAATTTTTATTTTAATAAACATTCTGTTGAATATTTCTAAAGTAATTTTACTGGAAGCTGTTACTGCCATAGGCAACAATCGCGCTAATCAAATTAGTTTAGAAATATTCAATTTAGCAGCGTACCTGTTTAGTTCACCTTGGATTTTATATTCTGGGAATTTATGTTTCAATGTTTTAAATCGATTTCAACAACCGTCAAAGTGGGCGGAGCTTAGCTAGAAATGGTCGGAGCAGAGCTAGAAATTGGTTCCTCTATACCCACCCTGCTCATGGATTATTAGATAAAGAAAATATTATTGAATATATTTTAATATCTGGTGTGACATAATCACTTTTATTAAAACAATTCCGTATTGGCATACGCGCAGAGCGTATACGTCTATTGATATCGGGGCGAGTTGTGTAAGTGCTTTACTCTATACGCTTAATCGAGGAGAAACATTGACAACAATGGTCAGGCTAACTCAGTTACTGTGAGCGCGTTATGATTATATGCATTATTCATACACGAGCGTAGGCCTAGAGATAAAAACCCCGACCATCTTGTTTGTTAAAAACAGAACGAAATGCACATTCTGGAATACTGCCAGTGCTGCGAATACACCTAGACATCATTTAAATACAACAATGGCCCATTCTGTATATTGTCCGGGATTTTCATTCAGTTGTTGCTGATGGTATGCGTCTCATACATATATAGAATTTAATTAAAAACTATTTCATAGGTATACAGTATTTGCCTAATCAGAGTACGTGATTTGTGGTTGTCGTTGTGGGGGTGGGGTGGGTGGGTGGGGGTGGGGGTGGGGGGGGGGGGGGGGTTGTGTGTGTGCGTGTGTGTGTGTGTGTGTGTGTGTGTGTGTGAGAGAGAGAGAGAGAGAGAGAGAGAGAGAGAGAGAGAGGGTGGGTGTATTGTAGTAGGTAACACTGCTTTTCAGCCCGGTAAACTCTGGTTTCGCATTTCTAGAGTTTCCATGAAAGTCACGATGTACCTATACCACACACACGTGCCACAAGGATGCTATGTCACTGTGACAGATGGGCGGATGCAAGCGCTCTCGTGAACAACATTGCCTCTTATATCATGACAAGCGCTTGCAATCAGCCACGAATCAGCGCTTCCCGCGCAGCCTAATCTCAGGCTCAGTACAATTAATCTTTTCTACTATCTGTAAGTGTAGCGAAGCTGCGATGGTTAATGTCCGGACATGGTTTTCGGATACCAAAAATACAACCTCTAAGAAAGCATTAGTGTTCTCAGTACTGGGCGCCAACAGGTGTAAGACACGCACATGGCATACCACCAACTTCTTAATTGTATTGCGATCAGATCTAAAAAAAGCTCGTAATCTGATACCAATAAAGACCAAAAGAACCTACACAAGCTTGCTCAGAACGGACAAGACAAGGTAGAAAAGGTTGAATAAATTGATTTCAGCTGAAAGAAATTACCACTCCTTCCAGTCACCGAAAGCAGTCTCTCATCACATCACCATCCTTTATCATCATACCACCACTACCACCACCACCACCACCACCACCACCACCACCACCACCACCACCACCACCACCACCACCACCACCATCACCACCACCACCACCACCATTCACAAAAAATAGATTTGCATATGTAGCTTGATTTCATACTTATTGGTGTCAACACTATCTAATAAAACATAATGGAGATGGCCCAGTATAAGTGATAGTTTGGGTTGCAAACATAGATTTAAGATGATACGGTAATAAATCAGATAAAATTATTTAAATTAAAGTAGAGCTAGTAGCGAAAGATGACACCTCTTCAAACAAGAAACTTTGCTCGACATCCTCGGACGACGCGATTTTCCCAGGAGCGTACCATAGCTACGTGGAATGTACGTGGTCTGAGTGCAACATCAAAGAGGCAAACCTTAGGTGCAGACTGTGAACACTATAACATCGATATTACATGCATTCAAGAGACTAAAGTAGCTAAACACCCAGAGCAGAAACTAAAGACAGGCCATAAGCTAGTGCTCATGGAGAAAAATAGGCCACATACCGTGGTTTAGGCTTCGTAATCGGACCAAGGGTCTTGGACCATGCCATTAGTTTTGGTCATGTCAGTGATCGCGTTGCATTCATCGACCTGGCTATACCTACACGAAAACGCACCAACACTAAGTGTCGCATTGCCAACGCATATGGCCCAACTACCGAAAAAGCCAAAGACATTCCAGCAATATTAGATTCCTTCTATATAGAGCTGAGCTTCGCCATTACAATTCCAGCTAGATGGCAACTGTTCGTGTGTGGCGATTTCAACTCCAAGCTTGGTAAACTCGGAATTGCGGACCCAAGTTCAGGACTTGGCTTATGCATGGGATCGTATGAAGAGGGCACACGCAATAGCATTGGAGATGCACTGGTGGCATTCCTCAGTTCCAATGGCCTATTTGCCACCAATACGTCTTTCAAACACCAATTCCGTCACCGGACAACATGGACTGGACACATTGCTGATCGTAAAGCCCCAAAAGGTTCTAAGGCCACAACAGCTGTCTTCAACCAAATAGACTTCATACTATGCAAGACAGAAGCAAAACCCCTACTTCGGAATGCTCGTTCCTATGGAGGTACAGTACAGACTTCTATTCTGACCATAGGCCAGTCATTACGCGCCTTCAGATGAACGATCGCTATTTACTGTATAAACGCCATACCAGGCAAGAGGGTAGAGTCACCTACAACATACCCAAGCTCATCAGCGACACTGACACTCAAATGTCATACAAAAAGGCCCCGCGGAGCAGATAGCCAACATCGACGTCCAAACGAAGCCCTAACCAAACCACTGAAATCTATGGAATCATCAGATACCAGCACCATAGCTGCTCTTAAAACCAACCAAACTAGGTATACTGACGACACTCTAGTAGTAAAACTGTCAGCAGAGAAAAAAGCATTATGGCTGCGAATCTATCAAAGTGGCCAACCTGAAAACCACACCAAACTACACTGAGAGCGCAATAACATTCTGTGCCACATTAGCGAATGCTTAAAAGATCGTGCTAATCAACAAGCAGACTCCCTAGCAGATGAAATCACTGCCACGGATGACTGTCAAAATGTTTCTGGCAGCCCGAGCTCTGAGAATTACTGACTACACACCACCACTCACTGTACACAACTCTGAAGGGCACTTTGTTCGGGACTGACCAGGGAAAAGCTGAGGCGATTCGAGAATGGTTCAAGGAACAGTTCACTGACCACAATGATGAGCCATTTCACCCATTCTCAGGAGACCCCAGGCAATTACTAATACCAATTAAAACAGCAGAAGTTGAGATCGCACTTAAATCCCTAAAAAATGGACGTGCATCTGGACCTGATGTCATGAGCAATGAACTATTCAAATATACAAGTGACATTATCTCAAAACCTATCACGTACCTAATCAATTCAGCTTTTATGCACCACCTTCCCATCGACGAGGTAGGCCAAGGCATCCTTATCGCACTACCCAAACCCAAAAAGCCACCTGGCTCACCAGCCAATCCGTGGCCCATTGTGCTCCTCAACAGCATACAGAAAATCCTATCCAATGTTACTATATGCCCCATCTGAGACAAGATCGATGACTTCACCGGATCACGTCAAAGTGGCTCTGCGCAGACGTTGTATGGGCTCAACGCATAGTCATGCCCAAACACTCGGATTTCCACAAAATGGGCATTGTCATGTCACGAGCCTTGGACACAATTAAACGCTCACAGATCCTAGATGTACTACGCCAGGCCGGTTGCTATGAAGATGAGCTACGACTAATGAGACTACTGCTTGCAGACACCACGCTGAGAGTGCGAGTCAAGTCAGTGAAGTCTGTAGAGTCTGAGACATCAATCGGCTCCCAAAGCATGAAACTAAAGAAAATGACGATGCACTTCGTGGCGGCGAACTATGGAGGAAAAGAAATTCTGGTGTCACTGCTTTGCAGTACTGCTGACAACGCTGCACGCTGCGTCATGGGGAACATCGCTTTCCAGTCCTTCTTGAAGTTATGGATTCGTAGATCAAAGATGCCCGATAAAAAGGCTACTTTTATACAATGCAACCTGCGCATCCTTGATGCTATATAACTGTAACAGCTGGGCAGCACCAAGGGCAGCTCTAGACAAACTCAATGCCCGCCACCGCAAACACCTACGCACCATCACTGGACACCGATGGACAGACAGTAAAATTTCCAATGAGGCACTGTACAAGATGTGTAATACGTCGCTGCTGTCTGTAAAGGTCGCCCAGCAATGACGATCCATGTTTGGCCATGTTCTAAGAATGCCAGAAGACACATCATCACAGAGAGCCTTGGAATTCGTCCTACTCGGAGTCAAACAAATACAAAGCCAGGAGAGGACGTCGTTGCATAAATCTGCTAAGCGTGCTACGAGATGACCTCAAGAAAGCAGGACTCGGTACACTCAAATCAAGAATGGACCTAAGGAAGCTAAGGATTTTGGCTGAGGACACGACACCGTGGGAAAAAGCGATGAAGGACTGAATGCAGCTGTTGGATGTTTCTACTACTACAGCCGCAGAATACAGTAATCATACAGAGCTAGTATAATATTCCTTGATTAATCATAGGAAGAAATGAAACGATGGTATTGGTATCAAGAGTGTATTATAGAAATACTTAAGATTTTAATTACGGTGGTTAGTTGGTGGGATACCTATTTTTCCGCCTTGAAGATTTTTTAGGAATAATTAACCTCTTTAGTGTCAACAGCGCTTCAAAACTTTAAAATACTACTTATATCAATTAAGCATTTTAATGGTCAACACTTTTCAAGAAATTTTAATATTAGAAGACTATTTTTTTTTGGTAAATTTACCTCTGAAATCTTTGACGGGCTTGACCATTAAAGGGGTAATGGTAAAAGAATTCAAGATTTGGTTTACCCAGTATCAATGTTCAGGTCAAGAGAAGAGTATTTTTGAAATACCGAGCCAGTCATTCCTGTGATTAATTTTCGAAAAGACTATTCTCTTGATCTGTTAATAGACATGCCTCAACGCCACTGCAGAGTTGGTTTGGTCAGTTTGACTATTAAAAGGTTAAATTGACACAAGAGGGGGTTAAATTGACACAAGATGGGGTTAAATAGACGACTTCGTGTAGCTACCCATAACCTAAATGCAGAGTCGGTATTGTGTTGTTTTTTTCAATCGAAACATCTGATGCATAAGTAACTTCAGGTTCGGTTGAAACTCTTTACAACGATCAACGACCTTTTTACTATATTTTATACTTTCTACGAATATTTTCACATCGTCAAGAGAATAGGTTATGTCCCTTGATTCTTGAAAATCAGTCATGTCCGAGATTTCAGATACAACTGACATACTGTCCGCATCTGAGCTGCCATCATCATGGTCATCAGGAAGTATCAGGTCCTGCGAGATGGGTGGTAATTCTGGATCTGCTATTGTGACGTCATTACATGGGTCATGACCGGGTTTGAATGGTACAGCTGAGTCTTTCGGCTCTAAGATCGCGATATTATTGTCTATGGCGCAGATAATCTCCTGCGTGGAAATGGGAGCAGGTTCATTGATTGACATTTGTTCACTAGATTGTTCCTCTGCAGTAGCAACGATAGTATTACGTTCTGTGGGAGACGTATTATCAGTCATGTCTTGTACGCTATTGGGAACACCAGCGTCAGATGTAGACGCTCTGTCAACAACTACCTCAACGCTGTTATCGTCGAGTGAGTTCAGCACTTCAAAGCGATTGTCTGACTTAATCTTAGGAGCTTTCCCTTTAGGCGACCGCTGTCCGTTACTTACTGATTGAGTAACTGTTTTTGAGCAATTGTCTGTCTGCGTTATTGTGCCGAGCCTCGGAAATTCAGTGTCATTATTCACATTTGCATTATCAGGCAAGTGGGATTCACTAACGTCTCGAACTGGTTCCAGGACGTCACGAAGCGGGCATGTACGTTGGAAATGTCCTTTTTCGTGACACCGAAAGCATACTATTTCATCAGTACTTATGAAAACACGATGCGTTTTTCCAGCGAAAGCAATGTCTATGTAGTCTGGAACGACAGTCTTGTCAATCAAAATCTGGACTTGGCGACGAAAACTCTTAACATTCAGTTCAGGCGCCTTACAACCCAGTGGAATTGCCCTGGCACTCCCAATCATATTTTCCCGTATGTCTCTAATGAGCGCTTAGTCACGAACTTCGGTATGTATGGAGGACGTTCGAAATTATGAATTGTTGGTTAGTTTTCAAGTGAGTACACGTTGTGAAACACACCGCCAACTTGTACGCCTTCAACGCATAGCTTTGTTACACCATTGTCAGATTTTAGTTATCTCATAATAGCTCCTTTGCTTCGCGACGCGGCAATGATATTAGCTGGCGACACTACAGAAGCCGCCCCTTTAACATAATGCCTATATAGCCACACCGTCTAAACAGTCAATTCTTATACCATTCTTTCTGTCTATGCCTGTGAACGGCTCATACTCCGAGGACAAGTCCGCATTCGTCACGCTTCTGGTGATCTTGACCTTATTGGCAAAACTGACCGGCTGCGACTACATTGTCTTCACACAATAGGTTAATCAAGGAGTCCTACACTGACCAGCCAACAAGGCCGGTATAGTAATGGCTACTATATGCAAACCTACTACCTAACTATACACAATCACAAACACAACGAATTTATTACTAATCCAATAATTACAGTCAAAAATATTATTACACACATTTCCAAAAACAATTTAAATATACATAGCACAAAAATTAGCAACGATTATCTTCAATAAACACGTTAAATCCCGCAAAAAGTCGCAGCGAAATAAACGCGTCCTTCCTCTAGAAGAAGAAGAAGAAGTTGCGGCAGACGTTTTGTATTTATCTTATCTAATTTGGTGAAATCCCCGTTATCAACATGCTTAAAATATATGATTCTGCCTCAATTTTCTGACCTCGAAACCTAGTTAAACAATACCCGAACACAGAATTTTTTTTTTTTTCTGGCAGTGTATTTTTAGTTGTGACTGACATCTGATATGTCTATAATTCGATCTCTCGGCCTGTCAGTCTGTTTGTCGATCGGTATGTCGCTCAATGTTATGACATTTCTGGCAAAGTGCCCAAGTTGCAACTATAGCGCGTCGCACTACATCATGATATGAGACACAGCATTTCCAATCACGCGAACTTTGAACGCTACATGACCTTGACCTCGATTGCTTAGCTCGAGTAGGCTTACATCAGTCTAGAATGTTTTGCTAGGAGCATATTAACAATAGAGGTAGTTAAATTGATTTTCCTGTATGCAAAGTGTGCGCCTATAGTGATCCGAAGTCATCAATGTATGGCCATTAGTAAAGATTGCAAATTCGCGCCGTTTTATTTATTCATTTACCGATTCTCGGGATTTCTTTCGGATCAAGAGCAGAGTTTGTGATGCTGAGACTACAGGATCGCCTGTTCTTGTCTTACAATGGAGGAATCCAGTTTTAGCTAGGCCCCGCCCATCTCTAGATAAACTCCACCCACGTCTTGCCAGTGCTGTGATCAATCGATTTATGCACCCTCTAAATCTCAATTACGCGAAACATATACAGGTAAGCTGTTGAATTTTTTGAAACTAATTTTACTGGGTACTGCTGCTGTCTATGGCCTATGGCAGCAACAACGCACAGTCAAATTAGTTTTTAAAAATTCAACGGAATGTTTATTACAAAGTAACGACATACAATTCGCAAAACTTATCGGGTTATCAAACGTTTATGCCGGACGTAAAAACGTCATTCATTAATGTGTGTGTGTGTTGTAATATTTGAGGCGTTTATATGCTAGTTCCCAATGCTAGGGTCTAGACTCACGCCTGGCCTTTATGGTTTCTGTTGAATTCTTGTGAATTCTTGTGACGTCGGTGTGTGTGTGTGTGTGTGTGTGTGTGTGTGTGTGTGTGTGTGTGTGTGTGTGTGTGTGTGTGTGTGTGTGTGTGTGTGTGTGTGTGTGTGTGTGTGTGTGTGTGTGTGTGTGTGTGTGTGTGTGTGTGTGTGTGTGTGTGTGTGTGTGTGTGTGTGTGTGTGTGTGTGTGTGTGTGTGTGTGTGTGTGTGTGTGTGTGTGTGTGTGTGTGTGTGTGTGTGTGTGTGTGTGTGTGTAACATCGTCGTGTCGTG
>CM067374.1:55010913-55054526 GCA_034401795.1 Chaetoderma sp. LZ-2023a | reverse complement strand
ACGACACGACGATGTTAAAATCTGGACTTGGCGACGAAAACTCTTAACATGCCTCAGTTCAGGCCCCTTACAACCCAGTGAATTGCCCTGGCACTCCCAATCACTTTCCCCTTTGTCTCTAATGAGCGCTTAGTCACGAACTTCGGTATGTATGGAGGACGTTCGAAATTATGAATTGTTGGTTAGTTTTCAAGTGAGTACACGTTGTGAAACACACCGCCAACTTGTACGCCTTCAACACATAGCTTTGTTACACCATTGTCAGATTTTAGTTATCTCATAATAGCTCCTTTGCTTCGCGACGCGGCAATGATATTAGCTGGCGACACTACAGAAGCCGCCCCTTTAACATAATGCCTATATAGCCACACCGTCTAAACAGTCAATTCTTATACCATTCTTTCTGTCTACGCCTGTGAACGGCTCAAACTCCGAGGACAAGTCCGCATTCGTCACGCTTCTGGTGATCTTGACCTTACTGGCAAAACTGACCGGCTGCGACTACATTGTCTTCACACAATAGGTTAATCAAGGAGTCCTACACTGACCAGCCAACAAGGCCGGTATAGTAATGGCTACTATATGCAAACCTACTACCTAACTATACACAATCCCAAACACAACGAATTTATGACTAATCCAATAATTACAGTAAAAAATATTATTACACACATTTCCAAAAACAATTTAAATATACATAGCACAAAAATTAGCAACGATTATCTTCAATAAACACGTTAAATCCCGCAAAAAGTCGCAGCGAAATAAACGCGTCCTTCCTCTAGAAGAAGAAGAAGAAGTTGCGGCAGACGTTTTGTATTTATCTTATCTAATTTGGTGACATCCCCGTTATCAATATGCTTAAAATATATGATTCTGCCTCAATTTTCTGACCTCGAAACCTAGTTAAACAATACCCGAACACAGAATTATTTGTTTTTTCTGGCAGTGTATTTTTAGTTGTGACTGACATCTGATATGTCTATAATTCGATCTCTCGGCCTGTCAGTCTGTTTGTCGATCGGTATGTCGCTCAATGTTATGACATTTCTGGCAAAGTGCCCAAGTTGCAACTATAGCGCGTCGCACTACATCATGATATGAGACACAGCATTTCCAATCACGCGAACTTTGAACGCTACATGACCTTGACCTCGATTGCTTAGCTCGAGTAGGCCTACATCAGTCTAGAATGTTTTGCTAGGAGCATATTAACAATAGAGGTAGTTAAATTGATTTTCATGTATGCAAAGTGTGCGCCTATAGTGATCCGAAGTCATCAATGTATGGCCATAAGTAAAGATTGCAAATTCGCGCCGTTTTATTTATTCATTTACGGATTCTCGGGATTTCTTTCGGATCAAGAGCAGAGTTTGTGATGCTGAGACTACAGGATCGCCAGTTCTTGTCTTACAATGGAGGAATCCGGTTTTAGCTAGGCCCCGCCCATCTCTAGATAAACTCCACCCACGTCTTGCCAGTGCTGTGATCAATCGATTTATGCACCCTCTAAATCTCAATTACGCGAAACATATACAGGTAAGCTGTTGAATTTTTTTAAACTAATTTTACTGGGTACTGCTGCTGTCTATGGCCTATGGCAGCAACAACGCACAGTCAAATTAGTTTTTAAAAATTCAACGGAATGTTTATTACAAAGTAACGACATACAATTCGCAAAACTTATCGGGTTATCAAACGTTTATGCCGGACGTAAAAACGTCATTCATTAAGACTGACTAAATCGCGCCATTCACGACGTAACTTAGTATGATGTAAGCCTACATGTGACATAGATAAAAAGAGAGATCAATCACAAACAAGCAGGACCCGAAAGACCCCACACCCCAACCTCCCCACTCCCCCCAAAGGGGCCGGGAGGTCTCTGACCTAAAGCCCCCCCCCCCCCACCCTTGGGTACCGCACGCACCTACTCCCCCCCCCCCCCCCCCCCCCCGACCCAGCACCTACCCCATCCCTTCCCCACCCCCGTTAGGTCCAGGTTAGGCCCTCCCCATCCCCCACGCCCGAGCATGAAGAGCAACGGAAAAGCCATGGACAAGAACAGCAACATGAGACAAAATCGAGAGACAACTAGCAATACACACACAGAGAGACACAAGCTAATGCACAAACCGACGTCACGAGAATTCACAAGAATTCAACAGAAATCATAAAGGCCAGGCGTGAGTCTAGACCCTAGCATTGGGAACTAGCATATAAACGTATTAAATATTACAACACACACACACACACACACACACACACACACACATCCACCCACCCACCCACCCACCCACACACCCCAACCCACGCACGCACGCACGCACGCACGCACGCACGCACGCACGCACGCA
Organism: Chaetoderma sp. LZ-2023a; assembly: GCA_034401795.1. Lineage (NCBI taxonomy): Eukaryota > Metazoa > Mollusca > Caudofoveata > Chaetodermatida > Chaetodermatidae > Chaetoderma > Chaetoderma sp. LZ-2023a. The sequence continues at coordinate 55,052,169 of CM067374.1, read as the reverse complement.
CGCACGCACGCACGCACGCACGCACGCACGCACGCACGCACGCACGCACGCACGCACGCACGCACGCACGCACGCACGCACGCACGCACGCACGCACGCACGCACGCACGCACGCACAGTCCCTAATGCAATACTATACAGGCCCCTATACCGTACTTCAGTTTGTGCAATCCTTTCATCGACAAGCGTTTACTTTCAATGGATAAATTAATCCAGTTTTTGATATGCCCTCCCCCCCCCCCCCACCCCCATGCCCCGCTAAGCTTCGCCCATGCTTTAGCCCACGCTTTAGCCGTGCTGGGATCGGTCAAAACCTGAACTCCCTGAATCTCATTTTCCAGAAAACTATACAGGTAAGCTGTTGAATATTTTGAAACCAATTTGAAGGGGTGCTGTTGCTGCGATAACCCAGTCAAGTTAGTTTCAAAGCATGAAAGCATGGTGGGAGTTGAGAGGAAGGGTTGTTGGGGTGGGTAAACGGGGGGTAAATGACGACGGTCTGGAATAACCATGAATTTGGTCTGTTAATTCGATTATTCGTATTGTTTAATCTATTATATTAATGGCTAACTGCTATCCGACAATGACAGTGTTTGAAGGATCTGTTCTTTTCTTTCCTATTCTTTTTTAATCTGTTTACATCGTTTTTCTCCCCTACATATCTCTCTCTCTCTCTCTCTCTCTCTCTCCCTCCCTCCCTCCCTCCCCTCTCTCTCTCTCTCTCTCTGTCTCTCTCTCTCTCTCTCTCTCTCTCTCTCTCTCTCTCTCTGTCTCTCTCTCTCTCTCTCTCTCTCTCTCTCTCTCTCTCTCTCTCTCTCTCTCTCTCTCGCACCTCTTAATTTATTGTTTCTCTCTCACCTCGGTTTAGTGTTCTCAATCATTGGCTGCTTATAATAATTCTGTAGGGAGAGGGCAAGTCTAAGTTGTAAGAACTTGTGCCCGATCCCATTGTGCAATTGTTACAATAAAATATGTTTAAATCAAAGATAGTTTCAAAATATTCAACAAAATGTTTATTAAATAGTAAAGACATACAACTGACGGACTTTTAAAAATTCATGACGGACTTAACTACGACATGTATTACGTATTTGTTTGTGATGTCAGCTTACACGTGACGTGATTGATTGTAATGCCATATACGTGAATGAAAGATTGGATTCATCAATTGGTTTCATTTAGAAAGGTAACTTGTGCGCATTGTGAAATCAGTTTTGGTGTCTGTTTAGAAAAATACCGTTTTCAAAATAGATATCTCTTTGCCTTTTATCTCTTTCTAAGATCTTGATATTCCAATACTGTTTTAGAGAATCAAGAGACAGAGAACCTTGATCGCAGTGTTCTGACCGAGCAGATCTTTCACCTTCTCATTGGTAAAGTGACCGAGAAAAATGTCATTGAGCAGGGCGATGAAGAGGGCAGGTAAGCACTAACGCAAAGAGCTACAGTAAAACCTGTCATAAGCGATTACCTGTGGCTTACTAAATGATATGTATTTTGGTGTCAAAAGATCGCGTTTCTTTAAAACATGTGTTTTATCTACCTTCATTATATAACTTTTGAAATACCAGTGTCTCAATATATAAATCCGATCTGTTACTCAAGTATATGATGGCATTATCAATTACGTCACAAGAAGGCTGAAGTCACAATCAATCAAAAACCGTAATGAATGACGTATCTATGTCGGTCGTGAACACTGGACATTAAATAGTAAATCAATTATACAAATTGTACCTTCAAATTATGATTCTGAGAATTCAGGGTTCAACGTACAAAAATGGATCCCAACACGTCCAAGAAGTGGATCCTTCCATTCTTTAGCATCACGTGACGCCATGATTGTTAGTTTACAGCATGCGATCAAATGTAAAGTGATTTTAGAATTGTGTCGAGGCGACGTCCTATACATACACAACAATAATGAATAGATCCGATCTGCTGAAGTATATGACGTCATAATCAGTTACGTAACATGTAGGCTGAGGTCACAATCAAAATACATACTGAATGATGCATCTGGATCCGCTGTGAACATTGACTGGGCCATCAAATGTAGGGCCTACAAATTGCATGGCTTTACAATTTAATACACATTCTGTAGAATATATTGTAACTAATTTGACTGGGAGCTCACCCACTCAAATTACTTTCAAAATAGTCAACAGGATACTCGTATAGTTACCTTGAAATTGGGATTCTGGGAATTCAAGATTCCACGTATATAAATCGATCCCAACACCCACAAACATGGGCAGAACTTAGCTAGAAATGGGCGGGGCATAGCTAGAAATGGATGCTTATATTATATATACTGCCAGCGCTGGCAATAAATACTTATGGAGAGAATAAAAAGTAATTTTTTATAGATGACTCAACTGTGTTGTTTCCTTGGGTTAGGAGACAAATAAAGTAGCCTTACCTATAGGTGGTATTGAGTGGTATATACAAATTTATTGACAGAAATCGAAAATGTTCTGAAAAAGTGGAGAAGGCGAGGGTTAGGCTTGCATTAACAATGTTTAGCACATTCTGAATAATAGGTTTAAGTCAGAGAAAACTTTCATAACGTTTACAGAAATAGCCGAATACGTAACAGAACAAATGGATGAACAAAGTAACACGAATACATGCGACGGCTGGGTGGTGGGAGAGTTGCGCGATAGGCACAAGATATTATAAAAAATCGCAATATGTTAAAAGATCACGATTTTTTCTGATCCAATTATATTTAAAAATGGAAAAATCAGTGGGGAAATAGATTATTTAAAACAAATATAATGACAGTCATTATATTCCAATATTAATTTATCCACAGCTGTTTCTTGCCGCTTGGAATGGAGAGTGGTCGCATACCTAATGACGCCATTACAGCGTCAGAGGTATTCAGCTGGAAGTTTCCGGCATGGGGAGCGCGGTTACGGGACAGGAGTGGTTGGTATTCCAGGCGGGTTCAGGACCCAGAAACGGAATACTGGGTCCAGGTGAAGTTGGCAAAAGCATACAAGATCACACGGATTGCCTTGCAGGTGAGGAAGCGGTTGATAGATATATTGCAGTTACATAAATTTAAGAATATATTGAGCTGCACTAGTACGCAGAAGGGATATTACGTTGCAAATGATTGAGTAGCCTAGAACTTGATGATATACATATTATATCTGGAATACTTGCGGTGAAATGACTGGTATGTGATTAGGTGATGATTGCCGTGTTAGTGTGCTGGTACATAATATCATATTATACATATGTGGTCTATTTATGGCGAGGTTTGTAGATTTCTGAGAAATGTGTTTGTAATCACAAGTGAAAACATTCATGTTTTATACATATGCGTAGGAACATGGGTGGGTAGGGGTGGGGTGCATCGCCCTCTTCTTCTCCCATAGTGTATCCCCATAGCGCCCCTAAGTTTTGGTCCCACATACACTTCATCCCCCAGGTCCAAGTATGTTCCCACGCCCCTGAATACAGCCCAATTACTAAAGTAAACTAGTAACCTACGTGCGGGTGATGGCGCGCCATCACATATTACCACACGTTCCCAGCTTTGAACTTGCGGCCCAATTATTATGTCGGTCACACTATGTCTTCCAAAACGTGTGATTTTGCCATATGATTGCGGATTCCGATATGTCGTTTAAATTGGGATACGGTCCACCCCTTCCTTAGGGTAAAGCGGCGCAAAAGGTCAAATATCACAAAGTTCCCTCCATTACAATATCGCCTCCGACTCTGTGGGGGAATTTATCAAAATTTGTTGTTTGACCGATATATATATAAAAAATGTGGGTGTCCAATTTAGTCTTTAGATGTAGGCTACCAAGCTTGAATCCGAATCCTGTTACCATTGGTGTTGGATCTGAATTGGTAATACGAACCGCAATGGTACCCAGGGTCTTTTCAATGCCAGATCAGTTAGATTTGAAATGTACCTTCTTATTAACACTGTGTTACCTTGACTATCCTTTACAGAGTGCTCCCTATAAGCGTATTTGGCTGAGGAAGTTCCGGCTGGCCAGCTCAGTGGACGGCGTGCACTGGACAGCTTTCAAGGAGAATGGACAAGTAAAGGTATGTCTCAAATTTGGCCAGTCGCGGTCAAGCAGTTATATTATCATCCTATTATTAAATACTAGGTTATAGTGTATAATAGCGTACGGCACTAATGACCTATACGCTAGTCAATGGAGTGATCCGATCTGTCGCTCAAATATCTTACATCACAATCAATTAGGCGGAATTTAGGCCCTACATCATTAGTTAGCTGACGTCAAAATCATAATGACGTAGATACATCCGTCATGAAAATCGAAAGCTCAGCACTAGTGTACGAATTGTATTCCTTAGATACAGTTACAATTTAATAAGCAATCTTTTGAATGTTTTGAAACCAATTTGATTGGATGTTGTGCGTGCCATGAGCAGTGCCATGAGCAGAAACAGCCCGCAGGTAAATTAGTTTTGAAATATTCACCAGTTTACCTGCATAGGCCTAGTTACCTTGAAATTTAGATTCTTGGAATTCAGGTTTCAAATGGATTCGAACACGCGTAAACGTGGTCGGAGCGTAGTTAGAAATGGGCGTGGCATACAACCGGAAAATGCCGATTTTATAAACCTCGCCTCTTTATTTCATAGTAAATATCCGAACAAGTCATCCGGCCAAACTAGCGCATGCGCACTGAGATTTTGTCTCCATTTTTAGCATGGCTAGAAATAGACACTTCCATTATTGAATATACATTATCCAAGATAAAAGGTTTGTCTAGAAAATAATAGATCGAGGCGGAAAGTGTCTCCTTATAGAGCCAACACACCTGTTAAAGGTAAATACAGTAGTGAGTTAAACAATTGAAAATTTAACCCTTCTTGTGTCAACTTCACCGTCTAATGGTCAAACTGAACCAAAAAAACTTTGTAGTGGTCTTCAGACATGGCTATTTGAAAGGCCTAGCGAAGAGTATTTTTGAATATTTGCCACTAGAATGACTGGCTCGGTAACCAAGCCAGTCATTCTTGTGGTAAATTTTCTTTTAAATGCTCATCTTCCGGGCTGAAGATGGAATTATTCGAACTAACTGGTGGGTTTGACGTAGGCGTTTAACCTGGCGCTGATATATAGTAACGGATATCAGCGATATATTTTTTCAAAATAAACACTTGCCATTTTTCACGTATTGATAACCGTGCATAGTTACCTTCTTCCGTAAAATAGAGAATGTGTGTCTTTTAACAGAAATTTGGAACATTTCGACAATCTGCGCAGCTTGTCAGTAAGATTGACGTAACGGTATTCAAGATAAAATCATAGAATGCTTAAATTACGCGTAGCCTGGAGGCAAAACTACAAAAAGGCCCTTACTTTTTTGGTTCATTCACCCAGAGAGAGAGAGAGAGAGAGAGAGAGAGAGAGATAGAGAGAGAGAGAGAGAGAGAGAGAGAGAGAGAGGGAGGGAGGGAGGGAGGGGGGGGGGGAGGGAGGGAGTAAAAGTAACCACTATCCTGGCTCCCTAATATAACGGATACACTCCCATCATATTATAATTCTTTCACGGGGTAATAAGGCAGTGTTTCACTTTCAGGACGATTATACAGGAAAGCTGTTAACTGTGTTGGAACTAATTTGACAGCTCCCAGTCAAATTAGTTTCCAAATATTAAACATATTATTTCATACATTATAAAGAATGTCGTCCCTGGTGGGTATGCGTGGACGGTTAAACTGATCAAATGCAACTCATTTATAACATTGTCAAATTATTCTGTTCAGAGGCGAAATGCAAATTCTGGGAGATGTAACCTTTGGAATCCGAGAGATCGAATAAAAAATCATTAAAATCAATATAGATCCGGATTAAGGGTTAACTGAGTTACAGCAACCCCCACCCCCCCCCTCCCCCCTCCCGCCCCGAAAAATAAGGTGCCCCAAAAATAAAAAAATAATTGTCGCATTTTACTCATTTGAACCTGTAATCCCAGTATCTCCCTTTTACAGTCATGATATACGTGAGCTGTTGCATATTTGGAAACCAATTTGACTAGAAGCGTGTACTTGCATTAGGCAGAGCACGATCTTTCAGTCAAATTAGTTTCAAAATATGCAACAGCAGTTTGACACATACGTAGCGAATAAATTATATTGGGAGGCGTTAGTAGTAGTAGTAGTAGTAGTAGTAGTAGTAGTAGTAGTAGTAGTAGTAGTAGTAGTAGTAGTAGTAGTAGTAGTAGTCGTCGTAGTAGTAGCAGCAGCAGCAGCAGCAGCAGCAGCAGCAGCAGCAGCAGCAGCAGCAGCAGCAGCAGCAATACTCGATAAGGGGCCGTAACAACTACTAATCATGAATGCCCCCAAATAGGCTTAATCCGGCTCTGAATTAACAGGTTCTATCAAATTGGTTTCAGAAAAGGTAGGCTTACCCGCAAGATTGTATTAAAGTTGAGATTCCTAGATATCAGATGCCAAAGGGCTCCGGGGTGAAAAGGGTAGATCTATGTCGTTGGGAGTAGATATGATTACAATTATGCAGCTATTACGACCAGTCTGATTTATGCCTATACAGGCATCACTATAAATGAGTGACGGTCCATATCGTGTATCATAATTATGTAACCTACGCTAGGTGGCGTTATTAATGGCCCTTTCCTGAGTAATGACGTCATATGACGTCATAATCAGCTAAGCTGCGCGTAGGATTACGTCATAATCATTACGTCATAAACGATTCTATACGACCCGTTTTAACACTTAATAGTCCGACTCGTTGTACAAATTGTATCTCTACTATTTAACAAACATGCGGTTGAATATTTTGAAACTAATATGACTGGGGGCTGTTGCAGCCATAGACAGCAACAGCACCCGGTTAAATTAGTTTCAAAATATTCAACAGCTTATCTGTATAGTTTTCTGGAAATTGATAGTCAGGATGTTCAGAGATCGATCGATCCCAACACGAGCGTGGTGTGGGTGGAGCTTAGCTAGAGATGGGCGGGGCATAGCTACACCTGGAAAGGTCCATTTAAGCGCATTGCTCGTGTTAGCTAAGATCCGGAACATTCCACAACTTGTATAAAGATTTTAAAATTTAACGGCTGGGTGCCCTTCTGAACCATATTGAAAATGATTCAATGCAGTATAGCTAATAAATAATTGGGTAAAAAATCGTCTCCTTATGAGGTAAATAGTTACCTCTATAGAATACCCACTCAAGTTTGATCAAGAATCCGTTCGTCAATAATGGAGGTGTAGCGATTTTAAAATTTAAGTGTGGGCCACCGTTCAAAACCCAGCCAGGGCAGTGAATCGAAATCGGACTCTTTGATGACGTCGTACTTATCCCTACAATAGTTTTGTAAAGTTCCATGGAGATTGGTTGAGAACTGAATGAATACTAGTAAAAAGAAACAAAATGACAACAACAACGATAACGACAATGAGGACGACATGACCAAGCTTTAGAGATCGGTTCCAGATCTAAAAAGCGCAACAAAGATTCCAGTGGGTATTTGTTTGCAATTCTTAAAGTATCATGCAGGCTGTACAGACCGGGTACCTGTCTGCACAGCAGCTTTTTACTATCTCGAACCGACCGAACAGACTCTGACCAGTTTGAAGGTCAGAGTTTACGGTTGCAGAGTGCCCTCTAAATTCTAACTATTTTGTGGTCAGAAAGATCTAGGCCTATGCCTATTTAGTGACGTCAAGCTCATATTAGGAAATACTATGTGACGTCATTAAAGTAATATGTCTCCGCGCACAGACATAAATCTATATGCGATTTTATGTCTGGGCAATAAATTAAAATTGCAATATGGGACGTCGCATCTTCACATTAGATCTCAATAATGATGAATACTATGCGTCATAAAAAACCCTATAACAATCACTGAAATACGGTTACATACTCTTCTATGGGAAGATTAGATTATGGTCAAAACTTCCGTGATAACACCGCTTACTTGGCCAATGCAGGGCCAATAACTGGCTGGTACGGTATTGACCCAGCATCTAATTTTAAATATCAGCTGAATGTATTGTCACGCGGCGTGTGTCTCAGTTCTCAAAATGGGCGGATATTCCTTTGGATCGTTGCTGCAAGGTACGAGACAATTAGTTTAATGAGCAAAAACCATTGAATTGCTAAATATTTTGAAAACAATTTGACTGAAAGCTGTTGGTGGCTTAGTCAACAACAACTTCATATCAAATTGTTTTCAAAATATTTATCAGGTCCAGAGATATAAATAACCCGTGGAATACGTCGTCTGCAAAATCTCAGCGGTTAGATAGTTAAGTGAAAGTGACTGAGTTTTTAATCATACATTAGAATAATTCCGTTTATGTTCTAACCTACGCCATAGTCAGTGGCGGTTGGAGTTATAGACATATTAAATAATATGGCCTGAATCTAAAGGCATCATTAGTTTAAGTGTCGTGAACTAGATATCACCTTACCAGGATATGGAAGGAAGTTAGTGTAAGCAATGGTGAGCTGGTGTTCTTCAACTTTGTCGGACAATGTTGTTCAGCCGACACTGTTCACAGGACACAGTTCACAATCCGACACTATTCACAGGACCCATTTTGGTTATACATCATACCCTCTGGCTCCCCACCAGATGTGGCTCCCCCACCAGATGAGATGCACCGTACTCCTCCAAGGTGTTCCTACATTAGTGTATGCATGCGCAGCATGCATGCATGCATGCATGCAAGCAAGCGCACGTGCGTGCTTGCGTGCGTTAATACACTAATTTCACACTCACCTTGAATCGAATGTCAGTTAGCATGACTTTAGACAAAGTTGCATGGTACTCTGTTACAGTTGAACTGCTTTCATTTACAGGCAATGATAAAAAAACCCCTAGTAAATATGTTGAATCGTTGCTCCACTTCAGAACCAAAAACATTCTGGCAACTGCAACTGCTTCTGTGCGTCACATTAATTATCATTGTCATCATCATTGTCAGTCTTAGAGTTCAACTTGAAAATCTCTTCCTCCTCTTCTATCTCCTGATTTATTTATGTGCGTAGTTTACACATACCGGTGTACTTCAGTCCATTGAGGATGGATTAAGACCATGGCAAGACCGAAAACTATTACAGGAACGCTGTATGCGGTATAGATGTTTTATCGCTCTAACATATTTCTCTTTGACCGGGAGGGTCTGAAATCTGTGATTGCTATTGTTCAGTCTGTAAACGGTAGAATTGAACTCGGAAAGAAAAAGAGTTTCTGGGTCAGATTATAAGTGGACTTCAATCTCTGGCGAAAATAAGTGATCTAGTGCAACAATGCAAAAAGACAGAAAGAAACTAAAGATTAAGCCTATTATTAGAATGCTCAAGGGTTTTGATCCGCCGCCCCATACATTGTTAATTTTCTGAGCATCAATGTGACTTTCGTCACTGGTGCCATAAATAAAAAGATGCTCCTGGATGAGCTTTACTTATTTTTCTATCATTTCCAAAACGGAGCCCTTTGCAACTTTTCGTGACACTTTGACTGCATATAAGCATGCGGCTATGTGCAGGTTCGGCGGAAGCACTTTCTGATCGGGTGGGGGTGGGGGCTCATGAAACCAATGTTAGTCTAGTCCCCCCTTCACACACGCACGCAAGGGGTGGGGTGTCACGGCTATCGACGTGTATCATGCGTTAAAGGACGTCGTTGGCGCGAGACCTGCTACTTTGCAGGGGCTTATCAATGTTACTAAAACTGTATGGAATGTAACAGTGTTAAATGAGGGGGTCAAGGAAAAGCTTCTAGAAGATGTTCATATTGTAAAAGGCGAAGTTTGTAACGTAGAGGAAATCGAGTCAGATAGGTTGCTAGTGAAGCTGAAATTCCAGATGACAGAATCATGAATGAACTCAAGAAGTATGGCAAAGTGCAAAAGATTGAATGGGAAACGTATCTCTTTGACAGAACGCTAGAAAACGGTGTAAGACGTATCTGGTTTGATAAAGTGGATAGCCCTTTACCAAGCAGATTGACGCTTGATGGCAGCTTTGTCCTGCCCTTATGGTATAGAGGGCAAATTAAAGAATGCCGGATCTGCCTAAGTACTGACCATTTGGCAACAGATTGTCCCAATCGAAACATATGTCTGCTCTGTGGTTCAGTTGACCATTTAAATGGCGCTATCCAAAAAATCAAAACAAGCCCCTAGTATCAGGACATAATCGCCCATTAAAGGATGCAACTGAGTCAAATGCTTCTGAAGCAACCGCTACGGAAGCTGTTGTTGTGGTTCATGCCACTGTAAATGACACAAACAAATTATCAAATCCTGTTAAAGTAACTACAGTTGATGAAATTCAAGTATTAGAGAAGGGTATAACCTTAAGTCAAGAAAATAATCAAAATGCAATGGAGCCAAACGTGGCTGTAAAAGACATGCGGAAAAATGATGACCTTAGAGAAGAGCCAGTTTACAATTCCTTAGATGAATTAAAATTAGGACGGGATAAGTTTAGGACTCAGAAGACGGAAAGTTCAGTCGATTTTCGGCTAAGCCCACTTGATTTAAGTCAGCTTGAAGATATGGTAAATGACGCTCCTGCCAAATGTAACTTAAGTAGCAATACGCGTCATAAAGAAGACAGTAGCTCAGAATCTGAGATTGAAGTAAATGATATGGATGATGATACAATGTCAGTTGCAGAATCAGATGTGTCCATTCAAACACAGAGTTCACAGATGAAAGATGAAATGGTAATGTACCGATCAGAGTGTTAGTGCCAAATGTAACGGCGAGAGGCGTGAAATATCGTCTACTGCGCCATGATTCTGATATTTCCAAATATGAATATTTGTCTGTGGTAGCACTAGGAAATATTGAATTCGCAGGAAAATTAGGTAAATGGTCTAAGAAACGAGCTAAAAAACCAAATCAAGTTAATCTAATGATGGCGGTTGTAAACGTCATTTTTCAAATTATGATTATCTGCACCATCAATTGCAGAGGATTAAATACCGAATTCAAGCAGCGCCACTTGCTTGAAGAATTAGCAAATGAGAGAGTTGATATTGCTTTTCTACAAGAGACCAAAATTAAAAAAACTGAAGTGTATGAATCTCTCAAAGATATTTCAAAAGGGCAGATTTTCTATTCTTTATCACAAAATAATAGTGCGGGAGTGGCCATTCTTATCCTGCCCCACTGTCTCAACTAGGTTGACGTTATATCGTCGTCATCAGATACAAATGGACGACGGATTTGTGTATCAATTGATGTACTAAACACAAGTTTAAATTTGAAGTGCCTTTATGCACCTACCTCTCATCAATTGCGCCGTGAATTTCTAAATGATGTTTCCACAATAATTCAAGACAGAACGCCTGAAAACTTAATTATGGGCGGTCACTTTAATTGCATATTAGATGAGGCTAAAGACAGAAACTCTAGGTCTAATTTTAATGACACATCGCATAATATGTTGAAATACATTTGTGAAAATAAAAGCTTCATTTATCGACACTTATCGGATTGATAATCCAGAAGGCCGGGAATTTCAACCGATGGAAGGTTAGCTTCAAGGTTAGACAGGATCTATGTAGACCGTTCATTGAAAGGTTACATGTGTAAAACTAACATAAAACCAGTAACTTTCTCTAATCACAATATGTTTTCCATCACATTAGACAATACTGACTGGGTCAAACGAGGAGATGGATTTTGGAAACTTAATGTAGCATTGCTACGAGATAGTTGCTATCGCAAATGTGTGGAAAGTTGTTTGAGGCATTGCGATGAAAGAAGAGGTTCGTATGAATTTATAACAGACTGGTATGAAGATGCTAAATCAGACCTGAAATATATTTCAAGGCAGTATTCCATTAGGAAAGCACGTGAAATACGAAAGCGTAAAAATGCGCTTCAGAGGTCGCTGTGTAAAATTAATAAGAAAATTAATGATGGGGAATATAATTATTACGAACTATTAGTTAAATTAAAAGGTAGACTAAATGAAATAGAGCACTATCAGTTTGATGGCGCCAAAATAAGGTCAAGAGCACAAATGCATACAGAGGGCGAAAAGCCTACACGTTACTTTTGTAACTTGGAAAAAGCAAGAGGTATAGAGAAATTAATACGCTCCTTGGAGACTAATGATGGAGTATCAGTGTGCTCAAATGCAGAAATGATGGAAACAGCACCGAATTTTACAAATCATTGTATAAATCTGAGGGAAGCCATGAAACTGCAACTAGGGATGTTTTAGCTAATATAACGAAAAGACTTCCAGATTCATGTCGCGAAAGCTGTGACCAATCAATAACAATTGATGATTTGACAAAATCCCTCAAAGGTATGAAGTTAGAAAAGTCTCCTGTGACGGACTTCCAGTTGAATTTTATCAAACATTCTGGCACATATTTCGGCCAGTATTAGAAGAAATAGCAACCAGCATTTTTAAGCAAGGGCATCTCCCTCCATCGATGGCCCAAGCATGTGTTCGGCTTATATACAAGAGGGGTGACAGAAATAAAATACAGAATTATAGAACACTCTCTCTACTCTGTGTAGATTATAAGATTATTACTCGGGCAGTAACATTAAAACTTGGCGCAGTCCCATGCGAAGTCATTGATGATGATCAAACCTGCTCTGTGGCAGGAAGATCAATATTAAACAACACTTTCCTTATACGGGACCTTACTCAATTAGTTGAAAAGGATTGTATCCCAGCAGCAATAATAGCACTTGATAACGAGAAGGCGTTTGACAGACTAGAATGGGATTTCTTGTTTAAGTCTTTAGACCATATTGGCTTTGGTTCAAGATTTATTAAATGGGTAAATATTTTATATACTGATATAACAAGTTGCTATTTAGTAAACAATCAGCTATCCAAACCTGTAGTGATGGAACGAGCTGTCAGACAGGGTTTCTCACTGTCCCCGCGTCTATTCGTCATAGCTATGGGATCGTTGGGGGCCACATTGAGGCATCGCAATGACTTTCAAGGAATATGTATACGTGGCATAGAAAGGCCACTAAAGGTTTCTCAATATGCAGATGATACGACTGTGTTTGCGGGTAAAAATACGGATTTTAGAATTTTAAATGGAGTATTAACAGATTTTCAAAAGGCATCAGGCCTTAAAGTCAATAAAGATAAATCTAAGGGGTTATTTTTGGGCGATTGGAAGGGCAGAACTGACAATGTGATGGATATTAACTGCTCAAATGATGTCATAAAAATGTTGCGTATTTACTTTAGTAGAGAACAAAATGTATTACTAAACTGGGAAGAAAGGATATCCAAGCTAAAGTGTGCATTACTAAATTGGAAACAACGTCGCCTAACTGTCTTTGGCAGGACATTTGTCCGTAATAATTTAATTTTATCTGGACTGTGGTATACCGCTTCTGTAGTTCATATGCCCAAATCAGTAGAGTCAAAGATCAACACGTTACTTTTGTCTTTCTTATGGGAGGACAAAGCCCATTTAGTATCACAGTCAATCCTCACCAATGAAAAGCATGCTGGAGGCCTGGATTTGGTTAATGTTTCAGCAAAGTGGGCTTCTTTAAAATTGAAATTCTTGAATAAATTACTTACTTCAAACTCATCTTGGTCAAGTGTTTCAAGGGCACTTCTCCAAAGGTACGTTGACCCATTTCCAGTAGAATGTTTATTTATGTGCAAAAAACTGCCACCTAATCATCAAAAGATTCCAAATGTATATAAATAACAGCTCGAAGCCTTAAAAATATTTACACGATCAATGCCACAACCCAATTGTTGGGAAGATGCCTTAGAGAAACGTCTTTGGGGCAACAAGTCGATTCGTGATAATAATGATGATGTATTATATTTGCCCTCTATGGCCAAAAATGGTATTCAATATTTACGTGACTTGGTAAATCCGAAATCTCGTAAATGGATTGCGATGCAAGATGTAGCAAGAATAACATCAATGAGACATATTGATGCTCAGCGCTTATTTGTTAGAATAAAGAATGCAATACCTGCTGTATGGTTCAAATTGCCGAAAGCAGGTGGCAACATTGATATGTTGCAATCAACATTAGTATTTACGTCAGAACATATAAAATACAACATGGCATCTGGAGACTGGTATAGAATTCTAATGCAAAGTCGGAGACAGACTCCTATTGTGGTTAGGCATTGGAACAATTTAGGATGCGCGCCAAAGAACTGGAAAAATGCCTGGAAAGCAAAGATTGCTTAGCTATCGGACGAATCATTAATAGCAAGGAGAAAGAATTGTTAATAACCCTGTTATCTGTAGGAGTGTAGGCCATCTGGAAGCATCGGTGTTCAGAGGCCAGAGATAAAACCGGCAACAACCATCAGAGAGCCGTACAAGCTATATTTCGATCATTGTTGATAAACTGCATTCATTGTGAATTTTACAGGCTAGTAGAACATGGGAGAGAAAGTAGATTTAATGACGCATGGTGCAAAACTGGCCTAGTATCAATTGAATACGGATATCTAAAAATATCAGAAGCGGAACTTGTATAAGCTAGCACACTCGCTGCTTGCTGTATATTGATAAATGCTATTTTAATTTAATTTAATTGCCTTTATTTTAAAATTTTAATGCCTTACGAGACTCTAATCTTGACGAATATCCTAACCTTGGGATCAGTATATTTAAATATCAAATGAGCATTATGTCAATATTCTGGAGGTGATCCGATTTTCAAGCTAACAGAGTGTGATATCTTACAATTAGCTTCCTGTTGTAAATGTTTACTGTAGGTGTATTTGTTCCAGGGTAATTTGTAAAAACTTACAATGAAGTAAATTTAGAATGTAAACCCAATGCGCCATCTAAGTAGTCATAGTTTGTATACTTTTGCTTTGTGCATTATATTATATAATGGCTACTACGTCCGCTGGGCATTTAAGAATCGGCTAACTGGCGTCAATGAGTGACTTTGTTACTTATTGACGAGTCACCTCGCCACTTGTTGGCGAGCTGCACTCGCCATTTGGCCCTACTACTATACGGTGTGCTACGTTAAACTACATATGATCTACTTAGCCTGCTGGTCATGAATCGGCTCAATGGCGTCAATGATTAGCAGTAGCTTACTGCTAATTATTGATGAGTCGCTTTACCACTTGTTGGTTAGCTATGCTCGCCATTTGGGCCTACTACTATACGGTGTGCAAATAGCAATGGCTTTGTTGAATTATGTTATGTTATCAGCTCTTTATTAATTATGTTTTCTATGTAGTTATGCCACGGTTGTGGTATATGATAATAGAGTATTTTAGCTTGCACTGTTTTGACATGTTAGGTTTGTATTGTTATTCTATTAATAGAACCTGCTATTTCATCCGATTTTTTATGGGAGTTTGCAAGCCTTTTTAAAGGAGTTCCTCCGTGAAGTGTATCCGACTGCGTCAGCGTCGGATTTTCAAAAAAGAAAGAAAAATAAAGTAGTAGTAGTAGTAGTAGTAGTAGTAGTAGTAGTAGTAGTAGTAGTAGTAGTAGTAGTAGTAGTGGTAATAGTAGTAGCAGTAGCAGTAGTAGTAGTAGTAGTAGTAGTAGTAGTAGTAGTAGTAGTAGTAGTAGTAGTAGTAGTAGTAGTAGTAGTAGTAGTAGTAGTAGTAGTAGTAGTAGTAGTAGTAGTAGTAGTAGTAGTAGTAGTAGTAGTAGTAGTAGTAGTAGTAGTAGTAGTAAGTAGTAGTAGTAGTAGTAGTAGTAGTAGTAGTAGTAGTAGTAGTAGAAGTAGTAGTCGAAGTGAACGCACGCGTTTATTTAGCTCTGCAATTGCTGCCCGAATTTGCTAGTTTCTAGCGCGATTTTGTAGATAAATTTTATACATATATTTCGTATTAGTATTTCCTTTCAAACTTTATGTTTAATTTGTAAATTCTTGTCTTGGTTGGAGCGCATTTTGTGTCTCCATTTTCTAAAGGCATTCCTCTTAGCTGGCGGTTTCCGCCATTTAATAGGGCTCCTCTTACTGTGGTCAATGCAATACATTGCATATATGTATTCGTGGCATAGAAAAACTACTTAAGCTGTCACAATATGCTGATGACACAACTGTGTTTGCCAGTTCAAACAATGATTTTGCAATTTTAAACCACGTACTAGAAAAGTTCCAAAATGCATCTGGTTTGAAAATCAATAAAGGAAAATCCAAAGGATTATTTTTGGGGCCATGGAAAGAGCGGAAAGACCAGCCACTTGAAATCAATTGGTCTAATGATACCATTAAGATTTTAGGCATCTATTTTAGCAGGAAACCGAATACAACACAAAATTGGAATGAACGAGTATCTAAGTTTAAGAGAATATTAGCAAATTGGAAGCGTCGTCGTCTTTCAATTTTTGGTAGAGTGTTTGTTGTCAACAACTTGGCATTATCTGGGCTATGGTATACAGCATCTGTTGTACACATGCCAAAACATGTAGCAAAGGAGGTTAATGAGTTGATATTGTCATTCATATGGGAAGAAAAGAACCATTTAGTTTCCCATTGTGTTCTCAATAATGCTAACTTAGAAGGAGGACTTGATTTAATTGATATTAAAGTGAAATGTGTTTCTTTAAAGTTAACATTTTTGAATGATCTTATTACATCAGATGAGACGTGGGCATGTGTTTCATGAGCTCTCATGGAGAGAATTGTAGAACCATTTCTGGTGGAGCATGTTTTTACCTCAAAGAAGCCACCTCCGAATAGCCAAATGATACCAGATGTGTTTAAAGATCAAGTTAAGGAGTTAAAAATATTTGACAGACACATGCCTCCACCTACGTGCTGGAAGGAAGTACTAGAACAGCAATTGTGGGGCAATAGTAATATATGTTATAACAATGCAGTACTTTATCTACCGTCCTTTGCAAAATATGGCATTCAACATTTATCTGATATGATACACCCTCAAACACGTAGATGGATTTCAATGCAAGAAGTAGCTAGAAAAACACATATGAGGCATATAGATGTCCAGCGGTTGCTAAATAAAATAAAACATGCTGTACCAATTGAATGGTTTCGTCTGCCAAATGTAAATAATAATAGTTTGACACCACAACCTGCATTAGTTCTTGATGATGAGATGTTAAAATACAAGATGAGATCCAAGGAATGGTACCATATTATGAGACGAAAACAAGTAACACCTCCTATAGCAATTAGGAGATGGGATGACTCAAGCTATAAACCATCCAGTTGGAAAAATGTATGGAAAATCTTACATTCTCCATACATACCAAATATGGCTCGTGATTTATTGTGGCGATTACTACATCGACGGCTATGGGTGGGACACTTGACATACAAGTGCAATATTACGACTTCTGATAGGTGTTACTTATGTCAAACAGACGAGGAAACAATCGAGCATTTATTTGCGGAATGTCCAATATCGTCACAATTTTGGGACTATATCAGGCAAATCTTGGCACATTTTGGAGCGAAGCCCATAGTTCTAGACACGCATGTAGTCTTATTTAGAGAATTTGGATCAAGCGGTGTAAATATCATAAAGTCTGAAAGGACTATTTTAATAACAATACTAACCATAGGTGTTTGGGCCATTTGGAAACATCGGTGTTCACAGACGAAAAATCCATCTATGGGCAATCACAATAGAGCAATAAAGGCAATATTTCGTTCATTGCTGCTGAATCATATTCCTTGCGAATATTTTAGATTAAAGCAGCATGGTAAAGAAAAAGTATTCAAGGACATATGGTGCAAAACAAACATAGTTTCAATAGAGTTGGGAACTGTAAAAATAAATGAGCCTGCACTAGCTTAAATCATTTAATTACTACAGCTGATTTATCTGTGTCTTTTAATTAATCTGTGTCATGTAATTCATTCTAGTCTGCACTTTGATATTTTGTGTTGTTTAATAATTCATGTTAACAAATAAACAGACTGGGGTAATTTAAAAATCAATCGATAAAGTAAGTTGCCATTGAATTATAAAATTGTCCCAGGTAATTTTTAGGAATTTGCACAGGGTTTTATAGTGTTATTTGTTCCCGGGTAATTTACAAAACCTTACAACAAAGTAAATCAAAAATGTAAACAAGAGCGCCATCTATTTCCATCTATTTTTCTGTAATTTTCCTGCTGACTATATATGTTATGCTACCCAAATGCTACTACGCCCGCTGATCTTTAAAGACTCAGCCCACTGGCGTCAATGATTGACTTATTTGTCATTGATTGACGAGTCACTTTTCATTTGTTGAATAGTTGCACTCGCCACACGGGCCTACTACCACACATGGATTGAATGGTAATTTACAAAACCGTACAATAAAGTAAATTGAAAATGTAAACAAGAGCGCCATCTATTTTTCTGAAATTTGTCTGCCGACTATATGTATTATACTACCCAAATGCTACTACGCCCGCTGATCTTTAGAGAATCAGCCCACTGGCGTCAATGATTGACTTATTTGTCATTGATTGACGAGGCACTTTTCATTTGTTGGATAGTTGCACTCGCCACACGGGTCTACTACTACACCGGGGTTGAATAGTAATGCCTTTGTTAAGTTTTGTTTTGCTATCGGAGCTTTATCAGCCTATTGTTTTGTATCTATACTTTTTAAGCCATATGTATTTATAGATTGTATTAATGCTCATTATTTATCATTTTTTTGGTGTAATATTAATCAGGATTACTAGTTCACCAGGTTTTTTTCTGGGGGGTTTGCAAGCCTTTTTAAAGGAGTTCCCCCGTGAAGTTTGTCCGACTGCGTCAGCGTCGGTTTTTCAACAAAAAAAAGTAAAAAAAAAGTAGTAGTAGTAGTAGTGGTGGTGGTTGTGGTGGTGGTGGTGATTGTAGTGGTGGTGGTAGTGGTGGTGGTAGTGGTGGTGGGAGTAGTAGGTGGTAGTAGTAGTAGTAGTAGTAGTAGCAGCAGCAGCAGCAGCAGCAACAGCAACAGCAGCAGCAGCAGTAGTAGTAGTAGTAGTAGTAGTAGTAGTAGTAGTAGTAGTAGTAGTAATAGTAGTAGTAGTAGTAGTAGTGGTGGTGGTGGTGGTGGTGATGATGGTAGTGGTAGTGGTAGTGGCAGGTAGTAGTAGTAGTAGTAGTAGTAGTAGTAGTAGTAGTAGTAGTAGTAGTAGTAGTAGTAGTAGTAGTAGTAATAGCGGCGGCGGCGGCGGCGGCGGCGGCAGCAGCAGCAGCAGTAGTAGTAATAGGTGGTGGTAGCAGTAGCAATCGTATATTTTATTTAAATATATTTACAATTTAGTACATCTTTCTAAAACGTCATATTCATGGCCGTGGCTAATTAGTTATTACCTTGCAATACTATTTTAAGTCTTACAAGTGTTGCCTCAGCCATTAACAACACCTGTCTTTATTATTAATCATTAATCTGGCCATTAATCTATAGAGCGAATGAGCCAAGCGTCAGCTACACGTATCCAGCACCTAAATAGGGCATTGTGGTCATGTTGAAATAGCAATTATAACGACGATAATAATCTTAGGTTAAAGGATAACCAACCTAACCTCATCTCTTGATAGCTATTCGGGTGATCTAATATTCAACTCATAAAACTATGCAGCTAATTTTAAACTTTTAAACCGCTAAAGAGAGATATTCAGGCTTTGGTAGTTAATGTTGATACATTTCTACACCCTATGATGGCTGTCATGATTTACTTTTCAATATTTCTATATGTGCTCCGTTATAGAGGTAACATCTATAGCTTGACAATGTGGTGTAAACGCAACCCCATATAGGTAAGCTGGTGGATATTTTAAAACTAATTTGGCCTAGGCAGCAACAACTTTCAGTCAAATTAGTTCCAAAATATTTAACAAGAGGAGTATTACATAATAAAGAATGTAATGTTTTGGCACTTACATAACGTCACACACTATCGCTTGACGAGACGAAATGGCAGCGCTCGCTGTTCAATATTTACGCGATATTGCAAAGTAGATAATTGTGATACGGAAACGGGAATGTAACAGGACATGAATGATATTGAATGAATAACCCATAATCTATCAGTACAATGCACTCTTTGATATAAGATTAGCATCCCTTTAAAATAAAATTATATTAAATTAAAATAAAATTATATTTTCCACCAACTCTTCTAGAAACGCTCTCTTTCGTTTTTATGCCACATGCTCTATACCACAACCGTATTTTCCCCATCAGGTATGTATCGCTACACTGAGCGATCAGCTAACAAAGAGAAATAGATTAGAGCGATAAAACATCTATACCGCATATTGCTTTACACATTCCGCACATCACATTCTGCATATCGTGTGTCGGGTAAAAGCATCTGAAACCAGTATTATGTCATGACGACCAACGCATCCACTCAATAGTTATTCTGTCTTCACTATCACTGGTCCATCCACACCCATTTGGACTCGGTACATAAGGTTGGCTTTGAAGGCAGCACTTCAAAATTACAGTCTGATGATTGACTCGACAATCATACATGAAGACGCTGTCGTCACATAGTGGGAGTTGAGAATAGACTCGACATCTCCAGGTTTTGCGCAGAAGAGTTGATAACGCAGTTGATTAACCGTATGTGTGTTGGTGGAAGGGATACATATTTGATAGGTAAACTGTTGCAGCTTCCCATACAATTTTGGCAACACCTTTCATGATGGTCCAAGTTGGCTGATGGCTTTCTGGTGGGCGTGGTCTGCTTTCATCTATCCCGAGTCCCTTAGCTTTCCACAACCAGAAACAAAGCCTGCGAATCCAACCACAGAATCACACATGTTACCGGCAAACGATTTCGGACATTTGTCAATGCCGATGAACCATGTGCAGATTTGTGTTCCACACTTCTGGTATTCTGGTATACAGAACAAGATATATCTTTGGTGAAGCCAAGGCACATTATGCAGGCATCAGTATCTTTAGTAAAGGTTACTATTGCTTTGCATCCAAACTATTATGCATGCGACACATTTAGGAGTGTCGGCGTCCTCTTATGAAGACTTCAGCTCGTTGAGCCTTTCCGAATCATCTAGAGTTATCGTGTAGCAAATCTTCTCAAAAGTCACGTATACGTACTGGGTAAATAACCTAATTCGTCAGCCATGACTGTGATATCATCACAGCTAACGATGTAAAAACTGTCAAATTACATACTGATTGGTAGTGTGTATCAGCCATGCGAGAAATAATCCAGACACAACTCTTAATCATAAGCATGTTTAACGACAGCTGGCATGCCACCTTATCTTCTTTGTGCTTTAGCGGGTCACTCCAAGCGTTGAATGGCGGTAACATTAATGGTTGCGGGCTGGTGTCTTTGTGTTAGAAGCATGAAGATCTAGTTTATATGGCTGTGGTCTAATGGCCTTTCCTTGGATGGCAATTCCGTTAACTGTATTAGCTGTTAGAAATCCCTCCGTTACTGATTGTTTCATTAAGATGATGTCCCCTGCGAAAGTGGTGGGTACACAAGGACGAATATTTGCAGGCATAGCAACATCACCTTTTGGTAGAGAAATCTTTGTAGGCACAGCGCTGTGTTAATATCTAAGCTTGGAGTATGAAGCACTGTGGTCCAAACTATCAACCGTCTGCATCATTTCTACAATTTCTGTCAATTATTTAACAGCAACTGGCAGACATATGTGTTTTGTCTTCTTTCTAGGGGTTATGCCATAGTCCCATATATCAATTCGTTGTCCAAAGGATGTGGCTAGTCGTTGAACATTGTCTGATGGCTGTGCGTAACATCACCCACCCACCCAACCTATTCGTAGCGGTGCCTGTAAGAACCCCTGGACAGATAGGGTGATCATAACTATGCCATGAACAACGGGAGTTAGTCATATTTGAATGGCATCTGACTTTAAGACGCCAGCTCTCAGCACAATGCTGATTTAGCCAAAACCGTATCAGTATTCGTAGTTTTAATATTTGTTATTCAGATTTTAAGGCGCGTTTGGTTTCGGAAAGCTCATACTTGAACAGATTGTTTGTCAATATATAGAATAGGTTTAATATTTCTATCAGGAAAGATGAACAATGTATTTTCAAATTCACGTTACAGCATACTACGAATATCTCTGATCTCATCTCCACCAAGAGATTCCATGCATATAGCTAGTCTAGAGGTGATGTCTCCCATCGGTTAGCAAAGCGAGCATTCTTGATAAATGAGAACAACTCTTTATATCACTTCTTCAGTGCCACATCATACCGAGTGTAAGTATCCTCGTTGCCCCCATGGTCTGCCTTACTTTCAACGGCAGCTAATTCTTTTGTCAGTGTAGTGTATGACGGGATACACGACCTGTGCTAATGACCTTAAGCTGCTACACAGTCCCTGCAGACAAGCGCAAGAATCCTTGCATCCATCATCCCGACTGTCACATTCCTGATATTGACATCTGACCGACGCACTATGCATTGCATAAGAGGTCTTCTTATAGTTGTATCTTTCATGATATGTGCTTACTTTCTGGTAGATGATACGTTTCCTCATATGGTATCGACGGACATGATGAGTTCCTTCAAGATTTATAAAACTTTCTTCTCTGTCATCGCGCACATTGTCTTTTGAGACGAGAAAGTCCAGGAGGCTTTTCCACTGTAAATATACTTCGGCAGTTCCGGTGACACCGCATGATATATCGCTCACTGATTGATACGTATTTGACTTGGACCGAACTTAGGACTCAGCGGGTCCTGTGCAAGTTTTCTGAAATTCTCAGCGTGGGCTCTCGGAACGTTAGGATGGTGAGGGGTCTCTGACGTCGGAGGGCTGTGAGATTTGGCCACATCAGTCCTATAGGTGTGACATCTATGCGCGTAACCTGAAGTTATACATGCGCCCTCAAAATTAAGACAAACTTAGTTTTGTATCATTTTTCTTGACCTTTTTAAATTAATCAGCTCTTGGTAGAACTGTCGATGATGCAAAACTTTGCGACAACACAAGTTTGGCATCAGGACACTCATGAGATGAGAGAGAGAGAGAGAGAGAGAGAGAGAGAGAGAGAGAGAGAGAGAGAGAGAGAGAGAGAGAGAGAGAGAGAGAGAGAGAGGTTGGGTGGGGGAGAGGGGGGAAGGAGGGGGAGAGAAAGGGAGAGAGAGAGAGAGAGGAGGGGAGGCAGGGAGGGAGGAAGAGAGGGAGAGGGAGAGGGGAGAGGGATGGATGATGGATGGCTGGACGAGGCAGTTCACTTTGGTGAGAGTATGCTGTTCTTTGGCTAATCGATTGTGATTGATGGAAATATCTGTACCATGTAAGCTCGTATATATCTCATTTTGTTTTCAATGGCAGGGAAGATTGAAATGATAATCATTGCAAAATATGATGCACACGAAACTGAGTTTGCCAGAGTTATTTGTCGGAACGTATAATGTTGAATGAAAACGACCCAGTTCTGGCTTACTAACATTTGGTCACGGCCAATGAAATTTTTATAAACAGCACCTCTTAAGGTGCCAGGGTTAATTATCTGAAATTTTTCAGAAATTATATATGTGATATCTATACATATTTATATAAGACACTATCCAATTCTTCAAAATGATTAGCAACAGAATGGACGGAAATATAATGCCATTTTAATATTTTGCCAAATTCTGCAAAAATATACACTTTTGTGTAACAAATCACCCTTAGTGAATTTGATAATCTCTAAAATGATACCATAGTCTGCTTACTAGAATTGTACCCCCAATTCTATAGGATACTGTGAAAACATCGGCCATTTTGGACGCCGGCGTGGATTTCTACCACGAAGTTGCTACACTGCAATGGTTATTATATCAATTACTCATCCTTGGACATAGGCCTGTAAAAATATACAAGATTTTGCCGGTGTCCCACTGCGTGTGATATCGTGTCTGTCGAGGACAGGATATCATACAGCTACTATATAGCAGAGTGCCCCCTGTGAAATTATGCCCCCCCCCCGCCACCCACCCTGTGAAATAATGCGTCCCCAACCCCGTGAAATAATGTCTCTACACCCCCACCCATATCCTGGAAAATAAACGTGAAAAGAGATAATTTCACAGCACAGAATCGCGAGTGTTTTGTATCCAGCGCCGAAAATGTCACAATACCACATGCACATGTACTTAAAAGCGCGAAAGAGACATTTCGTCACGGTAGACAGAATATAACATAACACCGGCTAAGGTGGTACTGATATCTGCTTTGCCCCGTGGACTACTGGTAAAAAGATACTTTCCGCATCTGGTCTGTGTTATTGAAATGTTTAAGTAAACACATTTCTTCCTCCGCAGGTATTGGATGGCACAAAACTCTGGAAAACATTCAAAATGATAGATCTGCATCAACCCATCTATGGCCGATACTTCCGGATCATATCTCTCGCTGCGCATGGACGATGGGTTGGTTTCCGTTTTGAGTTGTACGGATGTGAACTTTGAGATCAATGATCACACTGCAGATAAACCTGTCTATAGCTGACACTTGCCGTTGCTGCTAAAATATGTTAATTCTTTAAGAGGGTCTTTGTAAGATAAATAAGACTTCTTAACGACCCAAATGACATTTCGTATGGCAAACAATGTTATATGTATGACTGCTGAATTTGTGCGGACAACATTTTCCAGGGGAAATAACGTCATAACTCTTGACCCGCTGAATACCTTGATAACAATTTGACTGAAAGTTGTTGGTGGCAGAGACCACCAACAAAGTTCAGACAAATTGTTTTCAAAATATACAGCATTCCCAGAGTTTCAGTCCTTTAAAATTATTAATTGGTGGCTTGAAGCATTCAGACAGTTAAGTGACCATCGATATAAAATATCCGTTATAGACAGGTTTTACTGCAACATCAACCCGAATATAGGCCCTATACTCGTAGCTTTACATACATGCATAATCATCATATGATTTAGCTAACCGTCAGGTAAATAATATTTGAAGATATATTCTTAAAGTAAAATATGTTTTAATTAACAATGATTAGATAGTTGCCAATCGGTAAATTCTTTCGTTTGCATTCACTACACACATGGCATAGTCAGGGCAGATCCTAGACTTGTGAAGGGAGGAGGGGCGTCATTTCCCCTGAAAACAATATAACATTGGACCAACATTGTGGCAACGTATGTTTATTCGTTGACCCAACGTAGTTTTGCTCGTTGAGTTTTATGTTGGCCCAACGTATTATGTAGTTTTTCCTACGTGGATGCAACATTAGCCCAGCGTAACTAACTTAATATCATCCAGATAACGTAAATACAATGTTTACCCAACGTAACTAATTTGCTATCTATCATCCAACGTAACGCCGACGTTAGGCAAACGAACCCATATGTTGGGCCAACGAATTAAAGTTACGTTGGACCAACGAAACAATGTTTGCTGGGTAAACTTGCAAAGGCACATCTGCGAAAATCGAAGCCGAACAGGCCGTCTAGAGGTCTTTCCCCAGTAAATCCAAGTCCCTTATTTACAGTTCCCACGCCACTTTCTAGACAGAAAAAAGGGACACTCTGGAGCCAAAGATGCCAGCCTACCGTTTTATTGCGAGATGCTCTGTTGTTTCATCTGCTTGGACACATAATCTGTTCTTCCCTCTGATTGACATCAATTTCAAACTGACTAGCTTGAAATCTTAAAATTCGCTTGAAATCTTAATCATGTGGATGTGTGCACATATCTTATTGTGAATCTGAATTTTCGAATTAGATTTCTGCAGCTCTCTATTTTTTCATTAATTCCCAAAGTTTTATGCTTGTGACCCGTCTGTCTTCACACGTCCAGTGATTGTTCCCAGAGCCGGATTCTGTTGTAAGCTACTTCTATAGCTGTGTTGGCCCATGATAACGACCCATGCTCTATAATAGGTCTGATCGATCCAGCATATACCTGCCTAATGATCCTCATATTAACACCCAATTCAGTTCATGCCAGTCCTGAGATATAGTCCCCATTCTTTCTGCAACAATCCATGCTGTCCATCTTATCCCTTTGTCAAAGGTTGCACATAAATAGCTATTATGATCTTCCATCTGCAGTTTGCTGTTTTCCATGGGAGGTGAAAATACCCTGGTTGTTGTGTCTTTGTTAATTTTTGCACACGCGCCAAAGAGAGTTGATCCCTGGCAAGCTGCATTCTGTATTAAGCACATTACACTGTTGCTGCTGCAAACCACCAAACAATAACTTCAATGAGCAACAACTCTTGATTTTCTGAATATTTTGAAAACAATTTTGACAGAAGGTTATCGATGCTTAGCCACCAACGATTTTCAGTTAAATTGTTTTCAAAATATTTAGCAGGTCTAGAGATATAACCCTTGGAATATGTCGTCTGCAAACGGTTAAGATTCTTTTGCTGTGAATTCCATTTTGCCTAATTCTGTTACTTTTCATTTGATGTTGAATCGAACTCTCATCATATATGTTTCTAAATAGATTGCTGTCTGCTTTATGAGGAGTCCCTTTTCTAGCATGTGCCAGACGCGCGTCTATCCACACAGCTATTGTATGTTGTTTCTGCTGTAATGATTCTTCTACATGCAATGCTTTAGCTAGGTGATCCGATCTTCAGTTCAGTTAAATTTCTGAAATCAAATTCTGTTGCTTCATCAACAAAGTGGTTTCCATTGCAATGCGACGACAGAAGTCCATTTACCGGCTCCTCTATGCAGCTTATCAAACTAATTCATATATGTTTGATGTTCTGGAATTGTTCTCCCCTCGCGTAACGCATTACTACTGCAACTGGCCAAAACGACGTTTGAAGAGGTCTAGAGAAATGCTCATTTGCAGACCAAGAGAAGACTATTTTTGGAGATGTACCACTGGAATGACTGATTCGATAAAGATGGGAGTGAATTCCAATGATAAATTTTCAAAAATAATCTTTTGGTCTGCAAATTGACATTTTTTATAAGGACATTGACAATTTTTTTTAAACACATTTGAGGATTATAGGATTGGTGTCCTGATGCCAGGTCCCCTCATTGCAATTATAACTTCCCGTGGAGTAATCTCCCCTGACATTGCTCATGCATTTCTTTACTCCAATTTATTTTCCTTTCTGCACATGTCAGCAGCCTGTTTCTGATAATCACTTCCCCTTTCTAGCATACATAATACCTTGCCGATATCTTATGTCCTTATCATTCATTTGTTTGAACAATTTCGATAGTTTGTTTGTGTTTTTTTTTTTAATATACGCTTGTTGGTTTGTTTCCACAGCTTATTTCATTTTCTTGAACGTTGTATCTTTAGGCTTTAAATTTATTTGCAGTTGGCGGTTGAAATGATGTGTGGTATGATTCAGATGGCCCATGTTTGACCGGAGCTCTAGCTTAATACACTTATTCATGCATCTTTTAAATACACAAACAACTTGTCATGTTGCAACTTCGATAGTCACGTGATGATAATGTAAGCAATGATGGCGCTACTGATGTAAGGTATCTTCATGGTGGTGGCGGCGGTGGTGGCGATGGAGAAGGTAGTGGTTGCAGCACTTGTAGCGGTGGTGGTACAGCAGGTGCAGGCACTAGTGGAGCTGGCATAGCGGTAGTGGTGTAGGTGGTGGGGTGTAATGGTAGTCGTAGAGAATACAATTACTATGGTTGGTTATGAAGTTTCCCAACATTCAGACGATATGATAAATACCATGATACATTGCTTAATGATTATGTTGCAGTAATAATTAGAACTGCAATCAGCTAATCAAAGTAAAATAATATTATTTTTGGTGTTCCTGGAAAATAAAATCCTTGCAATTTAATATTAAAAATGTGTTGCGAAATAAGCGCGAAATTATTCATCGTTCCTCCGTCTACACCCATACCACCCACCGCTTGTATGATGCGAATGGTATGAACCTTTCCAGTTTTAGCCATGCCCGCCCATCTCTAGCTAAGCTCCACCCGCGCTTCGTCTGTGTTGGGATCGATCGATCTCTGAACTCCCTGACTATCAATTTTCAGAGACCTATACAGGTAAGCGATTAACTATTTTGAAACTAATTCAAATTAGTTTCAAACTATTCAACAGAATGTTTATTAAATAGTAAATACATACAATTCGTACACAGTGTTGGACTATTAAGAGTCGAGTCATTCATGCTGTAACTGATTATGACGACGTCCTACGCGTCACGTAGTTGATTATGACATCATATGCCGTCATTTGATGGATGGATAAACTGGAAAGGGCCATTGTCGTTCATCCGCATGTCTCACAGTGAGTCTAGTCAGTACATTTTGCTTCAAACATCACACGTACACTGATACGGTACCTGGACACGCCCGAGCACAATACCAGGGCGGGAGTCGGGTGATGTGGGATTGGTTGGGGAAATGATTATTCAACAGTGATTCTGTTGTTGACGTCAGGCCATCGCCATGGCTAAACAGTCGCATCCACGCACCGAGGCAGAACATCATGTCAAGTTGATTCCAAAATATATACCAGAATATGTCTTACTACTAATGTAGGTCTATATGAGTCTATGACCTTTTCTATGACCTATATGGTCCATGCAGCAAAACATGTCTATAGCTGACACTGTATGGGCCATCAACACACTGAGGGTCAGCTCGTTTTATAGAGGCATCCATTTCTAGCTATGCTCCGCCCATTTATAGTCAAACTCGGCCTATGCCTTTCTCGTGTTGGGATCAATCTAAACCTGACCCTATTCAAGGTAACTATACAGGTAAGCTGTTGTATATTTTGTAACTAATTTGACCAACAGCCAACTTAGTTTCAAATTATTCAACAGCATGTTTGATAAATAGTAGACATAAAATTCGTATGCTTGACGGACTATTCAATGCTCTTAATAGATCTAGATCCGCTACTCATTACGCATTTTGATTGTGACGTCAGCCTATATGTGTGTCGTAATTGAATATGACGTCATATACTTGAGTTGTAAATCGAATGTCTCCATACAACCCATGTGCTATGGTAAATAGTTTTTTGGGGGCCAAGTGATTGTAGCTTCTGACGACGAGTGTTGTTTATACCAAACCGTCTTAAAGAACCTTCATCCTTTGGCCCGAAAAGCAGGTGTCTGCTATAGACAAGTCTAATTAACTAAGTATGCCTACCATTATCATAAAACACCAGCCCATTTAGACTTGGCGCAATTTTAATTAATCGTGATAAGGGAGGTAACTCCTGGCCGCCGAGGCGGCCTACAAATGATGGAATGTAGTTATTGCCCTTCGAAGAGCCATACATTTTAGAATCCAAATTTCAAAGTAATTATACACGTAAACTGTGAAATATTTTGATACTAAAATTTTGACTTGGGCAGCAACAGCCCCAGTCACAATGTTCCAACGAATATTTCATCAATGACATACAATTCGTACTCTAGTGACAGACTTGTCGATTTTCGTCGTTGAGCTGTATGCGATTTTGATTGTGACGTCAGCTAACAAATGACGTAATTGATTATGGCGTCACTTACTTGAGTGACATGTTAGGTCCCTCCCTTGAAAACCCAT
Source organism: Chaetoderma sp. LZ-2023a (assembly GCA_034401795.1). NCBI lineage: Eukaryota > Metazoa > Mollusca > Caudofoveata > Chaetodermatida > Chaetodermatidae > Chaetoderma > Chaetoderma sp. LZ-2023a. Next base: position 55,022,725 of record CM067374.1, on the reverse strand, counting down.
GCAAATAGACCCTGAATATATGAATTCTGCGGATGACAGCTAATATGTTAAGCTCATTTAGTGGTTCGTCACGTAGCCAGGAGACGTAAAGACAATAAAGATCTATGATTAAGAAAACGTGTATGCCTCTGCATACTTAATTACTGTCGTCTTGTCTACCTGAAATCAGATATGGTTGGTGTTTGTTTAACTTTAGTTTATAATCACAAAAACATTCATCACTAAGGCAAATATTGTCCTCCATAATGTATTAGATTTGTTTTCCGATATTGATGGCGCCACGCCATTATAACAGAGCCAGGGTTCAAAGTATATAACCCCCATTCCCACACGCACAAAAAAGAGGGCTGAGATTAGCTAGAAATGGTAAGGGGATACTCAGAATGTTCCCTATCGACACGAGTCAATGTGGCCAGTTTTTAATGCAAAATGGCAAGAAACCCAACATGATCTGAAACTATCTCTCTTAAACTCAAACAGATTGGGAACATCTTATTCAATCATAGTCACGACTATCATGCAGGTATGTCCGCGAATAAGACAAACTCAAAATAACAAAGCACACATCTGAAATAAAGAGTTTATTTTTATATTTTTAAAATTATTTTAAAATTCTTTCATTTTCGTTTATTAACAATTTTTGACATGCGTGTTTTGCGACATTAATATAATACCACATTGTAGGCCTATATTGTATTAGCATAATGGATCTTTCCAGTTTTAGCTATGCCCCGCCCATCTCAATCTAAGCTCCACCCACATCACGTCCGTGTTGGGATCGATCGGGAACTTCTTGACTATCGATTTCCAGAAACTATATACGTAAGCTGTTGAATATTTTGAAACAAATTTGACAGGGTGCTGTTGCTATCTATGGCAGCAACAGCGCGCAGTCAAATTAGTTTCAAAATATTCAACAGCATGTTTCTTAAATAGCAAAAACATACAATTAATACGTGTCGGACTATTAATAAAGACGGGCATAATCGAATCATGATTCGGAAACCTGCAGCTGACAATTAGTAATACGAGGCGTACGGAAATGTTTGAAAACGGTTTGAAAGAAGGTCGTTGCTGTGTCAACCTTCGATTCAAATCGTTTCACAGAATGGACCTTTGCAGTTTATACATCCGTCATATGATGTCATAATCAACTACGTGACGTGTAGGATGGCGTAATAATCAATGACGTCATGAATGACGTTAGGTGCGTCACGAATGCATAATTGGTGACCGACTAAGTGTTGTTATTTAATAAACATGTTGTTGAATATTTTGAAAATAATTTGACTGGGCGCTTTTGGCAGCAACACCGCCCAGTTAAATTAGCTTAAAAATATTCAACAGCTTACCTGTTTAGTTTTCTGGAAATTGATAGTCAGGGAGTTCAGGGATCGATCTAGATTAGCTAGAGATGAGCGTGGCATAGCCAAAACTGGATTCATCCATTACAGCAACTGTGTTCATCGCACTAGCCTGCACACCAAAACTGAGATGACTTGACTGAAAGATACTGCGGTCTAAGCCAGAAACAGCCGTCAATCTAACTCTTTTTAAATTTCTGTGAGCGTTTCTGGTTAATAAATGTTCAGTTTTAATTTCAATCCTTTCATTGGCAGATGCCCATGCCATTGATAGCAACAGCTTTGTTGTTGCCATGGACACCAGCAACTTCCAGCCAAATTATTTCAAACTATTCAACTCAATACTTTTAACAAAAGCAGTCAGTGGTTACAGACCTTCACGATCATGTTTTTGTAACATTGTAAAATTTTCTGTTTTTTCAAATGTTTCGGATTTTCTGTATCTTTTCGGATTACGAGCCAAGTTATGGAATCCTATGGTACGGTCACGCCATTTCTTGTGTTAAAATTTGAACCAAATGTAGTTTCAATATCTCCAGAATTTGATCCGACCTGATGCATTTTTATCCGGATCACGGCCAGTCTGGACACCCTCTTCCAAGTGAAGATCTTTTGTTGTGTTAAAACTTGAGCTAGATGGTTTAGCACCTTTTTAGATACACCTCCGGACGGACACATGCATACGCATGGACGCACGCGCGCGGGCACACGCTCTCACGCTCACACTCACGCGCGGTACGTGAGAGTGCACACGGACAAGCGCTCACACAGGCATACATGAGAGACACTCTCCGGAACACACACTCGCAACCACCGGCACGTACAAACGCACGCACGCACACACGAATGCAATACCATCTGATTGCGGGCTGGGGTGAAGGTAAACTCTAAAGACTGTTGTGATCTTAGTATTCATAGAAGACAGCAGGTTTATCTGCAGATATGGCAAATGCACACCAAATTATGTGTATAAGTAAAAGCGAGTTAACAATGGATTTCAAACAAATATACAGCAAAAAGAAAAAATAGAAAAAAATATTAAAATATACTCTTGCATCAATACAATTTTAACGAAACATTTATATACATATAAATAAATTATAATATAAAATAAAGCCAATAGAACAGTTGTTTGTGTGATAAACAAGGTTTAAAACATGAAAATGACGCGGTAATGACACATACGTTTGCATAATATAAGGTAGCCTACACAATGTCAGCGAATAAGGAAGTACATTGGGTCACTTGGGGTGTGGTTTTACGACCGAAATGGCATTCAACTGAGGACCACATGCTTTTTCGCATCCGTCAGAGGATTACAGCATCCACAGGAGATCTATAGCAATCAGGGGCGTCGGTAGCTACTAGAAATTGGTAGAGCACTGTCTGGAGAGGTCTGAGAGGGGATTTCCTCCTCCAAAAGAAGGGTATTTCTGTGTTTCCTCACTGACAAATTGTGAAAATTAGATCTTCTGAGAACCTATTTCATGCATTCTTGCTTGCAAACGTAATCTGTTGAATATTCAACAGATGAATTTTTTTACATCGTGAAAAATTACTTGCTGTATTTAATCTGCTGGGTTAAATGGCTAACACATAAATAATAGTTGTATTTTCATGATTCAACGAATCATTTTTGGACAAATTATTGGTATGGCCAAGTACCCTATTTGTCATACCACTCACGACGTCCCTGACAATGAGTAAGTGATAAAATACTCAATATCTCGCGTTTTCCCCATTTCCTCCATGAACCTACATCATCTTTCTTGCTTCAATACTAATTGTTCCTCAGTGGGATGAGCAATAATTATAAATAATTACTGATTAGACGGATGCTGTATGGGCTTGTAACATCTCCCGTGTGGATGTTGCAATACTCCGACGGATGCCGTGAATCCTACGCACACACTCGCATGCATGCGCTCATACATTCACCTACATGTACACACTTTCAACACATGACCTTTCATGACCCTCTACTGTTGCAATATTAGATACTATTGAAATTAAGCAAAACATTAATAGACACCGAGGCTTACCCTATCTCTGGTAACCTATATCATCATTACCATGATAACTATAGCATATATAACCGGAGCCCCAAGTATCCGGTATCGTTCATGTGGAACATGGCATTTGAACAAACATGGAAAATTAGGTTTCAAGCACAGAAATGTTCACCAAAATGGAGAGAAATGTATAGTCCAGTGCAGGCGCAGTAACCTGGGTTTTCAGGGTTGATGTGTGGCACGTCGCATACATCATGCACATTTTCAATGAGATTATGCTGCAGAAATATACATAGAGCAAAACTTGTCTGTAACTTTATACACAATATATTGGTGCTTCAAGACAGGTGCTCACAATCATGTGGTGTCAGAACCAAGGCACTATTAACAAGAATTCCGCAGAGTTAAATGTCTCGCCTGTCTCCTGTTTGTCAGAGTTACCGTGATCTTCTGCCCTCAATGTTATTATGCTGCTTCCTAACGTTATAGGTAACCAGGTATCAAAGTTTAGTTGCAATAGGCTTAACCAATCCTGAAATATAAGCTGAGAAGTTTTGCTAAATGCAAACACTTAATGTTGAAATAACAGAGTTCTGTATCAAGGTCACAGTGACCTTGACCTTTGACATTGTGACCACAACATCATCATGCTGCTTCCTAACATAGGTAACCATGTATCCAAGGTCAGTTGCAATATGCTTAACCAATCCTGAAATATAAGCTGAGAATTTTTGCTAAACGCAAAAACTTAATGTTCAAATAACAGTTCTGTATCAAGGTCAACTTGACCTTTGACCTTGTGACCCACCATCATCATGCTGCTTCCTATCGTTATAGGTAACCATGTATCCAAGTTTAGTTGCAATAAGTGTAACCAATCCTGAAATATAAGCTGAGAAGTTTTGCTAAACCCAGAACCTTAATGTTGACGCCGCCGCCGTCGTCGGAAAAGTGACTTTTTCTGCTTCGCAGGCGAGACAAAAACCACATGTTTTAAACGACCGCTTGTCTTTAGTATCCACATCGTGATGGACAAAACAATATCTGTCTGAATTTCAAAACAACTATATATGAAAGCGGGTATAGACAGATTTCATCATCTGACTGTCTTTGTCTGAAAATAAGCCACCTTGCCTACCGCCCTCCACAAAAAAATAAATATCTATGGTCATGGATTCTAATACTGAATAAACGCTTTGGTTTTGTTTCTTTGAGATCCTGTCAAACAAACGGTAGTTCATTTTTGGTAATATTGCTGCATAAATAATATATTAAGTTATTAACTTTCATAGCCTCAATTTGAAAGCAATAGAGGGTTCCAGTTTATCCATCAATCATATGATGTCATAATCAAATACGTGACATCTATGATGATGTCATAATCAATTATGTCATGAATACCAGGCAAGTTAGTCACGTTATTCAAGGACTAAGAGTTGTTGTACGAATTGTATGTCTTTACTATTTAATAAACAGGCTGTTGAATATTTTGAAACTAATTTGACTGGCGGCTGTTGTTGCAATAGGAAGCAACAACAGCCAGTCAAATTAGTTTCAAAATATTCAACAGCTTCAGCGATCGATCGATCCCAACACAGGCGAAGTATGGGTGGAGCTTAGCTGAAGATGGGCGGAGCATACCTAAAACTGGATTCCTCCATTACACAGCAAAACTGTTGAATATTTTGAAAGCAATTTGACTGGAACCTGCCATAGACAGCAACAGCTCCAAGTCAAATTAGTTTCAAAATATTTTTAAATATTCCATACATCAGAAATAATGTGGGTCTGGTCCGTAAAAAATAAATTCTTTACAAAATAAAAATTATTGTTGAATATTTTGAAAATAATTTGACTGGAGGCTGTTGCTGCTTGAGGCAGCAACGGCTCCCAGTCAAATTAAGTTCAAACTATTCAACAGTTTTCTTGTATGGTTGCTTTGAAAATAAGATATGGGGAATTCATCGGTAAAGGGGTAAAATAGGCTAATGCGAGTATATGTATATGTCATGGAATTGGTGCTTTAACTTGTCCCATAAAAATCACAAAATGTCATAGGTAAGACAGACAGACAGACGTACATACAAACACACATCCATAGCACACTGCTATATAGGTGTATAAACATAAAATACAATCATTATAAAAGAAATAAAGTTATGACACCGTGGATGAAAATAACATTTATGCTTAAATTTAGGTTAGAAACTAAGCCCAGCTTAGCTTCATATTATGTCTACAAACCCACCAATTAAAAAAAGAAAAAATCCCATAGATACTGTGGTATATACTTTCTTTAGAAAATAAGTACGATTTGAATAACATTTGACATAGTCAAGAAATAAAAACAAATAGTTATGTTAACCTATTACTGATCACGTGTATCCAGGGTAATAAATCATTCATTTTATAGAAATAGTTATCTCCCCTGATGTCTTTGAAAATTAAGAGGTTAAATTAGTTACAGTGGAAATTGCTTCATGATTATCACTGTTGGGCTGTAAGATCAAGAACGATAACTCCGCTCAGTGTCATGTTACTATAAATCCAAAGTTATCTTCTCCTGGATATTTTTTGTACGTTCCATTTCCCACTCCTATATTGACAGCGGGTTGTTTATGCCGGTCTCGTTCTGAGGCCTCGTGTGTAGATGTTTCTATCGTGGACACAGTTGGCTCGCGTTCATTTGTGTATTTTATCACCTTGTCAGAGTGGCGTCTCTGAAAATGTTAGACAATAAGATACGTTAGTTTATCCCCTCTTGTGTCAACAGCGTCTCAAAGCGCTCACACAATCTTGTGTCAACAGCGTCTCAAAGCGCTCACACAATCTTGTGTCAACAGCGTCTCAAAGCGCTCACACAATCTTGTGTCAACAGCGTCTCAAAGCGCTCACACAATCTTGTGTCAACAGCGTCTCAAAGCGCTCACTCAATCTTGTGTCAACAGCGTCTCAAAGCGCTCACACAATCGTGTGTCAACAGCGTCTCAAAGCGCTCACACAATCTTGTGTCAACAGCGTCTCAAAGCGCTCACACAATCTTGTGTCAACAGCGTCTCAAAGCGCTCACACAATCTTGTGTCAACAGCGTCTCAAAGCGCTCACACAATCTTGTGTCAACAGCGTCTCAAAGCGCTCACTCAATCTTGTGTCAACAGCGTCTCAAAGCGCTCACACAATCTTGTGTCAACAGCGTCTCAAAGCGCTCACACAATCTTGTGTCAACAGCGTCTCAAAGCGCTCACACAATCTTGTGTCAACAGCGTCTCAAAGCGCTCACTCAATCTTGTGTCAACAGCGTCTCAAAGCGCTCACACAATCTTGTGTCAACAGCGTCTCAAAGCGCTCACACAATCTTGTGTCAACAGCGTCTCAAAGCGCTCACTCAATCTTGTGTCAACAGCGTCTCAAAGCGCTCACACAATCTTGTGTCAACAGCGTCCCAAAGCGCTCACTCAATATACCACTTATATAGGCATATTAATTAACCATTTAACGGTCAAGATTTGTAAAAAAAACCCCAAGAAAGTGTTGCTCATTGAATGAAATCTAGTTACAATTTTTTAACGTCTTCCAATTGAATTTATAAAATAAGTCTTCCAGTTTTCTTGTATGTGAAGGCTGTTTGAACATTATATGGTCAAGAAAATTCAAATTTGTGCATAATCAGTATCCATTTGCAGGCCAAGAGACTATTTGTGAAAATTAATCACTGGAATGACTGGCTCGGTAACCGATAACCGGTAACATTCCTCAACACCACTGAAGAGACTGCTTTGGCCAGTTTTACCATTAAATGGTTAAGTTGACACAAGATGGGTTATATAAGGCACATGCAACACTCGACCAGGTCATACAATTTGTGAAATGTAGATACTCACAGAGGACTTCCTGCAGTTATGTAAGTAAATGTGGACACTTATTTGAATTATTCTATTTTACTAATTTTCTACAGATAACTGCATATTTTGAAACTAACTAGACTGAGTGCTGTTGCTGCCTATGGTTTCAACATATTCAACAGAATGGATATTAAATTGGAAATTGACAACAAAAAAACCCCCACTACAATTCATACAGCTTAGCGACGGATCTAGGCCATTATGTTTTGAACTCTTTTTAACATGCTTTGGTTTAAACAATTTTATTTTTCGGTTAAAGTGGGAGCACAGTAAGATACATCTTATTAGTGTGTCTCCCACTTGTAATGATTGACAGTAATTTAATTAATCAAGTGGTGGGTGGGTACATAAGATCATGAGACTAAATAATTTAATAATAAGTTTAACTAATATCATTGTTAAGAAATTACTAATAAAGACAGAATAGTAGAAGTAGAAGTGTAGAAGTTACAATGAACATGCGTTATCATTGCTATAGTTTAATAAACTGCATATGATCGTCATGGTCACTGCACATAGTGGATTGGACACGGCACATGTTGGAAACACTGCATTCTTATGTTATACCATCTACTCGACACCAGACGCTACTTTTTTGCAATACAGCGGAAGACATCAAGACTGCAACAGCGCGTATGATATGCTGGCTACAGTTTGACATTATCTGATTCATTAGGGCCCACATTTCTCCATATATAGACTGCATCCATATGAAGAACACCAACCATGTGCATAATCATGCGGAGCATTGCATTCTACTCTCTCACCCCATCTCTCCACTCACAATTACTCGTCAGATTCAGATCCAAAATTGACATAAAATACAATTCAAGGGAAGTAACTCCAGAGACGCGTAGCTAATTATTAAACAATTACTTCCCTTTATAAATCTCGGCGTGCGTCATGGCTTGAACATCTCTCATCATTCGCTATAACTGGCATTGCGATATTCATCTTATTTCGGTGATAATGTGCTGTACCAATTCCTTATTGAAGCAGTCAGTCTGTTAGACAACCAGTCCAGTGCCAACAGAGCGATGGATCCATTTCTAGCTACGGCCCCACCCATTTCGAACTATGCTCCGCCCATTTTTTTTACAGCTGTTGGAATCGATTTGAAACTTTGAAAGCTGAATTTCCCAAATCCCAACTTTAAGGAAAATATACCGGTAAGCTGTTGAATATTTTAAAATCTAATTGGACTGGTGTTGTTGCGGCCAATGGCATATGGCAAACATCAGCTCCTAGTCAAATTAGTTCCACAATATCCATTCAGAATGTTTACTAAATTGTAAATTCACCAAAAAGAAGCATACAATTCATACACTTTGAAGTTTCGTGACCATTTGACACTGGTGATGGACTAAATACCTTTTAATTGTTACGTCAGTTAACATGTGACGTATTTTGATTATAATGTCAGATCGGATACCTCCATTGTACTCAAGAGCGGTTGTCAGCATAGTCAACAGCCAGCTTCTATACAGCAAAATATGTCAGCATATGCACAAGGAAGCAAGGCAATAAGAAAATGCTTTAACAGGTGGTTGCTACAGGCAAGTTATTTATTACGGTAAATGAGAATCAGAACCACTGTATATCAGTTGCTTACGATGGGTGGTCTTATAACTACCTGTCTTACAGAACCATCACCGTATGGCCTCAAATGCAGCCTTGATAATGCAGGTCAATGACCCGGCATTGAACCAATTCTGGGACGCCATCGTCCTCTCGCACGGTCTCACCCTCCCACTAACGCTCTCGTATCGAGTTCTCGAACAGCGAAGCTATGTGAGTGGGCGTATGTTAGTACGATGATACGGCTCGGGCTTGGCCCAGGTAATCTGCTTTATCATGGAGGCGTCTGCTATAGACGTTTGACTCTATTGATTGGTAGTCTGTTTGTAAGCAATGGTGCTTTTATCCAATACGTTATTACCGGAGATAAAGACCGCAGCAACTTTCAGTGAAATTCGTCTTTCCAGAGTATCCATCTATCAATCTGACATCACATGGCGTCATAATCAACTAAGCGGCGTTTAGGATGACGTCATCAGCATTACATCATAAATGATTCTATATGGTCCGTCTTTAACTCTTAATAGTCTGACACGTTGTACGAATTCTATGTCTCATCTGTACTATTTAATAAATATGCCATAGGCAGCAACAGCACCCAGTCAATTTAGTTTCAAAATATTCAACAGCTTACTTGTATAGTTTTCTGGAAATTAATAGTCAGAGAGTTCAGAGATCGACCAATCCCAACATGAGCGAGGTGTGGGTGGGGCTTAGCTAGAGATGGGCAGGGCATAACTTAAAATGGAAAGGTCTAACCCACCTTATCTTGGATAAGTTATCCCCACTACACTATCTGCGACATGGACCACATACCTCTAAAGTTGAACAGAGTATGCATCCATGAAGTGCCCCGGATGCACAAAGAATCCAGCCGAGCACGAGGCATGCAGAGCCTGCAATTCCTAGGCTTGAAAGACTGATAGCGCTATCACAGAGTTTTAATCTTACAAACTGGTATGAAGAGTCTTTATTTCTGAAATAACACAAACAAATCTGCATATAAAATGTACATTAAATGTTAAATAACATGCACGGTAAAAGCGTGATTAATCTGCAATAGGTAGCCATGGATAGCGAAGTGTTAACAGAGTGACATAATGATTGTGACGTCATTATACACGCCCAGGCCCCCCCCCACTCCCCGCTGAGCTGATTATGACGTCATACGAGGTCAAATGATGGATGGATACTCTGGAAAGGTGAATTGAGTGAACAGTTCTGTTGTTGGATACATGCAATGCAAATGTTGTAGTGCTTGCAATCTCTTCCTAATATCTGTCGGTAAGATGCTGCGGTTAGACCAACTGTGTTACATGTTGCAATTGCACACTTCTGCAGGGGTTGCGACGACAGAGGATGTCAAATACAGTTTGTTTGAAGAAGGTTAGACATCGTGAGAGTTGCCTCTGAACGCGATTGCTAGTTTGCAAACATTGCTGATGTTAGTTTCCCAACTAGGTTGGTACTAGCGGAGGCGACGTGCGTGATGGTGTTATCTTCGCCATACATTATCTATATCTATCTGAAACTGAACAATACATCTGTATATATGTAACTGACTCGAAACCAGTATTTTACCTCCGACAATGGCACTCGTCCTCCTGCTGTTTACATTCTGACAGCGCAATTACCCGGATGTCGATGACGTATGTGACAGCTATGATGAAGAATATGGCAGACAGAAATATGGCCATGAATGAAAATGCAATATAAAACCCGATCTGGAAAATAACAATAATAAGCAGGTAAGTATTTTGATCTTCAAAGTATAATTAATCAACACATTCTGAAAATTGGTTATAAAACAAGTAGGAAAGATGATAAATGCCAGATGAAAAAAGGCGGGCATGGCGTCATAGAGGTCATGATGATGTCATGAATATTTAATCTTCAAGGCCAAATGCCATGGCATAATTAGAGTAGAAAATCGGATAATGGTAATGTCCTATGTACAGAAACAAGCAATTGCTAAATAGTTTCATGTAGGATAATGGTAATATACTAAGTACAGAAATAAGCAATGCTAACTTTGGTTATGAAACGTTTTGAAGCACGTCTAACAATACGTCCGCAACAGGAGACTTAACAAAGTCTACTAGGCTTATATGTATGTAACAGCCCAGGATGGCTTGGTTATTGTTAGCCTGTGCCACTCATAGGAAAGTGTACCATCCAGAAAATGGAACAACTCGTAATTTCCGGTGAAACTCATTATAAAGAATCAAATCATATCAAATTAAATAAACTTTATTTGCTGCTATTTTATGAATATATATACATTGATTACAGGAATCCATCAAAGGCAATGTCTATAAGGCGATACAGCAACACTACACATAACATAGACAATAAAAAGGAAAAGAGAGAGAGGAAAAAAAAGAGAATGGTATGAAAGCGTTTCCATTAACAACTTACCATTAGACGTTTGGTTTTGAAGGCAGATACAAAGGCGTTTATACCTGGCAGGAAAAGCTATGAAAAAATACAGAAAACAATATACAATGTGCGGAGATGAATTAAGCCTATTTGGGGCCCAGGGCTAATTAGTTATCGGGTGGGATAAGGAGGGAATGGCTGCTGCTGCTTCCCAAATTTCATAAATTCCATACGTACATGTCAAAATGCTGTTGAATATTTTGAAACTAATTTGATTGAAATCTGGTGCTGTTACAAATATGTTTCAAAATATTCAACAGCTTACGTATATCATTACTGTTAATGTGGACTACTGGGATTACAGGTGCAAATGGGTAAATGTGACAATTGTTTTTGGTGGTGGTGGTGGTTGTGTGTGCGTGCGTGCGTGCGTGCGTGCGTGCGTGCGTGCGTGCGTGGCTGCACATCCTTTACCACTTGCCTTAATCCGGCTATGAAAATGTGGCATGATTACGTTTAATAATGTTTATAGAATGGCAGCATGCTATTAACTTGTTTCTAACATCGTCGTGTCGTG